>WOVY01000329.1:0-126564 GCA_013436015.1 Rhipicephalus annulatus | reverse complement strand
AAATATGGACTTTTTACGTTGATTATTTTTCACGCGTATTACATATTTTGTATTTGCTTCCCAATTAGTTATTTGCACTCTAAACTTTATTTGAAGCAATATGAACTTTTAATAGTAAAAAATTACAGAAGTTTAGGGATGAAAATGGGGGGGGGGGGCAAAGGGTGAAAGTTTTCACTTTGTCGTGTTGCAGAGCTAAAAGTGTGCAACTTGCAAGAAAACTAGTTCTATATTTGAAATCGGCACAAATGATCCATAACAGCTCAAATTTTATTGCTCTAGGGTGAATATTAAAAAAAGGGTGTCTTCGAGTAGCATCTCCCCTTAAAAAGGGCTCTGAAAGGCCCCTCTTTCAGCTTTCGCTGTCACTGTGTGGCGCATTCCGCGCAGGCCTGGTGGTGTACTGCTGGTAAAAAGCCGATATATAAAGGTTCTCGGTAGCGTTACGCCTATTTGCACTTTCCGCTCAACTTAGTAGTTTTCTTATTTCTCTGTAAGTTTGTGTAGCGCCACGGTGGCCGTTATTACAGTGCTTGACTGCTGACCAGAAGGTCGTGGGTTTGAATCCCGAACCACGGCAGCCACATTTCTATGGATGCGCAAACGCTACAAGACTTTGTACTTAATTTAGGTTTACGTTAAAGAACCCCATGGAGGTATCCAGTTTTCCTGAGCTCTCCGCCACGGCGTTCGTCGTAAGCATAGCGTGGTTTTTGGACGTAAAACCTAAGCAATTACGTATGCAAGGTCCACTTACCCAAGGTTTGTGTCCCGACTCGAACGGATTCTGGATGATGGGGTGGCGCAAGGACCCACTTCCAGTCGACCGGCCGGAAGTACGAGTCGGCCTCCTGGACTCGACTGGACACCATCACGTGGTCCTTCAGTACGTCACGGCGCTCGACATGGTGCGCTGTTCGATCTCGGACACCTCCAGTACTCCTGCGAATCGCAAGCCGAGCACGGGAGCGATGACAAAATTTCTGTCCTAGCGTTGGTAGGTCGTTGTAACCGCCATGCGCTTATCTTGAGCTAGAAGCACCAGTTACCAAACGGTGTATTACCATACCGTACAAATGAATATTTATTAGGCTTTTAAAAATAAAGAACTGCAAATATAGTGTTTTTTTTGTTACGGTCTTTATTTTCGTCATTAACACGTGGATGTATGCATGTTCAGTAGTTACAAACGCCAGCACGAAGCGTGCTGTGATTGTAAAATTACGGAGATTTAGAACCGCGTACGCAAAGCTTTGCGTTACGGTTCCCGCCCCTGCGTATGCTTCCTACGATATCCTCGTTCCTGGCCCCCATTAAATGACCGAAATACAGGGCGACGGCAACGAACGCTATCTGTGCTTTCGCTGTTTTAAAAACTCGCAATTGGACAATGAACACGTCACAGATGCAGCTGCTTTAATATGAAGCAGCGAGCACGCCGACAACAAAAATACGCTGGACGCACCACCCTCACATTTAGGTATAATTTCGAGGACAATTGTATATTCGCCAAAGAAAAAAATGTTCATGATGGAGTGCGCCACACATGGGCACAATTCTGAGGCGGAACAATGTTACGTGTCTGTGTGCATGTGTGCGAGCGTGTGCGTGCGAGGTTTTTTGTAAAGCGAACATGCAGCAAAAATAGTCTCATGTAATTGAACACCAAAGAAGTTTAGAAAAAAAATTGCCCGCAGCTTCCCTCGGGGGAACACTGAGGAGGATGCGGAGCATATACTTGGTTACGGGGTGTTAAATGCGACTTCCTTGGGTCGATGGCTAAATTGGTTCACGTGGTTGTGAAATGGGGTGTTAAATTGCGACTTACTTGGGTCGATGGCTAAATTGGTTAACGTGGTTGTAGGAGGGGGGTGTTAAATGAGTGAACACGTACACCACGTATGCGAAAGGGCGGCGCTGGTCGAAGGGACGTCGATCATTGTGTTTGTGGATTCGTTGGAATTCATTTCACCGCGACCTTGGACGTCGACGCGCCGTACAAACCAACCGACGAGCGGCAACTGAGCGAGCGAAGCGCCGACCTTGAGTATATATACAGCGCGACGGCGCATGCACTGTCAGCTGTCAAATGTTCGAGAAGGGGGAGAAGCGCAACGGCGCATGCGCGCGCGTCAGCTGCCGATGTTCTCGAAGCGCGACGGCGCATGCGCGCGCGTCAGCTGCCGATGTTCTCGAAGCGTGACGGCGCATGCGCGCTACATTATACAGCTAGCGAATATATTTCTTTTCATTTATCTGTTGTGACTTCGCGTTTTTGAATGCATAAGAACGTCCCGCCTTTTTACGTGCAACTCAAGCGCTCAGTGGTGTCTGCGTCTACGTAAACCGGTGATAATGCACCCCCGTCTCTTTATACGTTACGAGACCCATGCCAAAACGAACTACTTCACGTAGTGCTACATGTGCAGAAGCTCCACCTCCGTAGCTTTCCCGTCAGTGTCAAGAAAGTATAGCGTGCACGGTAAAAAATACTGCGAACAAAACAACAAGTGTTCTCCGATCGACGTCGGCGCTTCACAGCGAAGTCTCGAGCACACATTTCTGAATATTCTCTCGAGGCGCCCAGCCAACGAACGGTCGATAGTGAGGCGCGAGCAGACGGGAAAGTGGGGCGCAGGGAGACGAAAGAGTGAACGGGGATAGAAGGAGCGGCGAAGCACTGCACCTACCCTCTCCTACACTTCCTCGCACCGCATGTTCTGGTTGCTAGGGGCCAGTACAAGCGCGCGCATCCGCAGCTGTTGATATACGAGAGGGTGGTGGACAGATCCCGTCGGACGCCTGACATAGCCCGACTAAAAAATGCATGCGCATTTAAAAAAATGTGTGCACCGTTACTGGCACCCTTACGTCAGCTTATAAAAGCTGCAATAATGTTGTGGACCGCAACGCGCATACTTAGCACACAGGCGTCTCCGAGATATGGTCGTATACGTTCAAGAAGCAGTGCGTCTTCCCTCTATGCCACTGATACCGTGGTATCGCCGTAGAGGCTGTACGTATACATTTAGCTATATCCAGCTTCTATATCTAGCAAGCAGAAACAGGCATTCAGAACTTCAACTCCTTATTTTAACAGTTGTAGCATTGGCTTGCAGTAACTGACACAACTTCGTAAATATTTCTTACCGAGAGTCCTAAAGATTAATTCGAGGAAAGTGACGTTTATCAACTGGCCCAGGAGTATGTCGCCAAACGATGTATGGAAACGTCTGCAAAAAGGAAAAGAAATACTAGGTCTAGTAGGCACATTTTCCTCTTCAAAGCCATACACTGAGGTGAAGATAATGCAAGGCGAAACACGCTATTGTGTCATAACCCGCGTTATGATCAAAACGCGTGGAAAATTGTGATCGTTCGTACTGTTGAAGATCTTAGAGCAAGCTTTTTTCGCACCATTCACGTGAACAAACGAATTCTCTGCTCTGTGTCCTTCCCGTCTACGTAAACTCTGTGAGAAGGCTCTGCTTTACCCGAAACGTTTCGGTAACGCTTTCATGCGACTAATGTTTTCATGTACCACGACAATGAACTGGGCTAGTTGGTACATGTCGAAATGGATAAAAAACAGTGAGAAGCAAACCAGTAGAAGATTAACTTTCTAGACGCCGTGATAACTCGTTAAGTTTTACGCATATAGAGCATGGCTGCTTCACGCATGCGCAAAGTGGTTGGCGGCGGGTATAAGTGTTCCTTTCAAGCATACTTTGATCAGTTGTAAGTGCCAGCTTGTCTCTCGTCGTGTTCTTCATCTCTTTCTGTGCTTTCGCTTTTCAACGGTTTGAAGGCACATCTTATCTCCATACATCCCTTTTTCTAGTGTAACGTCGATGCGTACAGCTATACAGACGGATTCATGGTGGGCTAATTGGTTCATGAACGTTAGGGCAGAACAACGCAGATAGCGAAACGAAGTACACACATGACATAGCTCTGTGTCGTGTGCATTCTTCGCGCTGTCTGCACTGTTCTGACAAAGTGTGTTACAGACATCTGTTTACGTTCAAACAGATTCGCATACTTTCGCGCTTAATCACTGTAGAAATGACCAGGCTGTACGAGTTTGTGTGAAAACGACATTTTTGGTATATGCCAACCAGTCAGGACAGCTCGTAAGCGCCATGAGCGTAGATGTAGTTTGTATAACACAAGAACGTACCTCTTCTTCTAAAAAAGGAAAAGAAAAACTGACATCACTGTGTTTCCAGAAACAAACTGGAAACAAGCCATTCTATGCCAGCGTAAAAGCATTGGTGAGTTTTTGTTCTTGGCGTTTGTGTTCTTACTTCTCTCTTGCATCCATGTTAGCAAACCCAGACATTTATCATGAATACCGAGCAACTATCTTAAAATGTTATCCTAAATTCTTCCCACTGTTTTAATGTCATTCCATCGGTAGCTACCCCTCCGACGTATTCAACGTTGATAGTCGACTGATGGTTGGTAGAGGAAGGTGACGACGGTGATGTTCAGCGGTCCTTTTGAGCCCCATCCACACCGTAACCACAGCCTGGCGCCCATGACACGGGGTAGCCAAACTGCCTCGATCATCGGGAACAGGGCCACTACCGAGAACAGTCGCGCCAAGGATGCCGCACGACGTATGCCAACCGCCACCTGTGACAGTTTTGAGCCAAGAACGAATCTTCACCGACAATGTACACCCATAACACCGCGTTCAATTCGTCATTATGAACACGTACGAAGTCTTGTCAGGTGAGCTAGTGAATGATGTTTATAGAGTGTATATGCTTCGCTTTTCATACACTTCACAGAAACCAACTACCAAGCTTCGAAATTGCGGTGTCTGCTTATAGATCGCATACAAATATATATATATATATATATATATATATATATATATATAGTATATATATATATATATATATATATATATATATATATATATATATATATATGCGTACCTAAGCATCGGCCCATACAGAAAGGTACTACCTTTGTGGAGGGCGATCTCTATATCGCGGCTGCTCTTTTCTGTTCTCACCTGGTAAAGCGAGAGGTTCATTCGCTGCAATTTTAAGTGGATTTGTTTCCGATAGCTTTCTACATAAGAGTGAGTTCCACAAGCTCAGTGATAAAAAAAAACAGGGGTAGTGCTGAAGAACTAGCTTCCCGATCCTCAAACCTTCTAACCAACGCGTTACCTAGTTAAAGGCGAGACACGTGGCTTAGTCGCATGACCTTTGTACACCAGAAAGATAAAGAATAGCGTATGCCCTGACAGATTATCTTCCAGTTTGTCACTGTATTAAAAAAATACATGCTGTTTACCTTGAATTACGCTGAGTCAAGTAGCCCCAAACATCTCGCTTCTAGCTAAAGACGAAGTTATCTTCCTTATTCTCCTTTCAGAACGCTTTACCATAGGTACCACGGCATGCTTTAGAAAATGTATAAATGCCGTATCCTCGGCAGTGAGCGGGACGCCAACATGAACAGAAGTGTTGCCGATGCCACTCACTTGCGGCAGGATGCTCGTGCGGGCGAAGATGAAAAGCAGCTCGCCGCCGTACAACGATGACATGAAGAGCGAGAGGAAACCCGAGACGTCGTAAATGGCCGACCAGTACTTGCGCAGCAGGCCCTCGAGTTCGGTGCAGGCGACCAGGCGGTGCGAGGTGGTGAGGAGCGTGAAGGCTACCACGCCATCAACGCCCGAGATGCCCATCACTTCGAGCAGGCAGAAGGTGGCGTACGTCAGGCAGATGTGCAGGAACGTGTTGCTGCTCTGACTCTGGGGCGCCAGGCGCAGCGACCAGATGGCCACGGCTCCCATGAACACGCCGCCTACAGTGCCCATCACGTGCGACACCAGCAGGTGGTTCAGAACGGTCGTCACGCTCTGGTTATCCTGAGCACAAAAAGACCACACCTCAGTTACCAAGGAGCAATCAGAATGTCCAAACTAGAGAAACTGGTGGATTCTTGGATGTCCTCGAGTACACTCGAACAAAAGATTGAGTAAAACGTGTGTGTTTTTGTTCCACAACAGTAATTGTCATCTATCTCGCGTGCCTTTCCTTGCACTATCCCCTCGCGCCCGGCACTTTCAGGTTACGAACGACATGCGCGCTATCGGCGTGACATGGCTCTTTTTGATAGGAAGGTGGCCAGCGCCGAGGTTTCAAGAAATGAAGCTCAAGCAAGCCGGATGATTATTTTCGTAGCACAAAAAGACACCCTTTTCACTCGATATTTTCTGAAAGTGTAGCCGAGAACACACGGCCTTCTGCGTTGTTCGGCGTGCTTGCTGGGCGTCTGATACAGTATCACTTCACACGAGTTTATAGCTTATACTAAAGGCGCAACAATGCGCTGTTCGAGACAGCAACCACAATAACTTATCGCTCCCTTTTTAAGTACTTTGCGTGTGTTATTATGTAATATACTGATAAGAAGACAAGTGGGTGAAGGGGAGACAAAAAGTTAAGTGAGCAGATGAGATTGGGAATGTTGTGGGTATAAAGTGGCAGCATGCACAGTACCGAGTTCACTGGTGGTACATGGGAGAGGCCTTTGTCCTGCAGTGGGCGTAGCCAGGTTGATGATGATGATGATGATTGTACACAAGAGAGTCAAGATCGAAGTATAATGTTACTCTGTGACCAAAGTTTCCTGACGCCCTTCATTACTTGGACAAGCTCATCGCACACATCTGCTATCGCAACACGAAATTGTGGCAGGGGCTGAAATACCAAAAGGCACAAATCTTATGCTGACCTAAAACAACAACAAAAGTGTCTTTATGACGCCACCATTCTGACTACCTATCTTCCTACAAAAAACGTCACAGTAGAGTGGCAGTGAGTCTCGGAGCATAGCCCTAGCTGCATGTGCAATCGCATGCCGTGTTCTTTCCTAGTGAGTTTATAATGGTGCGTTACAGACCGCGAACATTTTATCCACATGTCCCAGCATAATGTACGATGATTCGATTGCGAAGTGCGTTTAATTATCACCAGCGCAAACTTATAACATATTGAATCATTATTACGGAAGCATACGGATTTTTCTGAGCCATAAGGGGGGAGGGGAGAGAGAGAAAACATTTATTGAATGAGCTTGTGATTGAAGGTGCATCAGGAAATAAAAATTAATGATATTTTCCTTTGCCATTGCAAAACAACACACACTAAAGGATTAGTGAATTCAGGCGTCTCAGTTTCCGATCTTAACGCAAGCGCCAGCAGCTTGGCGATTTCATTATTCCAGAAACATTCGTACATGGGCCTCGACGGTGTCAAGGACGGACCAGACGAACAGATTGTTGACAATGGACTCAGCCTGCAACATCGTGGTCAGTATGGGAAAGCGGCCTTCCTCGAGCAGCTCATCGGCGATGGGCAGCCGCTCGCAGGAACAAAGCAGGATGCCGAATAGCAAGCAGTTGTTGATGCCCTTGGTGCCCAGGAAGGTGTACGCATACAGTGCCGACACCACCGTGCTGATGCCTAGGGTTCCCACGGAGAAGACCGTGATCTCTCGGTGGCATCTGAAAATGAAAAAAAATGAGCAGTATAAAAAAATGGCGCACAAAGAGCTCCGACACTAAACAAAACGCTAAGCAGGATTTGCTAACAATCCTACTTCAATTACTTTTGAAAAGAAGCTCGTTATAGTCCACAGAATTAAGTGGCCTCATACGCGGAAAATCCGGCACCCGCAAGACCACAGAAACGATTACCCCGCAAACAGCCCCACAAGCTGCGCTGGTTCTTTATGTATTTGAGTGCACCGTTTTCTAATAACCGCTGAACCGCTGCTCTCCCCTTGTGTGCTTTTCGGCGATAATCAGTTTCTTGTATGTAAATGTGATCGTTAGGCGAATCTTTCATCGAGGGTGACATGTCTCTTTTGGTTTGTACATCTCATTGTTGCCTAGATCTGAACGCGTGACCACATCACGCTACTAAGCAAATGCATGAAGTTCACATTCACGGCATAGACAAAGGAAACGGGAAGCACATTGCGCCTGGAGAAAAGAAAATAAAGGTACTGCGCGTAGTAATTTACCACGCGATCGCTCGATCTCGAGCGGTGGTCAACGAGATCGCCAGCGTGTGGCATGTAAACACCTGCGGAATATGAAGTGGTTGATGCCCTGCGTGGCGTACACTGTCGCCGCCGGCACGAAAACCATGAGGACGTGGAACTTGATGTTTCGCAACCACACGGAAAGCGAGTCGAGGCTCTTTTCGTTCTCCGCGTCCTGATACGAGAAACCGAAGCCCGCGATGAACATGAACACTGTGTACGGAAAGCGGATCCGTCGCTGCAACTTTTTCAAGGCCACTGCAAATAGAAAAAAGAACTGCGGTTAAGAGCTACAGTGGCGTCCTAGCATACGCGAAATACAAACGCTTCCGCTTCCACTGCAGGTCTCAAGTTTTGTATATATAGTTGTTACGAAAAAAAATCGCCTATCATGTCCATTGTCAGCTAGTGTGGCGAAACGAGTCATGGTCCTGATCTATTGTGTGCAATAAAGTTGTTTACTACTGCTTCTATTGTGTAACGTGCACACTTGTAACGTAGATCGATGGTATATAACGAGCCAAAAGTCCTGCAGTCGTCCTCGATGGTATCTGCTGCCTCCTATTTGATGGTCATTGTGCATCGACCTCCTTTTTTCGTTCAAGCGTCCGGCATCACTGAAGGCCTGCCAGCGGCACGACATTCTGGTTCGTTCCCCCAATAGTAACAAAGCGGACACGTGGTGCGTTAAGACGTAAGGGTAGATAGCTAATCGACGCGGCTTTCTATTCTTTTCTTTAATAATAAATGCAACGCTGATTGATTTATATGTGGCGTTTAACGTCCCAAAGCCACCATATGGTTATGAGAGATGCCGTAGTGAAGGTCTCCAGAAACTTTGACCACCTGGGGTTCTTTAACGTACACCTTCATCTGAGCACACGGGCCTACAGCATTTTCGCCTCCGTCGAAAATGCAGCTGCTGCAGCCGGGATTCGATATCGTGACCTGCGGGTCAGCAGCCGAGTACGTTAGACCACCGCGGCGGGGCATCAGATGCTACGCTGTGGAGGTTATTCAAGAAGTTTGGTCAACAAAACGTGTCAGTCCGCACATCTCGCGCTTGGACTTCCTCGTTGTTATTGCAGCCCTCCTTGACTGGCTCCGGTGGAATGCTGTCGAAACTGATCGCGGAAGCCACAGTACGTTAACAAGCAGACGCTAAGAAATCTAAAACAATGTACTGACAAGCATGAAAAAAAACGGGTCGTGTTTTTTTGTAAGGCATAAAAAAAACTTCACACGAAAAGAAGAAGACATCACATTACGGGTGAAAAAATCTTCGTACAATTTCTTTGTACGAATGCATCATCGGAAAAAAGTTCATTCTCTCTCGCTTTTATAGCGTTGCATTTCATGTATGAATTTGAGTATAGTTCGCTTAGCTCCGCAAGCTGTATAGTCCTCATTATAAAATTGTTTCTTAGCGTGGCAGCCAAGGATGCCGGACACACAAATCAAGCACTAGTGGGGCACGAAACAGATCCAGCAAGCAAAACTGTGTCCGGATTAAGCATGGGCTCAGACAGGACCACGAAAAGAGGTTTAGCCATTCATCCATGGCATTTCTCCAATTTCTCGTAGAGGTGCGTTTAGTCGAAAAGCGTTCCGTCTCGGTCTGTCTCAGCCGTGAGGGACAGGTTTTCAAAAAGGCTCCGAGTACACTTGTGATGATCATGCAGTAGAATCGAGAAAAGTGTCTTATTGGTGGCAGATGGCTGGTTTTTATCCCTCTAGTCAACTGACAGATCAACGCGCGAATCATTACGCTGCGCCCTCTAAATGCATGGTCGGTTGACGGGAACACAAAGCTGAATGCCCAGTACCTTCGGGTTGTTTAAACAAGAAATTTTTTGCAGTGTCCGCAAGGAGGCATGAAACGAGGCAAACATTTCGAAGATGCAGGACCGATTGGCATTACCTCATTATGGTTCTTGTCCCGAATAATCTACACTTGTTGAATAACTGGTTTATAACATCTGCTTCCGGGCCGCTCAAGCTATTTAAACAGTCGAAGTTACAACATATTTGTTGACAAAAAGTTACCAATAGCATTTTTGATTGCGTCATTGGTATTTATCATACCAAATTTGAATCCAAATATCATGCAATGAAAGAATCGTGTGTCTTTAGATGTGGTACAGTTGTCACATCTGAAGATGTGATATTTAACAATAATTGTTCGCTTTGAACGTCCCAAAACCACCATATGATTGTGAGACGCCGTAGTTCAGAGCTCTGAGTATTTCGACCACCTGCGGTTCTATAAACTCGCAAAGTTATTTTTCCCAGTAATGCAAATTGCTGGTATGCCTTATAATTCATGATAACGGCCACCTTAACACCCTTATTCACGCCTGGGGAGAAGGCGGACTTTTGTTGTCACTGCACATGAGAAACCTGCTTTTTTTTTAAGGTTGGCGCGTGACATGTCACCCACCTGCTGTAATGAGCACGGCGCAGATAACCAGGTAATCGTAGGACTCGCTCTTCCTTTGTCTGCAAGCAAGTTTAGAATAACATTAGAAGAGATCGCGTATACATACCTCTTTCAAAATTTCTAGCGCGATCGTATCAGTTAGGTGCATTATCAAGCACGGGCCTTTGTTATAAGCGCCCAGCACATAGATGGTACGAGCAAATTTGCTGCTCAATACGATCTGCAGGCCTCAATTGAGCGTTCTTTTTCCGTAAGAAGCCATTTCATTATTCCACCGGGATACCGGTATATGATGCGTGCGAAGTTTGTACAGCTGTTTAATCATACTGATCTGAAATATACAGTTGGATAATCATCATCTTTCTCTTGCATACTCATTGCCGTCTCTGTGTTCTTAATACAGGGCATAAATTTTTCCAGTACGACCCCCACTTCACGGTTTTTAGCTTTTACTTCGAAGTCCTCGTTTTGCGTTTGGAAAAAATGTTCGACGATTTGGAGTACGATATATTATACTATGTGAGAGCATTAATCTGCCGTCACGAAAGAAACATGTGTACGTAGGATCACAACGAACATAGTGATTGGTCGGTGATTTGTGATGTTATTCGTCGAATACATACAATACATACCTGGTGGCTTACGTAAATTGTGCCAGAATTTAAAAACATCTAAGAGCCGCGCGGTTCACTTGAGGCAGACAATACTCGAAGCAGACAATTGAGGCATTTAAAAAAAAACGTCATATGCAGAAACCGAAAGTAGGCTAAATTTCAGTGAAATGTAAAGGATGCCTCATCAGTTTAATTTCTAGAACAGTTAAAATCAAAATTGGGCCATTCCTTATTGCAAAATCAACTCAAAATGGCAGTTTCTAATCAAAAGTGAGCTAAGTACTACAACTGTTTCAATCATAGTGACCCTCATTTCTTGAACCAGCAATTTGCCAACAAACATGATCGAAACAACCAACATAGTCCCACCCAAAATGTTTCATTTGTGTCTTAGGTGGTTTGTTATTGTATTTACGATCCACAATTAGGTTTTCTAGCGCGAGTTGGCACTCACTTAGGGACCTCATGTTTAACGACCAAACGCGATTGTAAAGAGTAAGAGGCTGACTTGCTTACTTTTTTTTGCGTCTTAGTGATTCGTTTCGACTTAAGCGCAAGAGTATCTTGTCCTCAGTTCACTCTAACTCGTTATATGTCAAATCAAATGGGCATAAAATAAAGATATCAGGCATCTCAAATGGCATGGAATAAAGATATCGGGCATCTACCTATTCCTTAAAGAAGAAGACGTGATAAGCGGCAAGTCATAAAACTAACTTGAACACGTTTCAAGGGCTTCACTTGATGACAGGAACAATAAAACACTGGTGACAGTCCAGAATAGTGCCCCTTTTGCCAGGAAAGACGACTCGCTCTTCAAGTCTAGTAATCGCCAGTACGCCTATGCGTCGAAGCACGGCAGTGACAGAAGCACAAGTATGATGTCAACTATATCGCTAAATATTGCTATACGGTACATTCGAACTGTTTTACGCTTATTTCATGAACTCATTCATGTCAAAATGAAATAATTCGATCTATAGGAGCCAAATACAGGCGATATTGGGCTATGTAGATTTTAGCCACATTGTAGATTTGTGGTATTTAGGGAAGGGGAACATACTGGCAAAAAGTTGTTTCATCAGGCCCATCCAGATTTACAGTAGAAAAAAAGTGCCTTTTGCTCAGTTTTAGTTAAAGTGCATTTGGCTCTTTTAGAAAAAAAAAGTCTCAGTTTCTTACATATTTTGAAACTCCTTAGTTACTAAACTAACTCTTGAAGTTCTCACGTATTTCGGTATAATCAAAGCCTAACTATCAAGGAGCAAATCGCAAGCCAATTGGAGAAGCCTTAATCGATCAAGGGACAATTTTAAGCTGGGCACAAATACGTTTTTTTTCTACAAGTCTGTCGAGAAAGCCGCACTACTTGAAATGCGCAGCGGCGCCTTGTCTGAAAAGGCTTAGTGCCGGAAAAAATCTCATTTCCCCAACTACTACCGACATATTGATCTGTCAGCCGATGTGCATTGAAAAGGCCCTGCCACACTTTTTGAATTAACTATCGATTGGCCTCACTAAAGGAGTTTGTGGCCTCACAAATCTATTGCTGCAATAAAATTGAGAAATCATCAGGTACGAGCGGAATCAGAGGTTTGGCGCACGCTGTGATTGCTTTATCTCTCTTCTCGTCCAAGCGAGCGCGTTGGAAGCTAAGCAGGGAGGGATGGCATTGAGTGTAAGAAGTTACGTCACGAGTGTGTCATGACCTTGAGCACTTTTTTTTCTTCGAAGATGCGGCTCTTTTTCACTGTGAACGTCTAAGGCCTTTAGAAAAATAATCCATAGTAGCGACAACCACGCCTCGTCGCCTCGGCCTTCTTCCCCAGCAGCAGCAGCCGCAGCAGCAGCAAGACCTGTGCGCTGTCCGCCAGGAAACTGCTGACACAGGCATACCCACTATTTGCGCACAAAGAGAGGGTAAGATGATGTAGTGTTGAAGCGTGCGCTTGCTTCGATGGCCGTCGCACAAGCACAAAAAAGAACTCAGACTGTGGAACATATTACTACTAAAGTACTTTTTCATCATTGTTTTATTCGTTCATTTATTTATTTATTTTTGCTGAAACCTCCCGTTTCATTTTCTATATCCGTTATTTCTGATTGTGTACTTATGATCTTATTTTTGCTCTTAATCTCTCTCATTAGCTTAAAAAACATGGGGTAACAAATTAACAGTATTGCCTTAGAACTACCCGGTTCTTGACCAATCCCCCAGCGTGAGCATGTGCCAAAATTTCCAGGCTCTTCCTTCAATCCTTCTTCTTTACCTTCAAAATAAAACACGCGACAGAGGACGTACAAGATGGCGCTTGCACTACCAAGTGCAAGGAATCCGAGGTGCCTGTACACTGACATGAATGGTCCTACTTTAGTTATTTCTAGGGTTTTAATGACCACTGGGCACGTGGTGGTCTCCCGCATTTCATTATGCTGCCCTTGATGCTCAAGTCAGCCAACGGCCGTGAATTAAGGTAAATGGCGTGGTCATTGGGCATATGACACCATCTGTAGAAATAATAGGGGACAAGTTCTTGCTGACTTGGGGAATTAATTGCAAATTTCAGGCCACATGCTGCGCTATATGGTTTGGCTAGCGTTTCCTCAGGATCCTCGACTACCGACCGGCAGCGTTTTCAGACCATGCTGAAAAAGTGGTGCGAGTCACCTTTAAGTTGCAACAATCTGCGCCATATTGGTATAGCTAAACGTATAAATCGAAGCACCCTCCAGTGATTTCGGCCAGCAACGTAGAGACGTAGCTCCATTTACTCACGATACGCCCCCAGCGACATCAACTTTGAACTTGGTGTATTCTTCGGCGCTGTACTTCGTCGAGCGGGGAGTGGTGCTGGAAGAACAGGGAGAAAACCGCAGTGGGTCAGACGAGCTTGGGGAGATGTAGTTGGGATAAGCGAGCACGTCGTGGGACAAGCAAAAAGACACCGACGCGACAGACACGGTGCTGAATTAGAGGCTCACGCACACTTAGGTTAGATGAATCGCGACTTACTTGGAAGAACTCATGGCATTCGAAGACTCGTTCCTGCGCAGCGACACGGTCTTCGAACATTCGCGATAAGAACGCGCGGCAATACTGTCCTCGAGCCACCTCGAGTCACGCGACACCTCGAGACGTAGAAGTTGAAGTGCTACGTGACAGGCTGATACCCACTCTGGAGGAAAATGGCTCATCGTATACAACTCTGTAAACGTAAACTCATTTATTTCACCCGCGAACAACCGAACTCCGATTTTTCCTACGTCATTAACAACTCTGTCATATCTCGTGTTCAGTCATTCAAGTATTTAGGGATAAACTTGACTCACAATCTTTCATGGCGCCCCCAAATTACCGCTCTCTGTGCTAAAGCATTCCAAACGCTTGGATATACTCTTCGTAACCTCCGTAAATCGCCACCTAACATTAGCAAGTTAGGGTACCTTACCTTCATTCGCCCGCAGTTAGAATTCGCTTCATGTATTTGGTCCTCTTATCAAGACAACTTAATTACTGACTTAGAGCTTGTTCAAAACCGTGACACTCGTTTTATTAGCGGAAATCACGAACACAAATCCTGTATTCGCTGCACCCTCTTCAGGTTCGCCGGTGTGTTTACCGTTTATGCCTGCTACATGGATATGTTCAAAATACCAGGCCTCATTCTCCATTTTTGAAAACCCCACTGCGCATGTCTAGGCGGCTCCATAACCGGGGCAGTTTCGAGCGCATCTTCGGCAATACAAGGGGTTGACGCGGCGATGGAAGCGACAACGCCTCAACAGAATGCTTCGGAAACGTATAGAAGAAATTACACGGGAATCCGAGGAGTACGCAGCGTCCCTCACCAGTAATAACTGGCGACAATTTTGCAACCGCCTCTCAGGCACATTAAGCACAGCTAAAACGTGGTAGATTCTACGTTCGCTCACAGACCCCAACACATCAAAGAGAAAAACATTTCAGCAGCTGCACATCTTAATGCATGAGTACCGGGATGATCCTGACTTGCTCCTCACGGAACTAGAACATCAATTCAATCCCATAGGCCCACCACCACAATATCCTGATTACCCGTATGTGGGTGAGGAGAATGAATTGCTGGATGCCGACATAACCCCGGACGAGGTGCGGGTGGTCCTACAAGACCTACGACGAAACACGGCTCCAGGAGCGGACCAAATCCGATTTTCCACCCTTCGTAACTTGAGTGACGCGGATATCAACCACATTACCCATATCTTTAATGAATACTGGCGCGAAGGCACACTTCCCCAAGCGTGGCGACATGCTGACATTACACTTATCCCCAAACCGGGTAAACCTATAAAAGTTGAAAATCTACGGCCCATCTCTCTAACATTATGCATTGGTAAGCTAATGGAGCGCGTACTGTTGCGGCACCTGCAACCTTTCCTGGAAGAACACTCTTTCTTTGCTAACACTCAATTCGGATATCGAGCTCATCTGTCTGCCCAAGATGTCCTTTTACAATTACGGGAGGAAGTCTTAGGACCACCGTCGCGCGCCCAAACGAGTGCACTTATCGCCTTAGATCTCAAAGGGGCGTTCGATAATGTTGCACATGAACTTATCCTTCGCAATGTTGCAGAGTCGCATTGTGGCGCTCGTATGTACAACTATATCCGCGCATTTCTTCGAGATCGCACAGCTACCATCGGAATCGGGCCGCATCGGTCAGGTACAATCCGCCTTGTAGGACGTGGGACACCACAGGGCTCTGTTCTTTTCCCCACCCTATTCAATATCGCACTTGCAGGGCTCCCCCGGCTTCTCGATCAGATCCCCGATGTCGCTCACGCTATTTATGTGGACGACATCACTATCTGGTGTACACGCGGTTGCGACGGTGCTATCCAAGAGCGACTGCAGCAAGCAGTCGACACTGTCTCTGAGTATGCGAGAAAAGGGGGCTTAAATTGTGCTCCGCAAAAGTCGGAGCTCATAATCATTCGTTCCCGCAGCCCCTCACCTATGCCGCCCATCACTGTACACGTGGATGGTATACCCATACCACAGGTCAGCCGTGCTCGCATCCTAGGCCTACACGTCCAGGCGGATGGCAGGTCTAACTATACTGTTTCCCTTCTATCACGACAAACTGAGCAAATTCTGGCAATGATCAGGCGGGTCTCTAACAGGCGCTCGGGTTTTCGAGAAGAGGACCTGCTGCGCTTGGTGGAGGCATGCATCATCAGCCGTCTTACATACCATCTTCCCTTTCAGCGGTCGACCCAAGCGCAACAACTTCGCGTTGATGCCTTCTTTCGTAAAGCGACGAAGCTAGCCCACGGCCTACCGCACTATACGTCCACATACCGTCTCCTTAATTTAGGAACGCATAACACACTAGGAGAACTACTAGAGGCGCATTGGGTCAGTCACCGCCAGCGTCTCTTGCTCACACGTACTGGCCGCTATCTCCTTGCACGGTTAGGACACTCTGTCCCACCACTTGAACCTGAAGCGCGCCCAACGACCTTATCACCCGCCCTACGTAAGGTACTGAATATTCATCCCTTGCCGCGTAATATGCACCCAGTGCATGACAAAGGACGGCGTAAAGCTCGTGTGCGATACCTTAACCGCATGCTCGAAAACATCCCAGAATCCCGGGCTCTATAGACAGACACGATGCGCACTCAAGAGGGCTATACATCCGTAGTGTTGGATGGCACTAAATCCCTGAAGGACTCTGCTGCAATGCGCGGCACTAATGTCACGTACGGAGAAATTCTCGGCGTTGCTCTCACCATTCGACACGCCGTTCGTGTCCCAGGGGAAGTGTATATACTGACGGACTCGCAGCAGGCATGCCGGGCGTTCCTATCAGGACATGGCATTCCGAGAGCGGCACAACAAATTCTCAAACAGATTCCGAAAAATGATTCAGTCACACCTTCCCTCATCCCCTTAATGTGGACCCCTGGTCATGCCTCGCTGCCGGGCAGTGAACGCGCACATGCAGTAGCCCGCGATATTTCCTTCCGGGCGGCCCGGCGTGGTGAAATGACCAGTTCAGGGTGGGGGGATCTCTTGCTGCGTTACGGAGAGATTCTCCGTCATTATATAAGCGTTCGCAGCACTCACCGTGCGCCACCACTATCCTTCTCGAGAGAGGAAGCAGTGGCACTACGCCAGTTGCAAACCGACACTTTTCCTAATCTTGTCTCCCTGAACAAATTCTGGCCACACTGTTATGCCGACAATTGTCCGGGCTGCGGCAGGTCACCCTCCATCTTCCACGTCACTATCGAGTGCACGGCAAACCTTTTCCCTCCATTACCACCCCTCCTCCACCCGCTGCGCAAAAAAGAGCTGTGGGACGACGCCCTCCGCGACAGACCTCCCGAGGTTCTGCGAGCCATCATACAACGGGCTCGACACGTCGCCGGAGTCATCCTAGGGACCCCGGACTAAGGGTCCCTCCCATGCTTTTTGTTCTACCTACATAATAAAGATGTTTTGTCTCTCTCTCTCCAATTGTTCTGCGATGTCACATGCCATGTAGCTTTGGAACGATCTCCCTGGCGATATCACTTCGATCACAAATCGCAAAGCTTTTCATTACCGCCTACTCGAACATTTCATCCTCACGTAGTTATTTCTCATTCATTCTCTCTAGATGTGTTATCTTACGTTTTAAATTGTTTAACGTTGCATCATATCACATTGTAGCATTGTAAACGCTGCCAAAATTTTCTTTATTTTACAATCACTGACTGTTCATGTAAATTAAGTTAGTGTTTCTGCACGCTCTTCCTTTGTTTTATTTTTCTACTGGGGTGTTACTCTTGCTTTTGTGGCAGCCGTTTACGTCACAGTGCACTTGTCTTGTCTCGTCTTGTCGCCTAGGATATCTTGGCTCATACCCACATGGGGGATTGACTTTCCAGATTGTACCGTTTCGATTTCATCTTTTTCTATATTTATCAGGTGTCATATTTTACCATGTATCGCCCCCCTTACACAATGCCTCGATAAGGAGGCTGTAACGTATTGTGAATAAATAAATTAATTAATGATTAAATAAATCACTAAATAAATAAATAAACATATAATCAAGGCAGCATTGGCGTTGATAATTTTTATCCTTTTGACAAAAAAAGTTGGAATAACTGATATAAAATAATAAGGTTAGCTCAGGAAGTTCATTCAAAACAGTTTTGATTCAAATAAAATTTTGTGTGTCATCTTCGTCATCTAACAAGCAGTCAGCGAATATCGACAATCACTCATAATTGAGTATGAGGAGTATGAGCCATATGTGTGAAAGAGACCTGTAAATGCGCAAGAGAAGAAAGAAAAGCGTAACAATAAAAAATGCCTTTATGTATAAATATTTTTAATATGGGTATTCATGAGGGCCTATATATATATTATATATATATATATATATATATATATATATATATATATATATATATATATATGATTTCCAAGACTCTGGTACTCTTCCCGTCAGGAGACACCTCGTAAACAGGGCGGCTAGTTTTTCTAACACAATCTGTCCTCCATCTTTCAGCAGATCTGATGTTATCTGATCCTCACCAGCAGCTTTGCCTCTTTGCATGCTCTCCAAAACGTTTCTGGCTTCTTCTGTCACTACTGGCTGGGTTTCATCTGGGTTACTGCTAGTTCTTATAGTATTAAAGTCATGGTTGTTCCGGCTACTGTACAGATCTCTGTAAAACTCCTCCGCTATTTAACTATCTTATCCATATTGGTAGTTATTTTGCCTTCTTTGTCCCTTAGGGCATACATCCGATTTTTGCCTATCCCAAGTTTTCCTTTCACTGCTTTGAGGCTTCCTCCGTTTTTTAGAGCGTGTTCGATTCTCTCCATTTTATGCCTACTTACATCGCATACCTTACGCCTATTATTCAACTTTGAAAGCTCCGCAAGTTCTATTTTGTCTCTTGTACTTGAGACTTTCATGATTTGACGCTTCTTAATGAGATTCTTCGTTTTCTGGGAAAGCTTGCCAGTGTCCTGTCTAACTACCCTGCCTCCAACTTCCACTGCACGCTCCGTAATGATACTCGTCACATTATCATTCATTGTATCTACGCTAAGGTTGGTTTCCTCACTAAGAGCCGAGTACCTGTTCTGGAGTGAGACTCTGATTTCCTGTACTTTCCGTCTCAGTGCTAGCTCATTGATTGGCTTCTTGCGTATCAGTTTCTGTCGTTCCTTCTTCAAGTCTAGGTGAATTCGAGACTGTGCTATTCTATGGTCACTGCATCGTACCTTGCTAACCACTTCCACATCCTGCACGATGCCTGGGTGTACACTCATTATAAAATCTATTTTGTTCTTATTTTTGCCATTAAGGCTCCTCCATGTCCACTTGCGGTTTCCTCGTTTTCGGTAGAAGGTATTCAAAATCCGTAAATTATTGCGTTCTGCGAATTCTACTAGTAGCTCTCCTCTGGCGTTTCTAGTACCGATGCCGTAATCTCCTACTGCCTGGTCTCCAGCCTGCTTCTTCCCTACCTTGGCATTAAGGTCTCCCATCAGTATAGTATACTGTGTTTTTACCTTACTCATTGCCGATTCCACGTCTTCATAGAAGCTTTCAACTGAAGCGTCATCATGGCTGGATGTAGGTGAATAAGCCTGTACCACTTTCATCTTCTATCTTTTATTGAGTTTAATTACGGTACCTACCACACTTTTAATAATGCTATCTATGTTTCTGCGAATTAGGAACCCTACTCCCAGTTCTCTTCTGTCATGCAAGCCCCTATAGCAAAGGACGTGCCCATTCTGTAGCACCCTGTAAGCCTCATCATCTGTCCTCCTAACCCCACTGAACCCTATTATATACCATTTACCACCTTATATATATATATATATATATATATATATATATATATATATATATATATATATATATATATATATATATATATATATTGGCAAGAATCGTATACCTAAGGGTTCGCTTTTACGTATTTGGACGCAATATTAATGAGATCTAGCAGACAATAATGGCAAGGTATGTATAGGGGAAGTTATTAGAACCAATTATAATGTATATAATAAGAAAGAAAAGTGGGTGAAAATAACTTGCCGTGGGCAGGAATCGATCCTACAACCTTCGAATAACGCGTTCGATGCTCTACCACTGAGCTATCACGGCGGCTATCCCCAAGCCACTTTATTTGGTTTATGTGTGAATTTAAACGTAGAAGTGTCAGTCAGCCCCATCTGTAGCCATGGCGGCGAGTGCGATATATATATATATATATATATATATATATATATATATATATATATATATATATATATATATATATATATATATATATATATATATATTTATATATATATATATATAACGAAAATTTTATAGTTGTGTACTCTACGTTTTGGCCGTGTTTTGGCCGAAACGCGGAGAGTAAACAACTAACAAATTTTCGTAAGTGTGCTGGACCCACAGAATTTCTTTTTTTGAATTATATATATATATATAATTCAAAAAAAGAAATATATATAAATATATATATATATATATATATACACGTCAGTGCAGCCACAATGGACCCCGGCATGATGAAACACTCTCGTGTTCAAAAATATCTCGTGGTTCACGAAGAAAGTAAAGTAACCTACGGAGGCTAATACTGATGCCTCAATTTTCAATAAAAATGGCCCAGATGTTGAGGCATCTTCAGCAAATTTGTAATACAGAGGCACATGTCGAGCGCACTCTGCCTCAGAAGAATATGAGCACAGAATCGGTAGAACGTGTGAGGAATACAGTGTCTTTTCTTCACTACCGGCTAACGTTATATCTTGTCACTGATAAGGTGGCATGTTGTTGGCTTCGATTTCGAGGCATAACTCCCTCTCTAGCATTTTTTTAATCCTCTTTGAATTCCGGTGAAATGGTGATCACAGCTGGGATTTGTCCAAAAAGTGGGCACACGTTTTCCGAACTTACCCAACAAGCACACTCTCCGGGCAACGCCTTTCCACACTTCGTAAATCGATCCCGAACCCAATCTAGTCTGCACTTTTCGAGAGATTACTCAATTATACAGATTCAGCCATCTAATTTATCCTAATCCATGTAAGGGCCTTACAAAGACAGATGAATTCACACGCCTCCGCCTTTATACCAATGCACTGATGTGCCCACGAGTTTTTAAACACTTTGATCCTGCCTGTGCTGGAAAATGCCCGCATTGCGCGGAGTCGTATTCGAACATTTTCTGTATGGTGCGTGCATGCTAAGCAAAACAGAACCTTGTCCCGAAACCTAGCCCCACCCGGGAGGACTTGGAGGCAGCCCTGCTGAGCTGCTCCGACCTGGTGAACCAGAAAACCCTGCTCTACAGAGCTATAGTGGTGGTGGTTGCATATAGGCTCCTGTAATGGGGATCCTGCCTAGCGATTGTGAGGGGTGGCCCCTTCTGGGCCTTGTCGAACGTTCTTCTTTTGTACCAGGAATGAAGACTTTTCAAGCAGACTACGCACGCCTGCTTGAAAACGAGCATTCAGTTTTCTATTTAACGCGGATGGAAGGGAGTTGAAGGATGAAAAGAGAGATATATAATGAAGAGAACATAAAAAAATTGCCCGCAGCTTCCCTCGGGGGAACACTGAGGAGGATGCGGAGCATATAATTGGTTAACGGGGTGTTAAAGTGCGACTTACTTGGGTCGATGGCTAAATTGGTTAACGTGGTTGTAGGAGGGGGTGTTAAATGAGTGAACACGTACACACGTATGCGAAAGGGCGGCGCTGGTCGAAGGGACGTCGATCATTGTGTTTGTGGATTCGTTGGAATTCATTTCAGCGCGACCTTGGACGTCGAGGCACCGTACAAACCAACCGACGAGCGGCAACTGAGCGAGCGAGCGCCGACCTTGAGTATATATACAGCGCGACGGCGCATGCACTGTCAGCTGTTGAATGTTCTCGAAGCGCGACGCCACATGCGCGTCCACTGGAGAATCAGGAGAATTGTAGATGTCGAACGCGGTGTGTAGAGGAGGAAGGGTGCACAGATGGTGGAGGAGTGAAGCGCGCGCGGTGTGTAGAGGAGGAAGGGATGCACAGATGGTGGAAGAGTGGGCGACGGCGCGACGGCGCATGCGCGCGCGTCAGCTGTCGAATGTTCGAGAAGCGGTGCGGACGGCGCACTACAAGGCGCGAGTATAAGATGCTTCCGCATCTAAAAAGAACACGTGAGCCTAAACTGGGCTGCTGATTCGATAGTAGCGGACGCAAGACTTCAGGTGTATAATGTTCCACTGCAGGTTGCAGTTCGTAGTGCGGACTGAAGGCTCGCAATATGCCCTAATGTTTACATTTATCGTCTTCACCACCACCACCTCTCCCACTTCCAACAAATACTCTGGTGGCAACTCCATACCTGAACTCATCCCACCCCTCAAGTTCTATCCCACTTTCACCCCATTTCTTCAGAGTGCAGTCTCTGGAGTCACCCGCCACCTAAAACTCTTTGGCTGCTCTTTCGATTCTCCCCTGCAGTGGCAGCCCGCCATCAGCTTATGGGAGGAATGGTAGGCCTTTCTTGCGTTGCAGGATGTTGGCACACATCTTAGTACGTGAACCGCGGTGACATCACATTAGCCCAACTGTGGGTAGGGTGTCGAATACAGGATTCGACTGGTCGTGAAAGCGTTGGCGAGGCACACAGCATCATTGCTTCTGAGACCCACCCCCTCGATTGTTCGAGGCCTGACGGACCATGCGGCCTACCTGATCCCCAACCGTATGCAACTTGCAATGGGTTGTGTCGACTTTCCGGCTTGTGTGCACAACGCGGCCCAAGGCGTGGGTTTTTTCGCGTTCTGGATTGACCGGGTGCGCAATAAAAGTGCGATTTGTGTCTTGTCTTTGGGTTTGGGGCGAAGATCTACATTCTTTAATTTTGTAGGTGAATATTTCAAGACGCAACGGCGGGCGTAGTCATCCACGACCAATGCTGCTTGCTGTAAGCTCACCTCCATGCTTCTTAAGGAACCCTATAAGTTGATCACAACGTGATTTCGTAGGCGTACAGAGCAAGCCGCACACCAGTGATATACCTCATGAGTGGCAGGAGATGAGCCATGGTGAGACTATACAGAAGAGAAGAGACAACCACTCCCTGTGATGTTCCTCCAGTACCCCGAGGTTATGGGCCATGCTCCTTGTCTTGTATGCGGAGGTACGTCTGGCATTCAATCAGGTGTATCTGAGAACATTATGCCCACAATTCGTTTGGGACAGATGGGTAAGAGGGACTTTATTGTAACGTTATCAAAAGCTCCTTTCAGATCTAAGGTGAGGACTACCTTTTCTTTACTGGGGCGCTCGATCGGCTCAATATCATCATGGAGGAGTAGCAGGAGAATGTTCTGAGCAGAGCGATAAAGACGAAAGTCGTACATAGTGTCGGCAAAGGTGTGCTGGGCCTCCAGGTAATCGGAGAGCCGATCTCTAACCAATGTTTCCACAAGCTTCCTCAAACACGAGGTCAAAAAAAATGAGTCGTAAATTTTCATAGTTTGTAGACTTCCCTGATTTGGGAATGAAGGTTACCAAAGCCACTTTCCAATCAATTGGTAGTGGTTCGTACTCCTTCTAAATTTGAATAAAATTGGTATACCGGGTCTGGGAGGTTAGCTAGAAGCTTAACGGTCCCTCAATACCATCCTAGCGCCGTTTCTCATTCCATTTTGAACAGGACCGTTTTCAGATTGTGTGTATAGAAGAAGTGTTCAATGATTAAGAGTACTTGCTGTTCTACTATGGGATCGTAGAAAGCCATCCCATAGAGTAACATAGTTTGCTATGTTACTCTATGGCCGTTCAAGTTAACTGTGTTTAGAACAAAGATTAGGCGATTTAGAGTACAATTTACTCTACTACGGGAGAGCAATAGGCTGTCCCATTTCACAACATTGCACGTGGTGGTGAAGGACCGTCTAGGACCGTCTAGGTCAGTACTTCTTGTACCAACTGACAATTGCAACTAGCATACATTATACCAATAATCCTCCTAACTTGCTCATGTAGGCCTCCATATTTTTGTGGCATATCTAAATTACTTCATAGAAGACTGCTGAGAGAGCGAATAATGCTGAAGCCCTTTGATCTTGCGTCACGTTACTTAGGCCTAATTCAGGAAAACTTATATTTGTGTGATAAAACAATGCCAAACGACACAATGTTCTTGTTGTTTTCGTTTCCCCCTGACATAAAAGTGCTCGATACACAAGGTTTTTACATAACAAGAGCCAATGATCCCCAAGTGAAGCTTGTATTAAGGCGAGAGCCTTTGGTGCATATAGTCTATTACACAAAAAACACCACATCCATGGAGCGAATGATGATGAGTGGGGCGAAGCGTCTGTCTGTCGGTCCGTCTTTCTGTCTGTCTGTCAACGCCTGACGTTTACGCGCAGCTGTGACTTGACCTACTTGACATCGTTTCAACAACTGCGGGGGGAGGGGGGGACGTTGTACGGCGCATTGGTACGGAGACACTGACGGACAGCGTTACACAGATTAGTCAAAGAGCTGCTTCGCATGCAGTAATTATATTAGAGGTTGTGCACGTTCAGGGCGAGTCATGTCCGGTGTCCGTAAGAAACAGCTGCAGTATATCGCAACGTTTGGGTAACGAACGAGATTATGAGGCACAAAAAAAGATTGTACAATAAATCAATACCACTCATAATTGTTACAAAAAAATATGAAACATTGGCTGCCGTACTGGGCGGACCCCGTACTTTTTCTGAAGTTGTAACCAAGTAGGTAAAAAAAATTGACGGCAGATCCAAGAGGTGAATGATGATGAGACTGGGCGAAGCTTCATGAAGTAATACCGTGAAATTATCTTCCGTTATTTCGCCTGGCGATATGCGCGCTTCCTCACCGCTTCCCATTGTCGAACATTTTCAAGATCTGCTTCGCGACGTTGACGTGCTGCCTCAGCCTCTCGTTCCCGTACGGAAGGGTCTTGCCGACGCTGACGTGCCACTGCAGCTTCTTGTTCACGTACTGCGGGATCTTGCCGACGCTGCCTTGTTGATGTGGCTTCTTGTTCTAGTACAGCAAGATCTTGCTGACACTGACGTGCCACTGCAGCTTCTTGTTCACGTACGGCGGGATCTTGCCGACGCTGCCTTCTGATGTGGCTTTTTGTTCCCGTAAAGCAGGATCTTGCCGGCGCTGTCTTGCTGATGTAGCCTCTCGTTCCCGTACAGAAGGATCTTGCCGACGCTGACGTGCTGCTGCAGCTTCTTGTTCACGTACGGCGGTATATTGCCGACGCTGCCTTGCTGATGTGGCGTCTTGTTCCCGTACAGCAGAATCTTGGCGGCGACGTCACGCAACTTCCCGGCGCGCTTCTGCCTCGCGTGCTCTCACTTCAGGGTCCTGTCTGCGAGCGCGTGCCGCCGCTGCCCTGCGCGCCCGCCTTTCGGCATCCTTATTCATACGAGCACACACCGACGGCAACGAGCATCGGTAACTACAAACCTGTATCGATATGGTTTTGATTATAAAATCAATGCTTTAGAAAACACCTGGCGTCTTTCGTTAAGCAACTGGCGTCTTCTTTTTGTTTTGCTTCAGAAACATCTGGCGTCTTTTTGTTTTGCTTTTAGAAAACATCTGGCGTCTTTCGTTGGTTTATTTCATCAATCTAGGGCGTTTTGAACAACAATTTTTATTGTTTAGTCACGCACAGGAGCAATCTCACCAGGCACTACCTTGGAGGTAAAAAATAGCTGCTACTGGGAATGAGAGACAGCAGAAGTTGGCTTCTAACACTTCTGCTTCTACTAACGTTTCCTACTGCAACAAGCCAATGGCTGCTAATGGGTAATGAGAGACAGAAGAATTCGGTTTCTAGTTAACGAGCATGCTGCGAATTTTTTTATTGTTCAACAACTTACTGGAGAAATCCCCCACCGGCACCACTTGGGAGGTCACAGCATCAGATTGGTTGCACACTGCGACAACGACTACGACTACGACTACGAGGGACGAACGGGTGCCGCTATATAAAGCTTCACCCCTAAAAATTGCTGGAGGGGAAATTCTTGCCCACAAGTGAAGCCGTGCCAACCGTAAGATGGCGGCTGCACTAGGGGCATGATGTGCTGTTAGGTGATTGGAGCGTTTTCTTCACACGTCCAACTAGTTTAACGTGACAACCTTATAGGGTCAGACAGTTCTCAATGTGCGTCGTTGTGTTACTAGTTTTCTTTTGTAAGCCTTGAATTCGAGGCGAATTTCATTGGAGATTGAGTCGCCGATACTTGTCTCTGCGGATTATTTCTTCGGAAACAGCTATCTTTTATTTTATAATTAACGTAGCATTTAGACAAACTAATCTAAGCCACTTGATCTCTAAGTGGGCACTACCAGAAAATATCATGTTTATGAGATCTTTGGAGGGAAAAATCTGGCTTCACTACAGCTGGCAAAGCGTTGCGGGAGCTTCGACTTCAGCAATTTTTTAAAACTTTTTGATTGTAACGGACTATAGCTTTATCATCGACTGTTTATATCAATTTATGTCACTCGATTTACAATAAATGGAGTAACGCTCGTGTAACGCACGTTTACTCACCCATACGATAACCAGAGCTTCGCCCGCTGGTCATGATTCACTTCGTAGATATGCGTGACTTTTTATGTCCTTAGGAGGAGGAAAAGCTAGAGGAAGGTATAAAGGTTAACCAGACGAGCGTTCAGTTTTATATTTAACGCTGAGGGAAGAGAATTGAAGGATGAAAAAAGAGATATATAAAGAATAGAACATAAAAAAGATCACGTGAGCCTAAACTGGGCTGCTAGTTCGATAGTAGTGGACGCAAGACTTCAGGTGTATCATGTTCCACTGCAGGTTGCAGTTCGTGGTGCGGACTGAAGGCTCGCATTATGCCCTAATGTTTACATTTACATTAACCACCGGCTTCCAGTCTCCCCGCCCCTAGTGGGTCGGGGCCAGTATCAAGGAACGAGCAAGCATGCGCACGAGACCAGGGCTGTGGTCGTATCCGTCTCGTTTCAAGCAATAGGGCTGCTTTTACGTTCCATCCAGGGCTACTCTCACCCTGATTCCTAGCAGAGCTGCGTCTTTCAAGAGTACTCGTTTGTCCCAGACGGGTTAAACTCTCACCTATTGTCGTGTAAGTGCGCCTAAACTCGGTGACATTTCTGGCTCGCTTTGTCAAGGCCAACCTACCGCTTCTGCCGTGTTAAGATGCTCTGAGTGACGGATTTCCAGGGCGTATGCGATTTACAGAAATTCTGGTCTAGAAGAATTCGGCCCTCGCAACGTGCCTCGGTTAAACAAGCTTTTGCACGCGCCGCTTTCCAATGACTGGTACTCTGTCAGTCGTGGGCTCGCAGGTAAAACATCCTTTCTGGTATGGCGAGCTAATCCTTTGTCGAGGTCACTCGGGAGTTCAAGTTTCACATTTTATTGTTACATTTCATTTTTTCACGCATCGTCGTCGTTGTTGCCGGTAATAACAGAATTGTTGCGCAATGTGTATTCTCCCGGCCACCGGGATAACTGTTCCGAAAAATTTCTCACGGTGGTCACCTTCCATTGGCTCTCATATATGACACGTGACTAACTGTCATGGGGAGAAGAGAAGAAATTGGCTGCTGTGAGACAGACTGGGAATACGTAGCCTAGTGTGCGTTAGATTAGGTTAGTTTAGGCTGCGAGACAGACGTGGCCCAGCGTACGCTGAGTTAGGTTAGGTTACGTTAGGTTACGTTGAATAGGTTAGGTTAAGTTGCACCGGTTGCCGCGAGAATCATACAAAAAATTTATCCCGGCAGTTCGTCACGTGACTTTTGAGAGTCAATGGAAGGCGACTGCCGGGAGACATTTTTTTTATCAATTATCTCGGTTAAGCACGCGGGTAAAGGTCGAATTCATGGCAAGTGTCAAAAGGCATCTTCGCGCAATGCTTTGAAGAGAAATAGGAATAAATAGGTCAAGCACAGACACGCCAACTTTGCTTGCCAATGCTGCCTTTATACGCGGAGTGCTTCTATTTATACTTTTAGGCGTGACACGTATCCTAATAGAATAATAAGTGGGGTTTTACGTCCCAAAAGCACCATTTTGTTATGAGGGACGCCGAAGAGAAGGGAACAGCACGTGGTCTCCTTTGACTTGCACTGACATCAGACAGTACGCGGATTGCCTCCATTGGAATGCGACTGCCGCAGCAGGGATCGAACCCGTAACCTTCTGGTCAGCAGCCAAGCACTCTAGCTACTGATTCAGCGCGGCGCACTGAACGTGACACACATTGCTTTTCTGCGTTTTCGCGTGAGTTGTTCACCTAATCATCAAGCTTTTGTTTCTGAAATATCTCTTTTCGATTCCAGCCACACCGCGCCTTCGTTCCGGACTCCACAGAGCAGTGATGGATACGACAACCGACGCCGATTACCTGGTGGATGACCACCGCAGAGCCTACTACCTGGCGCTCTTCGCCTTCCTTGCCATCTCCAGTAAGTCAGCGTACAAATTGTATTCATGTACTAGATGGACATGAAGAGTTGTTTTACATACGTTTTAGTTTTGTTAACTCAAATTAGTCCACCACGTTGGCACAGTGGTTACGATGCTGGGCTGATGACCCCAAGGTGCAGGTTTCGATCCCGGTCGTGGCGGCCGTGTTTCTTGTGAGGCGAAAGAGATGTGTACGCTGCAATGTTGGTGTGCGTCAAACTACAGCGTTCTTTGGGATTGTATCGCAGTTTCGCCCCATAAAACCAAAGAAATTGCTATTGTAAAGGGGGTTTATTGAAGGACTGAGCAAGCGGGTGGTAGCTCTAAAGGAACGCAGGCGGACCCAGATGACGGTGCTTGATTGCCGATCTCGTGCCTTTTTCTTGTGTTGATGATAGCTGACCTGATGATATCAACGTCTTTCTTATTCACTGCAATTACCCCCGGTGGAAAAGTTGAAGTCACCCTGGCAATATAACACGTGGGGACAAGCGGGTCAAAGTAGGGCTTCAGACGGTTTACGTGAACGATGTCACGTCCACGCCGACGACGGTCGCCCGGTGGCGTGAGGGGTTCAATGGCATAGTTCACGGGTGAAGTACGGTCGACCACGCGGTAGGGACTATGATAATTAGAGAGTAGCTTGGGTGATACACCAGGGGCGCAGGGCGGTACATGAACAATACAAGTGCTCCAGGAACGAACGTTGGTGCAGAACGATGGTCGTCGTCACGGGTCTCCTTCTGGCGCTGTTGGTCGGATGTAGTAAGCCGCTTGGCTACCTTGCGGCACTCTTCTGCGTAATGAGCGGCTTCCAAGACAGGCTTGCATTCAGAGGGATCTGGCGAATATGGCAGTAAAGTGTCGATGGTGTGCGATGGTTGGCGACGGTACAGGAGAAAAAATGGGGAAAACCCGGTAGTGACTTGCGTAGCGGTGTTATACGCGTATGTCACAAATGGGAGAACGAGGTCCCAGTTTGTTTGATCAAAAGCGACATGCGTAGCGAGCATGTCCCCCAGAGTACGATTAAACCGCTCAGTCAAACCGTTCGTCTGTGGGTGGTAGGCTGTACTCTTCCGGTGAACAATATGGCACTGTTGAACAAGTGATTGTATTACACCGGAGAGGAAAACACGCCCTCGGTCACTGAGGAGTTCTCGAGGAGGACCATGACGAAGCGCAAAACGATTGATTATGAAAGTTGCGACGTCTTGTGCTGCAGCTGTGGGGAGAGCAGCAGTTTCAGCGTACCGTGTTAGATGATCCACTGTCACGATAGCCCATCGGTTGCCTGCCGTTGTTAATGGTAGTGGTCCGAAGAGGTCAATTCCTACACGGTCGAATGGGCGGTCTGGGCATAGAAATGGCTGCAATGAACCTGCTGCAGGATGTGGCGGGCTTTTCTGCCGCTGTCATTTGTGGCAGCCGCGAATGAACTGGCGGACGAAGGTAAACATTCCGCGCCTGTAATACCTTTTTCGTGGGCGTTCGTTAGTCTTGAAAACACCGGCGTGAGCACATTGCGGGTCGGAATGAAAGGACGCGCAGATGGTAGAGCGCAGCGTTCGGGGAATGACTAGTAGCCATTTCCTACCATCTGCTGAATAGTTGCGCCGGTACAAAAGGCCATCCCGAATAGTGAAGTGCGGAGCCTGGCGGTGCAGGGTTCGAGTGGTTGAAAGTGTTGGTGCCGCGGATAACGCGTCAAGAAGCGAAGCGATCCATGGGTCATTGCGTTGTTCAGAAGAGATGGTGTCCTCGTCAAGAGCTGACAACGTGTTGTCCGAGGAAACAGATGCAATGTCCGGGGATAGGGGAGATCGTGACAGTGCATCAGCATCGGTATGCTTGTGGCCGGAACGATATACAACGCGAATGTCATATTCTTAAAGCCGAAGAGCCCAACGGGCAAGACGACCCGATGGGTCCTTAAGCGAAGATAACCAGCATAATGCGTGGTGGTCCGTTACTACATCAAAAGCACGGCCATAAAGGTATGGGCGGAACTTGACAAGCGCCAGAACGATCGCCAAGCATTCCTTCTCGGTGACGCTGTAGTTTCATTCAGCCTTGGTAAGAGTTCTGCTGACGTAGGCGACGACATACTCGGCGAATCCAAGCTTGCGTTGCGTGAGAACAGCACCGAGGCCGACACCACTGGCGTCGGTGTGGACCTCAGTGGCTGCCGTAGGTTCTTAGTGACGCAGTATTTTTGGCGAAGTGAAGAGACAACGAAGGGTACAGAAGGCTTGATCACACTCAGAAGACCATGACGAAATATCAGTGGTGCTGCCTATAAGTTCGGTCAAAGGCGCAATGATAGAGGCGAAGTTGCGCACGAACCAGCGAAAGTAGGAGCATAACCCCACGAAGCTCCGTAACTGCTTCATAGTCGTTGGTTTGGGGAAGTCGGTGACAGCACGTAACTTAGCGGGGTCTGGAAGTATACCGTCCTTTGATACGACGTCCCCGAGAATCGTAAGTTGCCGAACAGCGAAGAGACACTTCTTGAGGTTGAGTTGGAGCTGAGCATTCTTCAGGCACGTGAGGACGTGTATGAGGCGCTCGAGATGTGTTCCAAAGTCTGGCGCAAAGACGACAATATCGTCGAGCTAGCAGAGACAGATTTGCCATTTCAAACCCCGAAGAACCGAGTCCATCATGCGCTCGAAGGTGGCAAGCGCATTGCAGAGGCCGAAGGGCATGACATGAAACTCATACAGACCGTCCGGTATCACGAAGGCTGTTTTTGGTCGATCGGCATCTGCAAGGGGGACCTGCCAGTACCCTGAGCGCAAATCTAATGACGAAAAAAACTCGGCACCTTGTAAAGTATCAAGGGCATCGTCAATCCTGGGTAAAGGATACACGTCTTTTCGAGTGATCTTATTTAGGCGCCGGTAATCCACGCAAAAGCGAACGGAACCATCCTTTTTTTAACGAGCACTACAGGTGAGGCCCATAGACTTTGTGAAGGTTGAATGACGCCGCGTTGCAGCATATCGTTCACCTGTTCGGTAACAACTTGGCATTCCGCCGCCGAAACACGATATGGTCACTGTCGTAGTGGCGCATGGGAGCTGGTATCGATGTAATGTAGAGTGTTAGAAGAGCGGCCAAGTGAAAGTTGAACAACATCGAAAGATTCGCGGTACTGGTACAGCAGTTGGAGGAGTTCAGATCGTTCAGATGGTGACAGTCCGTCTACGATCGCCGATTCGAATACTTTCGAAACCTGTAGATCAGAGTGGTTAAGAGCACTGACGGCGGCGAGGTCACTTTGGGATGATTCTTGCGGCACGGCAAAAATTTGTCCGGTATCAATGGGCTGTGCGCATCCAAGAGACTCGCCTTTAAACAGTTTGATAGTATGCGGAAAGGGATTGGTAAGGCAGAGAGCACTGGCTCCATTAGAAATTGAGAGGGCTGAATAAGGGAGCAGAAGTGGTTTCCGACTTAGAAAGAGGCTTGATGGCTCAAAAAATGCTACTTCATCACGCATGCCGTCGGAGACCACAGGGAGCAAAACAGCTGTTGTCGGTAGAATGTCAGTGTCCTCTCTGACAACTAGCTTGTGCGCGGCTTGATTAGTGTGGACGTAGGGCTGGTCGAACAACGGAAGCAGTTCAAGTTCGGAGCTGGCACAATCTATAACGGCACGATTACGCGATAGGAAATCCCAGCCAAGTATGATGTCATGAGAGCACGAGGAAAGGACGATAAACTCAACAATTTAGTGGTCCTCCGCAATTGTGAGTCGGGCAGTGCAGGCGGCTATAGGTCGAACAGGTTCTCCATTTGCTGCACGTAAGGACATCATATCAAGCGGCGTGGTTACCTTTCGGAGCTTGCGGCAATGTTTGGCGTCTATAACAGACACAGCGGCACCGGTATCCACAAGAGCGTATGCATGGGCGCCGTCTAGAAAAACTTCGACGATATTCACGGCAAGGTGCGAGGACTTGAACATTTCGATAGCGCAGTTCTTGCCCCTTGAACTGCGACGGCTAGTTTCCCTCATTTTGAGGGGCTGGTTGTGGATGCATGGGTGACAAGGAGCGTCGATTGGGCGAAGGTGAGGGACGAGAAGAAGTTGCCGGATAGTCATGGGAAGACTTGTTTTACTGACGATCCGAACTTTCATAACTAAAAGGGGGTCGGTCCATGTTGCTTCGAGGTCGGACGTCTGTGTAGGCGGGCACGCGACGACGGCAATATCGAGAGATATGGCCAGGGCCGCCGCACGCAAAACAGATCGGCCGCTTATCGCGCGTTCGCCAGGCATTTGCAGCGAGCGGCGCCGCCCACGTGGCATACGGCTGAGTCGAGGCTGTGGTAGCGAGGGGAGGAGCCCATGCGACGGAAGAATGAGTAGGAGCGGTGAATTGCGGCAGTCCATTGAACGGCGAGGGCTGGTGTGGCTGCTGCCTCTTTACTGCGTCAGCATAAGTAAGAGGCGCGGCGACAACTTGCTGCTGAAAGGGCACTGGCATAGCCTCGGCAATCTGGTCCTGAAGTGCATGTCGAAGCATGGGAGCTAACGGTGTCGGTGGTTGCTCTTGCTGCTGCTGCGGGAACTCTTGGCGCTGACAAAACGGCAGGAGGGAAAGCTGATGTGCGACCTCCTCACGCACAAAGTCTTTTATTTGTGCTAGAAGGCGGGAGTGGTCAGGTACGACGTCCAGTGCAGCGAGTGGTTGGTTAGGCTGAAATGGACAACGGGTGAGAGCTCGTTGCCGTCGCAATTCGTCGTAGTTCTGGCACAGAGTTACCACTTCAGACACCGTGCCAGGAGACTTCGCAAGGAGCATTTGAAATACGTCTTCATCAACACCTTTCATAATGTGCAGGATCTTGGCACTTTCGCTCATTACGGCATCTACGCGCCTGCAGAGATCGAGTATATCTTCGATATGGGCGGTAAACGTTTCGCCAGGTTCTTGTGCCCGTGAGCGCAGGCGATGTTCGGTGCGCAACTTCCGCACGGCAGGGCGAGCGAAAGCCGAGGAGATTGCCTGCTTGAAAGTGTCCCAGTTTTCAAACTCGGTTTCGTGGTTTGTGTACCACAGCTTCGCCGCATTAGCCAAGTAAAAGTTGACGGTGCTCAACTTAGCAGCGTCATCCCACCTGTTTGGTTCACTGACTTTTTCGTAGGACGACAGCCAGTCCTCCACGTCCTGGTCTTCGGCGCACGAAAAGATTGGGGGGTCTCGCTGGTGAACCGGGCCGGGGCAAGTAGCGGCCGCGAGAGGTGCTGTCTGTTGGGCAGCGTCAACTTGCATGGTCGACGGCAGGGTGCGGGATCGGAGTTCCAGGGTGTAGGTGATGTATTTACCCAGCACGATCCACCAATTGTAAAGGGGGTTTATTGAAGGACTGAGCAAGCGGGTGGTAGCTCTAAAGGAACGCAGACGGACCCAGATGACGGTGCTTGATCGCCGATCTCGTGCCTTTTTCTTGTGTTGATGTTAGCTGACCTGATGGTATCAACGTCTTTCTTATTCACTACACTATTAATAATTGAAGTTACAACATGTTATTTCGTCAAACGCCGATGCTAAGCGAGAGAGAACAAGCCAGTAGACATTCTCTTGCTTTACAAGTTTGTCGTCCCTCAGCTTCGCTTCTAGTTAACCCATTCCAGGCGTTAGGTTGCGATTACAACGGCGACATATTGGTTCAGCATACTTATGTGCAGATTCCGCCTGATATAATGAGATGTCATCTAGCTAGCTGGTGCTGTGCGATTCGCCTGCTTTGTATTGAGCATGTGATTTTTGACGTGCAGCTGCGTCAGTGGCCACAAAAACGTTCATAAACGTGCGTTATATTCACCCAGCCTTTTCCCTTGCAATTACCCGTCTTCAACTTTTTTGCTGCGGCGTTAATATTCATCTTCCTCAAATTTTCTTCGCGCGAGATTGTTTAAAAGAATTTGCACAGTTGCAAAGAGATTTAGGATTCGCAACCCAAGATAGTGGGTCCCCAAGCTGTGTGTGGGAGGGGATGCTATCTTGTTTGGGGGAGCAGCAGAGTTTGACTTTGGTCAAACTATGTTCTCTAATGTCAACCTCGCTGGCGGCCAGGTTGAAAAGCACTGGGTGCCACACGTAGTGACACTCTGCGTCGGGACCCACGCTATGAAAAAAAAAGAGTAACTCACAGACAACTTTTTTTCGGCAATGAAGAAAAACTTATAGGAGCGGAGAATCTGCACATTATCGCCCCGTCGCGGTGGTCTAGTGGCTAAGGTACTCGGCTGCTGAACCGCAGGTCGCGGGATCAAATCCCGGCGGTGGTGGCTGCATTTCCGATGGAGGCGGAAATGTTGTAGGCACGTGTGCTCCGATTTAAGCGCATGTTGAAGAACCACAGGTGGTGGAAATTTCCGGATCCCTCCACTACGGCATCTCTCAGAATCCTATGGTGGTTTGGGACGTTAAACCCCATATCAATCAATCTGCAGATTATTTCTGAAGTAGTCTACTTTGACGCGCGTTTTGTACCACTTTGGCAAGTATCCTGCGTGCAATCAACGTTGCATGTAGCTGCATACACGGCTTAGCGTTTGAGGTATACGGGTAAAAGGCTTTCGTGACGTCACTGAAAAATCGGCAGGTAAAGGGTCTTAGCGTGCATTACATGTTTTCATGATAAACCTATGGCGTCGAGGTCAATGAAAATTCTCCAAAAATATTTGAGTCAAAGTTACTTCGTGCACGTTTATTTTGCGATAATGCAGCGGTTTTGAAGATCGTCCAGCGACACATCCGCGTCCCGTACACGCTGGTGGTGTTCGTGGTGGCAGCCGGATGCACCACGCTGTTCGCCCTGACCAGCAAGCGGGTAGACGTCTTCTACAGCTCGATTGGCGTGCAAGCCTTGACGGCCTTCATGCCGGCATTCGTCGTGCACACCACTCAGGGCATCAACAACTACATCTTTCGCCGCTGCCACATGGAGATCATTTTCTTCTCCCTGGGAACATTCGGTACGTCCTGTTTTCATTCACACATGCAAAGTACGTTCATTCACCCGCAGCGCGGAGAGATGTTAATAACATACTGTCACGTGATTACGGAAAGACCACAAGGTCTGTTCACAGGAGCAGCAGCACTGAACGTCGAGCCGAACCGAACGTTAGACCACGAGCACAACAACCAGTCTTCTTCATTTTCACAAAATGGCACATACTCGCATTGGCGTGGCTCAATCTCGTTCCATGTTTGTGGCAATACCCCCCTTCCAAAAAAAAGTTCCGCCCTGATGCTGAATACCGATTAAAAGCTAAAGTAATTGCGTACACGCACAAAGACACATGATGAAGCAGTGTCAGGTGGCTCGGGGGTAGTGTGGATTCATCTGTGACACATGAACAATGTCCGTTTGCTGGGAACATCGAGATCACCGAGTTGTGTCTTAAAGCAGGACTTCGTAGTTGACATCTGTGAGGCGCCGTAGCACTTTATAAGAACCGAAGTAGCGGTGAAGTAACTTTTCCGAGCACCCCTTTGGCGAACAGGGATCCACAGCCACACCGATCACCTGGTTGGTGGCGATGACAGGAGTTGTAGCTCTGCGAGTCGATGCGTTGCTGTTTTCGCATCTGCTCAAGTGCAAGCTGACGGGCCGCGTCGGCGAGCCGGATAAAGTCGTTCGCATCAGTAGGAATATCAGTCATGTCAGGCAAGAGCATGACATCCAGCATCGTAATTGCTTCTCGGCCGTGAAGCAACCGGAAAGGAGTGAAACCTGTAGTCTCTTTAACCGCAGTTTTGTAAGCGAACGTTACGTACGGCAAAATTTCATCCCAGTTTTTGTGATCGCGGTCAACGTACATGGATAGCATGTCAGCGAGCGTCTTGTTTAATCTCTCCGTCAGGCCATTTTGTCGATGGTATGCGGCCGTTTTGCGATGAGCTGTTCCACTAAGTCGTAAAAGCTGTTCCACGGTCAGTGAAAAAAACCTTTGGCACTTCATGGCGGAGGACGATGTCGTTGATGAAAAAATACGCAATCTCATTGGTGGTGCTTCGTTGTAGGGCTTGCGTTTCGCAGTACCTTATTAAATAGTCAGTAATGACTACGATTCAGCGGTTGCCATCATGTGACTTTGGAAAGGGCCCAAGCAAGTCCATGCAGATTCGTTCAAACAGTTGTGACGGGAGTGCAGCAGGCTGCAATAAACCAGCAGGGCGCACAGGTGGGGCGTTACGGCGCTGGCAATGATTACACGTTTTAAAGTAATGCTTGACATCCTGGGTGAGCTTTGGCCAGCAGTAGTGAGTCCAAATCCGGGCAAGGGTACGTGCGAATCCTAGGTGGCCTGACGAAGGCTCGTCGTGGCAGGCAGATAAAATGTCAGCACGTAGACCTGAAGGAACGACGAGGAGGTATTGAGTCGCATAAGGTTCGAAGTTCTTTTTGTAGGGGATGTCGTTGCGGAGACAAAATGACCCTGAACGTGCGAATGCCGATGGTGGACTCGAGCTGTGACCTTGATGGTATTTGATTAGTTGTCAAAGTTGTGGATCATTCCACTGTTGTTGGGCCAAGTCAGATTCACTAACTGCTCAAAGAAAATGGCCATCGGTATCATCATCGCTAGATGTTGTCGCGAGGGGTGCGCGTGAAAGGCAATCAGCATCAGTGTGCCTGCGGCTCGACTTGTAGACGACTGCAACCTCAAATTCTTGCAGGCGCCCTGAAAGGTCATTGAGATTAGCCAGCCAACAGAGGGCATGATGGTCCGTAACTACTCTGAATGGACGGCCATACAGATACGGTCGGAACTTTGATATCGCCCAAATAACAGCAAGGCATTCCTTCTCCGTGGTCGAGTAGTTAGTTTCCACAAGTGACAGAATGCGACTAGCTAAGTGATGGGACGCTTGGCGCCATCTTGCCACTGGACGAGCACTTCACCAACACCGATGTTGCTTGCATCAGTGCGAAGTTCGGTGGCGGCATCTTCATCAAAGTGCCCTAGTAAGGGCTCACTATGAAGGCACTGTTGAAGCTTGAAAAAAAAAACGGCTCTCTGCTCTGGACCCCATACAAAAGGAGTATCCTCCTTCGTTAAGCGCGTAAAAGGTTCGGCGATGTTAGCAAAGCTCTGCACAAAGCGCCTGTAGTAGGCGCAGAGACCCAAAAATCGGTGCAAATCCCGTTTGTTTGAAGGTGTAGGAAATTCAGCAACGGCCATGGTCTTTTCTGGGTCTGGTCGAATGCCATCGTGACTGACAAGGTGGCCGAGGAACTTTAGTTCCTCGTAGCTGAAATGACACTTCTCCGGTTTTAGCGGTAAGCCTGCGGATCGAATAGCGACGATGGCGGACTGAAGTCGTTGTAAATGTTCCTCAAATGTTTTGGAAAAAAACACCGACGCCGTCTAAATAGACGAGGCAGGATTCCCACTTCAGATCGGGCAAGACGGTGTCCATCATTCTTGGGAACGTTGCCGGTGCAGTGCACAATCCAAACCGTAGCACTTTGAATTCGTAGAGGCCATCGGGAGTTATGAACGCTGTTTTTTTCCTTGTCACGTTCATCGACCTCGATCTACCAGTAGCCGCTGCGTAAATGCATTGATGAAAAATATCTGGCATGTCGAAGTCGATCCAGTGAGTCATCTATGCGTGGGAGAGGGTAGACGTCCTTCTTCGTCACTTTGTTGAGCTTCCGGTAACCGACGAAAAATCCAAGAGCGCCGTCTTTCTTTTTAACAAGTACGACGGGTGATGTCCAAGGACTGTTCGAGGGTTGGATGACATCATCGTCGAGCATCTGTTTGACCTAAAAACGTGTTGCCTCTTGTTCTTTTTGCGACACGCGGTAGGCGTGCTGTCGTACAGGCCGTTCGGTAGGGTGCGTTATAATGCGGTGCTTCACGGTTGGGGTCGGCTTGACTTTGGAGCTGGACGCAAAGAAGTCACTATACGTACCTAAAATCATGCGTATTTGCTGCTCCTGCGCAGATGATAGCTGACAATTCATGTCAACTGTACTGGCTAACGCAATGTCACATTCGGCGGCAGTGGCAATCTGAGTGATAGTAGAACATTCTTCGTTCAATGGCTTCAAATTCTGCGATCTTTGTTCGCTTTGCCAAGTGCTGGTTTCAGTTGGACTTTAGTGCGCGCGACACAAATCTGCCGAGCCAAGAGCACCGAGAGGTTAGTTTCGGCGATGCCACTACTCATGTTAACACAGTCGCTCTCCACGGTTACCAACACACTGGCTCGCGGCGGAAGTGCAATGGTGTCGTCAGCAATCCGAAATATTGTGGTCTGCGCAGCTGCATCCTTTTGTCTGGCTGTATGGTCGTCAGAGAACGTTATGAGCAGGTAGCGAAGGTCAATAACGGCTCCATGCTCGCGGAGGAAATCCATTCCGAGAATTAGGTTTTGGGAGCATTCGTGAAATGCGACGAAGGAAGCAATGTATGTCGACTCACAAATTCAGAGCCGGGCAGTGCATATTCCCAGCGGTGTCAATAGGTGACCTCCCGCAGTCCGGAGGTTGGGTCCTCGTCCCCAAGGTGTCGTTACCTTTCGTGGCTGTGCAGCGAGTTCAGCGCTTATCACGGAATATTCAGCACCCGTATCTACCAGAGTGGTTAGTGGGTGGTTGTCGACAAGAACGAAGATACGAGCAGAGACGCGTTTGTCGTCGATGGCACACGTCAGTGAAAGGATGTCGTCGGATGTCGGCAGGCAGTTCGGAGGGCGGTCTTGTAACGGTCTATCAACAGTGGTCGCACCCCCAGAGGTCACTGTTTTTAGTTTCTCCTGCGCGGGCTCGTGGATCTAGGCGATCTTCCTGTAGGGACGTCCGCGAAAGTCGATTGTTGGCCAGGTGATGCGGAGCACCGTGGAGACGGTGAGCGGGATAGGCGACGCGAAAGGGTTGGGGGCTGCTGGCTTGCCAAGTATTCGGCGATAGCACGGGGCCACTCACCATCTCTGGGTCGACCAGCATCTGGACGAAGGCCAGGAAGACCCATGTGCCTGTATGAGCACTCACGGTAGACGTGACTTGGTTCACCACAGTGATAACACAGAGTGATGCCATCACAACAGTGATGCCATCAGCAACTTCCTCCTGCGACCTTCTTGTTGTTAAGGTTGAAGAAAGGTCGCAGGAGGAAGTTGCTGATGGCATCACACCGCTGCCACCAGTTGTTGCGAATGGGGGTCTAGCCGGTCTCTTTGTGTAGCGTGGTGTAACCGGGTGGAGGAAATGAACGCTGACAAGAAGAGGATACGAAAAACAAACAGGTTTATGGCACTATTTACACATATTTACAGCAAAGAAAGGTTAGGGGTTTCACAAACCACGAGCGTGGTGGTTGAACCGTTACATTGTTCAGAGCGACGTCCAGCACTCGGCGGCGTCGTTTTAAGCACTGTCGGGCTCCTCCTCTCCGAGTGGAACACCAATCACACACACACACAACAGGTGACAGGGACGAGCAGGCACGGCCCACGTGCACGTCCAATATTGAGTCATGATCACTGCACTGCAAGGGGGCGCCAGCAGGGCTCTTCCTCGCCGTGTGTGTGCCGCTAGTCGAGAGGTCCCAAGATCCTGACAGCATACATCAAAGGGTCCGCGAATAGGTTCGCTCAATTAGTGGGGTGATTTGCGGCGGCCGCCACGGTCTCTTCCAAGGAAGATGCTGTCTTTGTTGTTCTCTCTCGAACCGTTTACGGAGTCGTGGCGACACGACGTCTCATCCTCCGGCTAGCACGGACAATGCCTGACAAGCATAGGCAGGCGGCCGGTCGGTTATACTTGATTGAGGATTAAAAGAGCGCGCTCCCCCGTCAGCTGTGGCGGCGGTCACAACAGCTTCCCTGTCGCCAGATGAGTCACCGAAGTCATCAGGCACCGCTGCTGCTTGAAGGGATGACAAAAGGGTCCGCGTTTGAAAGTCAGGAACTCGCCTTTACTTGCCCCAATGTCTGGATAATTGCCGAAATCTTCGACAGCGTCTGGCAGACTGGGCGCCGATGGAGTTGAGAGCCTCCCCAGTAGACCGGATTACGCACAATGGCGTCTGTCCAGACGAATCGCCGGGCCAAACGTAACAGCTCCTCCGCCGCCCGGAAAATCTCGGCTGGCCAGCGCTCCCAACCGCTGGGCACGAAGAGAATAGGCTGGTGACGAGGACGATGGCCTGGCTTTGACCCTCCAGCTGCGAACTCGTAACCAACTCCCAAACCAGCTCACAATGATCGACAACAGCAAGGCTCACCACACAACACAATACCATGCTGCAGTCAAGCACATTGGACCTGCTTAAAACCCTCCAGGCTTCTCAACACAAAAAGGAAAACTTGTACCCTAAAATTTTGAGACAATTTGTTGCCGCCAAAGTTACAACAATCATGGATGTGGAGATGCTTACCAAAGATGAAACAAAATGCGGTGTGAGAAAAGCACACAAAGGCGCATACAATTTGGCCCCATATAACCGTAATCCCATTCTTCAAAACTAGCTTTCTCTTGCCTTCCGCAATACTATGTTGTAACTAACATTCGCTGACTTATCACTAATTTGATAAAACACCACCAACTACATGGTTTTTCCACGAATGCTGCCAGACCCTATACACAAGGTATCTGTGCACATTCTTCATTCTCTCATGACACTTAACGTAGTCGTGAGTGTCTACTTGTAGGACACCCTGACGCCAATGAAAACTCACTCACAGCAGGTCAAACTGCGTCCTATAATTCCTAGAAATGTATATCTAGCTTCAAAGTTCAGTGAATGCCACGCTCTCATCTCAAGTGATCATTTGATCCCTATAAGCCATCACTAAAACAACAAAATGAAGTAAACCTTGTCTACTAACACGCTTATTTGCTGGATGTAGTTGTCAAACATGTCAGCCCATGTTTTTAAAGAACGCACTTGACTTTGCGGTGCCCTCTAGCACGACATCATATTCTCATGCAAAGAGCATTAGCATACTAACACACACCTAACCATAGGTCATATCGCTATAACCTATAGCCACCACCCTTTCAAATTTAGCGGGCGTACCAAAACTTCATTTTTCACTTCGTGCTCTTATATCAAAGAAAAACTCATTGCACGCAGTCGGTTGACTGATGTGGGTCACTGCTTCCGCATAACGCATAACAGCTTAGTTAAAAGCCTAACTAAAAACTCGTACAACACTTGCAAAAAATCTAGAAGGGAAAAAACGTAGCCGTGGAGATGACAAAGGAACATTACTCCAAAACCGAAAATAAGCAAACAAACATGCTTCCCAGTAAATTCCTGTGTCCTTCTCTACAGCTTACAGCTGTCCCTCCCTTTTCAATCGAACCCGCGGTGGTCGCGCTCTTGGCGGATTTTCAGAATGCCCGAGGCAACGACGCGTATGTGCTACCAGCTGAACGGCACAGTCACGCATCATTTGTGATTTCAGCCTGCCTTTGTCATTCTGGCGGAGAGGACTCGAGCGATGCCTAGGACAGAGTGGCCATGCCTTCTTTGGGCTAGCTCCCGTGTGGTGTTTAGCTATTGTGGCCTTTCTACTTGGACCCCTTCGACAATCCTGTCCCAGCAAAGCTTTAAATCTCCTGCGTGCATTCTGTCACGAGGATGCGCGCTGTGGCCTACCCTTTCGCCGCTGGCGCCTTACTTCCCGCCACAAAGGCCTCTTCGCCGAACTGGCCGATGATCTTTTCTTCCGTCGTTCGCCTGGCTGATTGCTACCTCTTCTATGCCTTCGCTTTATCGCTCGCGACTGACTTGTCCCGCACTGCTTTGAATTTTGTCGCAGGTTGAGTCACCAATGGTTTTACAGCTCATGGGCGCACTATGACACTTGCTGTGGACTGAATCGGAAGACTGGCGCTTTACACGTGATTCTATTTGCGAATCCGCTTTCTTTGTACTTTTCTTCCGGTGGCTAGGACGCATGCAAACCGAGTTTGACGCCGATGCAGAACCCCTAGTTCTGTTCACTACGCTCAAAGATGTCGAGCTTTTTTTTACATTCTTAGTGCCTTTTGTCTCGCTCGCAGCTCTCCGACGTCGCTTTCGTCTGCGCTGCTTTTTGCGGTTCGCTTCTAAGCCTTCCGATCGCTGCTTAAGTTCCATTACCCTCTCACAGTACTCGTCGGCTGTCGACGCCGTGCTGTCTAAATGATTTTCGAAAAAAATCACCTATTTCACACTCTAGACGGGCGTACAGCCGTCACCCCCGGAAAATCTTTTCAGGCCTGCGCCCAGCAATCTGACGTCATTTCCGGCCGGCCGACTCTCGGGGAAGCCGCAGCGGCAGCGAGCGCAGCGCGGGCGGCGGTGGTGACGGTTCGGCGGCGTGGTGTTGACGGTGTTTCGCGTTTGTTGCTTTCCGTTGTTGTTTTGCGGCAATTTCGTTTCCGTGCGTGATGCTGGAGTGATGCGACAATGCCGAATAAGTGTTGTGTACCCGGATGCACCGGCAACTACAAAACAGGAAAGAAGATACACGTGTTTTCCTTCCCTAAAGACGCCGACGCTCTCAAACAATGGCGGCGGTGGTGACGGTTTGGCGGCGTGGTGTTGACGGTGTTTCGCGTTTGTTGCTTTCCGTTGTTGTTTTGCGGCAATTTCGTTTCCGTGCGTGATGCTGGAGTGATGCGACAATGCCGAATAAGTGTTGTGTACCCGGATGCACCGGCAACTACAAAACAGGAAAGAAGATACAAGTGTTTTCCTTCCCTAAAGACGCCGACGCTCTCAAACAATGGCTACGCGCCATTCCTAGGAAGGACTTCGTGCCGACTTCGTGCACTAAGGTAAGAATTTGAGATGCTCCTGTTCTTAGCTTGTCGTTGCTTGTTCGGGTAGAAATTACCTATGATGGGAAATACTTGAGCGTGTGGCCACCGGGCCTCGCGAAGCGCTGACGCCAGCAGTTGATGAGAATCGCCCAGAAAGGCACGTTCGCAGCAAGGACGGTCAGCTGCGCTTTGTTCACTAACAGTGCCGTGGTGTCGTCCATTCTTACAAGCTCTCGGTGGAAGCGCTTCGTGGAGTGCGGTGACATCACGCTCCCGTGTTTCCTTTCATGTTGCTTGTACCGCTTAGCGTTTTTATTTAGATGCTTGCGAAACGTAGGTAGACTTTGTTTTAGCTACACGGACTGTAAATACGGTCATGCAAACGGGAGCGCATTTTTTTCTTTTGAGAAGTGGCGTCTCAGACGTTCTTGAAACGTTTGTGCAGGTGTGCGCGGATCATTTCGACGCTTCATGCATCGAGAAGACGACATCGTACACGGATCCAAGGACAGGGAGAGTTATTGAAGTTGCACTCCCAGTACCACGGTTGCGTCCTGGATCTGTCCCAACGGTATTTCCCGGCTGTCCGTCCTACCTATCAGTACGAGACCAGAGCACGAGAGAAACCCCTGACGCCAAGAGGAGCCGACAAGAAGCCTCCCAACTCGCCCGTGCTGTAGAAGAGTCGCTGGCGTCATATGAAGCGGAGCAAGAACGAGACCGGTTTTCGTCCCTCGAAGAACTAAGGGCTCGCCTGCAAGGGGTGTCAGTGTCTCCGAAGTGGACTGTGATTCATAAAGAAGAGTGCTCCATGTTTTTGAACATTATCGACTATCGTGAACCTTGTTTGAATGCGTCATTGACCGTGTTTGCAAACCTTGAAGTCTTTGCCTGCTATCAAGGTTCATCAATCAAGAACCTTGGTAGCGCTGTTGTACCAGACTCAGTTCAAAAAGTAAGTTCCTTGTTGGAAATTTTGAACAACCTGTCGATGCTGTCTGAGGAGCGCTGCACTTATCGCCACCTGGCTCAAGCAATACATTCCCTTCTGGACAAATTGGAAGCCAGCATTGATGAAGGCAAGAAAGAGACGGTGAACTTTATGAAGGAGCAGCTACTACTCCTTTCTGCAAAGCGCATTCAGTATAGCGCACAGGTGATGGTCTTTGCATGCATCTTGCGTACAATATCACCACATGCCTACAAGTTCCTGAGAAGCACAGGTGCACTAACTTTGCCCCACCCAAGCACTATTAGAAATGTGTGCTCGTCTATTCAAATGTGCCCACAAGTTGATTCTTCTGACGACACTTTCCTTCAGTATGTGTCTCAGAGATTCAAACATCTGCAGGCACATGAACACACTGTGATGCTGATGCTTGACCAGATTTATATCAAACCTTGTTTAGATTACAAAGGTGGGAACATATGTGGTGCAGCAGTTAACTCCAACGAAGCGGCCACATCGGTGCACGTGTTTATGATACAAAGTTTGCTGAGCGCATTCAAGGAGGTGGCGCACATTCTTCCGGTAAAAGCCTTACAGGGTGAAGATCTTCATTGCATGCTGAAGAAGGTGATCTTGGGCTTAGAAGAAATTGGATACAGGGTCATAGCCGTTGTCTGTGACAATAACTCGTTGAACAGGAAGGCAATGAAGATGTTTCTGCCAGAACCAAAGCTTAGCCCTGTTTACCCGCATCCGGCAGACCCAGATCGGCCGTTATTTTACGTGGTGGATGCTGTGCATCTATTTAAATGCATAAGAAATAACTGGCTCAACCAGAAAAATGCTGGAACTTGCTTTTTCTACCCACGCTTCGAGCTTTCGAACAATGAAGTTCATCCCGAATGCAAGATGACTGCTTCATTTAAGCATTTGAGAGATTTGCATAAAGAGGAGTCACCCCTGCTTCTGAAGTCTGGGTATGGCTTGACGTCAAAAGCTCTAAATCCAAGCAGCTTTGAACGACAGGACGTCAAACTCGTACTGCAGGTTTTTAATCCGCACGTAGCCGAAGCCCTGGCCGCTCGCAAGAGTCATACTGATTTTCAACATGCTACAGCAACCGCCGAGTTCATCAAAATAATTCTTCGTTGGTGGAGCATTGTCAATGTAAAGACACCTAGTAAGGGCTTCCATCACCGTAATGTTTACGAAGAGCCCATGTCAAACCACACAGATGACCCAAAGGCAAGCTTTCTAAGCGCTTTTATCACATGGCTCAATGTGTGGGAATTTTATAGGCGCGACACCGGAGTACTTACCCAGGAGACATTGAGTGCCTTGAGGCTCTCTGCTCAATCCCTTTTGGCATTGGTGAAGTACTGCGTTAGTGAGCTTCACTTTAAGTATATTCTGCTAGGGAAAGTCCAGACGGATACCCTCGAGAGTCAGCTTTGGACAGTACAGGCAGATGGCTGGTGGGCAGTATCACATATCTGTTCGCCAGCTTTGCGAAACCGAGGGAAGGATTCGCCTTCAAAATGCCCTTCCAAGGATGAGCAACGATGATCTCAGAGGCATCGAAGAGACGGACAGTGTCAGGGATGCGGGCACTTCTTTTAGTGTTCATGTTAGCGATGCTGACCTTGATGAGCTCAGAGCACAAATGCCGGTGATTGGTTATGTTGGTGGGTATTGTGCACACGCTGCAATGAAAGTTCTCAAGTGTGAAAGCTGCCAGAGGCAGTTGGTCGTTACCCGAAATACGGCCGAAACAGGAGAGGACACCCATTCTTTAATCGCACAACTGGATCGGGTTGGCCTCAAATTTCCTTCTGCTCTTGTAATCACAGTAGTTATGTACACGGAGGTTGTAGTTAGAAAGCTCATGACGGAAAGTACCTCTACCCAGTTTCTCCATGGGCCGAACCAAAAGAATGTCGTTCGGCAACTTACACTGGACTCTCTGCCAAGGCTTGAGGACATAGATACGTGTGAAAACGGGCACACCTACGAGCTCCTCATCACATTGGTTGCAAACTGTGCAGCAAATATAATGCTCAACAACTTGTGCAAGCAAAGGAACGATCTTTTACGCATTGAAAAAGATCAGAAGGCGAAAAATAGAAAGGCCCGAATTTTTCTTGGAAAGTAATTTTCCAAGCGTCGCGTCTTTCTCTTCACATTTATTCTTGTGAAACTGCACTGAGTGTATTTGATTGCATGTCATGACTTGATTTCCTTGGTATACTTCTGCCTTATGTAAAATGAGCCTTGTTTCCAGTTTTGTATCTCTTTACAAGTTGTTAGCTTTTAAAAGTGCTGTACTTTTTTCTTTTTTTTAACTACGAACTGCCTCGGTGCCTACTGTAGCAGTTGTACAGTCCGTTTTGGTACCTAAGCTGTGTACACTTTCCTTGTGCACTCTGTGTACAGACATGTTGTGCACTGTGATTTGTTTTTTCTTAGATTTTTGTTTGATTTTTTCCCTAGGACATGCACCTACCTGTGGCAGTACAATTACTTTTCTTTCTGTCATTTATCATGCTGTGGACCACAATTTAGTCACCAGTGTTCTTATGTATTGTATTTTTTGGCAAGTGTTTGAACCTGATACCTTGTGTTGCTACTGCTACTATGATAAACGAATGGTATGTTTCCCTCTAACCTACAATTAAAATGAAAGTGTGCTTTTTCTGTTCCAAAGCTCGGGGATGTTTTTGCTGTTACAATCTGTTTTGTTTTGAGTTTTATGTGGCAAGATACTGTGTTTTGTACTTTTGGCATATTTTCAGCATTAAGGGCAACATCTTGTGTTGCCTGTCGTCTGCCTGGACCGAGAACAATGCGCACTGTGATATTTGTACAGACGGCGTCTGGCTGTGATAAATAAATATGCATTATTCCATTCACGATATTCATTATTTCTTAATACCTTGATAAGTTCCCCAACCGCGGTGGCTCAGTGGCTAAGGCGTAGCGCTGCTGAGCACTAGGGTGCGGTTTCGATACCCGGCTGCGGCGGCCGCATTTCTGATGGAGGCGAAAAGCAAAAACGCCCATGTATACGAGATTTCGGCACACAATAAAGATTCCCAGGTAGTCAAACTTGATCCTGGGCCCTCCCCTACGGCGCGCTTCATCGCCTGCGTTGCGTCGGTGCGTTAAACCATACAATCAATCGATACCTTGATAAATCGTGCGGACATGGTGTCAAGGCACCTCGCCCGAGTCGGTAGGCGTGAAGGGCGCTCGCGGCAAGCGCTCGCGGCTGGCGCAGCCACCCAGCGAAGGGCGGCCGGCCGGCCGGCGCGATGTGACGTCGTCGACGTCACGTCACGTGACGCGCAGGCCTGAAAAGCTTCCGGGGGTGACGGTACAGCTCGACGCTCTTAGGAACAGTGCGGCTGTTTTCCTTAAAACACTCTAGCTCGCATTGATGTGAGTAGTCGAAAACCGTCGCTCAGAACAATGTAACGGTTCAACCAACACGCTCGTGGTTTGTGAAAGCCCTAACCTTTCTTTTCTGTAAATATGTGTAAGTAGTGCCATAAACCTGTTGGTTTTTCGTATCCTTTTCTTGTCAGCGTTCATTTCTTCCTCCCGGTTACACCACGCTACCACAAGAGACCGGATAGACCCCCATTCGCAACAACCAGTGGCAGCGGTGTGATGCCATCAGCAACTTCCTCCTGCGACTTTCCTTCAACCTTAACAACGCTGAATTCGGGAATTGAGGAGCCGTTCCGTTTGCTCCTTTCGGTCAGAGCTTCGGAAGGTATTCCGCAACTGGTTGCAAAACTCTAGTCAGGTTGTCATAGTGGCTTCATAGTTGTCGAACCAAGTGCGCGCAGAGTCCTCGGGGTAAAAGTAGGCATACCGAAGCTTTCGGTACTTGTTCCACTCGTTGACGCTGGCGCAACGGTTGTAGTCATCAAGCCAGTCGTCGATGTCCTCGTAAGGGTCACCGTGAAACGGCTTCGGGGTTCGCGGGGCGTTGAATAACCATGGAGGAGACAGAATTGATGTCTCTTGGGTTTGCGTTCCCGCACTAGCCATAATTTTGTTGAGTTGTGGAAGCGGTCCAATTCAAGGTGGTAGGCCTAGTTGTCGCCTGCTACGCCGTAGATCAGCTGGTTCTTCTAAGTCGCGACTAGTGTCGGAATCTTGCTGCTGACTGGAGTGCATACAAAACTACTCGGCACCCCCACCAGAAACTGTCACGTGATTACGGAAAGACCACAACGTCTGTTCACAGGAGCAGCAGCACTGGCCGTCGAGCCGAACCGAACGTTATACCACGAGCACAACAGCCAGTCTTCTTCTTTTTCACAAAATGGCACATACTCGCAATGGCGTGGCTCAATCTCGTTCCATGCCCGTGGCAATATATAAGAACTGACCAGCACAAACAAAAAACACAACAAAGAGTGAAGAGTGTTATCGTCCAGTTATTTATTTTGTTTCTTTTGTGAGATGTGTTATTTTCTGCACTAGTTAACTTGTAGTAATAGCGTCAAATCAACTGTCCGAACAACCAGACCTCCTTAAAGTTTCAAATACATAGGAAGCCCAATGCCACTTTATTATAGGATGTGGACTGAGAATGAAAAGGGCTACTTTGATCAAATCGTTTCTCAGGAAATATTGCCTTTCGCCATCATGCTGATTGTATTAATAACTATTTGTAAAATACTGCGCGATGTTAACTCCTCTTACAATTGCTCTAAAATAATAGTCATATACACTTTTTATTACCGTATGCAAAATTGGACTATTACCAGCTTGTTAGAATGATTGAATCACTTTGCTCGGAGGCATCTGGCATTTGTAAGTTTGTGGCATCATGGCACGATTAGCGCTTTAACGGGAAAATACAAAAATGTTACTCGCTGCTGTTATGACGTGGTAGTAGCAACAAGGGAGAGGGGGCTATCGGGGTTTAGGGATAGGAAGTGGTTCACTCCTGAAATGTGCTTGAGCCACCTTTATCTTTTCTGTGCCTTTATCACTGTTTATCAAAATTATGCTGACTGTGATATTGTTTTTGTATAAGTGTTTTCTGCAACCATTTTATTTATGTGCCGTTCAAAAAAAAATAACTGGCTTTTTTTAACCTTGACAGAATTTTCCAAACGAAGGTATTTTTGCATCGTCCTCAAACGACGCCATAAGCAGTTGTAACAAACTTTTGTTTATGGTTCCAACGTAATCAATAACTCGACACGAAGAAGACATAGGAAGCATATTCAGCCTATCTGATATTGTACAAGCTAAACCTTGCACTTCACAAACTACTCCGTACTGTGCAAGACATGAAGTTCGCCGAATCTTAGTTGAACGCCGTAGCATTCGCCACGTGTCGGTACTCCGCACAGGCATTTCGCTGGCCCTGGCCACCGTGTTCGTGACGCACAAGATCGCCGATAGCACGTGGCCGTTCCGCGAGTGTCTCCTCTTCGGCCTCTACATGTCCTGCGTCGAGCGCCTGCCCATGAGCGATGCGCTCTTCGAAGAAGGTACGCCCTTCCTCCACGTAGTACATTTAGTAATAATAACATTATTGTCATTAATAATATCTGAGGTTTAACATCCCAAAAAGGCGATATGATTATGAGCCACGCTGTATTGGAGGACTTCAGAAATTTTTACCATGTGGTCTTCTTTGACGTGCACTGACAACGCACAGTGCACCATCTTGCCTCCATCAAAATACGACCGCCGCTGCCCGGAGTCGAACCCTTGACCTTCGGGTGAGCAGTTGATCACCCTCATAACTACACCGCCTCGGCGGACTTCTCCACGGAATATTGCGTTCAACAGATTGATCACCTTCTTTTACGATTGGTTTTAACGACGCTAACACGGTCTGAGGACCTGCATGGGCTTTCTTTCCGTCTCTGCGTTTCTGGCATAAAAAGATTCCGGCTCGTACTTCGTGTCTCGTTCTGTAAGAAACGTATGGCAGCTTCACTGCTGAGAGACTTGACAAATTGCGTAGCACGGGCGTTCACCTATTCGCATTCTTGAGTTACCACTGAACCGTTAACGAAATCGTCAATGACGCTAATATTTCAGGTAAGCTCGTAGGGTTTCTCCGGCATGAGTAGAGTATTGTTAAGTAGATTTGAAAGCTCGGTATGAGATATGTGCGCTACTTTGGCTGCGCCTTACCGTGTTACGGCAGTTTAGATGCGTGTTGTTCAGTCAGGTTGTTTGCCCAATCGGATGTAATGATGCAGCGTCCGCGAACCGAGAGGGGGGGGGGGGCGAAAGGCATTGGCTCGCTTGGTGAGGTGGTGGCGCTCTCTCTTTCATGGTCCCCTTGTCAGCTACAGGTTTTCGAAACATTCGTAGAAATATTAAGATAATGTGATTACTTCTAGGTTAGTTCTGTTATATATATATATATATATATATATATATATATATATATATATATCATTTTTCATCTTGTTCGTTCATTTTAACTCAACTTGGAACATTTCTAGCCTGGACTGAGCATTTTAGTGTCAGTGTGTTCACGCCACATGAGATGCATGGATGGACATCAAGCCGGGCCCCTGAAGAGCTCGAAATTTGCACTTTTCAGCAAATGAGCTTGATTCAGTATTCGACGTGGCATAACCGTTTGTAGATGCCAGAATGGTTAAAAATCACATCATAATCACGGACTTAATCATAATGAGTGGGGCGAAGCGTCTGTCTGTCCATCCGTCCATCCGCCTGTCTGTCTGTATGTCTGTTCATCTGTCTGTCCGTTTGCCCGTGCGTTCGTCTGAACATCCATCCGTCTGTCTGTCCATCCGTCCACCATCCATCCATCCACCCGTTCATCCGTCCGTCTGTCCTATCGTCCGTCCGTCCGTGCTTCCGTCCATGCTTCCGCCCGTCCGTTTGTTCATTCATGTGCCCGTCTGTCTGTTTGTATATCTGTTTGTCAGTCTGTTTGTCTCATACTTCTGGTTACGCCTGATGCAAGACAAAGTTAGATTAAGAGAAGCTCCGCCCGTCAAAAACAAAACATTCAGAATTTCACTTAAACGCCCTCTTGCGCAGGATATTGATTAGTTTACAATTTGTTGTTTGTGTGAGCATTCTGATGCATTCTTCCACTAGTTATTTCATAAAATGACACTATTGCTTGTATTTTCAGGTCGATATCCCGTGATGACCACAATGGTGCAGTCCGAGGCGCTTTTTAACGCTGTAATGACGTGGTGCATCTTCGGCTACTACCGTTTTCACGAGGGTAAGCTGCTTTTCGTTGGCAGTGCAAAGTTGCTCAAGCTATCGCGTGTTACTGTCTTTTTTGCGTTGGGGTTTAGGTACCTCGTGATGATATTATACAGGACAATGTCCAGCATCAGCCCGGTAAATTACGGCCTAAACTAAGGCGATAGTAATACACTAAACACAGTGCGGTCAACAATGCCGCGTGTTTTCTCTCTGCAAGCTCGAAAAGAAGAACTCAACGTAGAAGAACTTTTGGTTTTGTTCCTGATCAATTAAGGTCTTTTTATTTAACTTACTGAGCATGTGCATGTGTGTGCCGATCTCAAATACGCCCTTATTTTTTGTGCAATCTGTAGCTTCTGATATGTCAGACAGACAATGCGACTTATTTTGAGGAAGGCATTTCCCAAACTGAGAGTGACAAAGTACATCAACATATCAAAGTACAGTAAAATGAAGACTGTGAAAGAAAACAAGAATATATGTTTTAAGTACATTTGAAAAAAAAGGTATGGTGTGTTGAAAATTCTCGGCGGGAATCGGAGCTTGACATGAATTCGCTAGCAAACGTTCAACATATAATTACTACCTCGGTCGTAACTTTTTGTTTAGGCTGGCTCTTGCTCACGAACAGCCGATGTAACTACATGTATCCTAAAGACTACGCACGACATTATAAAAAATGGTGTATTTTAAACAAGTACATAAACAGTCATAATTTCATTTGCTTCATTAAATCAACCCAAAGCTTTAAAGACCTAAGTCTCCCTTCAAGTGGTCTTCAATAACAGATGACACAGATGATATTCCGAGCATATCTCAGTAGACTTGAATAAATAAATCTTCTGAGGCAATATTTTCTTGTTCATCTATTATATTACACGGAGATTATTTTCTGTTTTAAGGATACAGTCTGATGCCTTTAACATTGTGTTGCTAAAGTGTCAACCCATGTGTGTCTTCGGTGTACCTCGACCTCATCTACTCCAAGCGATTTCCCGAGGTTGGCTGTAGCTTATGTAAACACAAATACTTAGGCATAGACCATGTCCTATGGAAATGCACGCATACTTCTGAGTTCTTTGATCACAAAAAACAGTGCCTCTCATTGGGGAGCGTAGACGCAACACACTGGGTAGCTCGAAATTGCAACACCAAGTTTGAGTCCTTGAGCAGCCCCGGGAAATGGCGTGAAGGCTTAACCGCGCAACGATCAATCCCCCGGCAGACCAGGACCAGGCTGCTGCTGAACAGGTTTTCAATAAATCTTTGTCCAATCTAGTCAAATGTACGTCCTCCCTTCTGCCACAGGCGCCGGCCTCGACCCGCTGTTTGCACTGCAAAACCAGGTGGTAGCGATCCTAGTGGGCTTCCTGATGGGCAATGCCACCCTTTGCTTGTTAGAGACGACGTCGGTGTTCACTGGGGACTCTGCAGTCACCGTGATCGTTAGTGGCACCTACTTCATCTACTTCTTCCTCGAGAGCGTGCGCAGCTCCGGCGTCACGGGCGTCGTCGTCTACACCATGACCGTCAACTCGCATCGGTTCATCGACTGCACCGACCTCATCTACGCCCTCGAGGAGTGAGAAACTCACGTTATTAGAGCAACTTCATCTTAGTCTAGCTTGTGGCGTCGTCGCTGTAGTAATAGTATTTATGGGAATAGTCATAGTTGTCTCGCAGGTTACGTAATCAGGGGGATCATAGCATGGTGTAACTTACGCCATGGCTAATAGTGCGGCTCACCTGATATATGGAAACGGCAGCGCCGCACCGCACCACTGTGATCGACCGTGGGGAAGAGGTCTGACCACGGTGTAATTGTACTTTACACCATGCGTCTGACTGAGGGGGGCACAAGATTTGGGGCCGTGGTGGAACGCTACCAGCGCGTCCGTGCATGTCATGCATAGGAGCAGCGCTTGCAACACTGCTTGCGTTCCGGCACAGCCTTAACCTTTATACTCGCTCTGGTAGTGTGAGTGGATAGAATCAGATAGAATAGGCCATGGCCACACTGACACGCTACCATATAGTATTACAACGCGGCCGTCAATGAGCATGTGGTCGTTCGGGACCTGCATGGTTTAACGTGTAGGGTTTTGAAATATTAACTAGTGGAAACTTTGGTACTGCGATGGTTCAGCCACCATGGAAATGTTGTATAGAACGCAGATTCGGCTTCACTTCATTCTCGCGGTTTCGGACGCACTTGTGACTTCATTTATGCTTGTGTATTGTCATTTGTTTTGGCTAAAAAATGGACCATGAGCCGATCTGAATGAATGAGGCTAGAAGGTTAAGGTGGCGACGTGGAAGTGCTGAGCATTTGCTGAACTCTTGCGACAGAGTGGCATCAGGCCGCGCGAAATCAAACGGAGCCGAAAGAATGCAGGTTGGACAAATTAGTGTACAACCCACCATTTCCATGCCAGCTGAAGCACCATGCACTGTAGCTCCAATAGACACTAGCCCCAGAGTTCTCTCTTGTGTATTTATAGGAAGCTCTATAGCTTAACCTAAAGAACAAAGAACCAACGAAGAAATTATTGTTGAAAACACTGCCAAAAGAGCCTGAATAAAATGGCAGCAGCTTCGCTTTCCAACGGTTCTCAAGGCTTGATTTGATTGATATGCGGGGTTTAACATCCGAAAACCACCATATGATTATGAGAGACGCCGTATAGTGAATGGCTCCAGAAACTTTGACCACCTGGGATTTTTTAACGTACACCCGAATCTGAGCACCCGGGCCTACAGTATTTTCGCCTCCGTCGAAATTGCCGTCGCCACACAGCCGGGATTTGATCCCACGACCTGCGGGTCAGCAGCCGAGTACCTTAGCCACTAGATCAACATGGCGGCGTGACAATTTTCGAGGCGTGAAACTAGCTAGAATGCCCGTTTTCAATTAAAGTACCCTTTTAGTTTGTCAGAATAAGAGGAAGTGATAGTGTATTGATTTGTAAAAGTGGTGGTAACGTTTGTAATTCACGAGGTAGTTTGTAATTCATGAAGTAGTTTGTAATTCACGGATAGGGGCCAACAGAAGGGGCAGAGGAAGTCCAAACGAACAGGAGGTAGGGACTTTTGATATGAGAAATAAGATATTACAAGCAACGTTTTGAGCCGGCCACCGTAATTTTCTCTTCCTGTCTTCGAAAAATACTTATTTCTTCTGTGGGAATCAACGCCAGCATTGGTAGTAAACCAAATACCTTTAACACTTCCTCAGCACAAACGTTATGAAGCAATTGACCGATTAGGTAAGCACTCTCTTGCACGTTACATGTTGCTGCAGGCAATAAACTTCTGTGCACGACAGTGAAAGGCGGATTTCTAGCTGCGAGCATCCTTGAGACATAATCATGCCTGAGCAATATTCATTATTGGTCATGATTTCATAATACCGCCAAATATTGCATGATGCAACACACGCATTGCTCTGTTAGCCCAACCTTGTCATTCAGCTAACGACGTTGAAATCTTCAGGTGAAATTTTTCGACGACTCATCAAATACCGAGATGTCAGTTGGCAGCATCAGTGTAACAGTGATTCGAAAAAAAAATTGTCGCGCGATGACGTCGCAGGGTGGCGTCAAAATAACACCACAGGTCACTGAAATTTGTCATTGTGATGCGTATTCGACGGCACATGACGTGACGCCACGTGATATCCCATGACACAGTCGCTTGGTGAAAGGTGGGCCGATCTTAGAGGCACTACGAAAAACGCGCAGCTGTGGAAAGTTTCCAGCTCCTCCGATCACACAGGCAGTGCAAAAACCACGCCGGATCCGGAAAGCTTCCGGTGTGGGGGTTCAATAATGTTGATTGTAGACGATGGCCTTGGCCTGCGGGTTTTTTATTTGCCGATGTCTTTTTGTGTGCATAAACCCACCCCGTCTTAACTGGCTCTTTAGGTGATAACTTTTCTTCTGTATCCTGCAGCAATATGGGCTAGTGAATAAAGTAATTGAAGTCGCCGTATTTATTTCCATGAGCGTCTCGTGCCGTGAGAGCATGTGGTTTTATCTGTGGTCTCCTGAGCATTAGCTAAAGGGAATAGCTTTTCATTGTCTCTTTCTCATAACAGTTATTGGGATATGCTGTATGACGTCACGGGAACACTGGCTACCTGCGTGTCAGCTTCGTACACCGCCGTGCTTCTGATCCAGTACGCAACCACGCTGGACTGGGAGGTCATGTGCACCTGTTACGTCGTCAAAACAGCCATACGGTAATGGCACCTGTTTGTGGCGAATTAGAAATTGGTAGTCGGTAATTATTTTATCTTACCGATGCTACACTCAAGCTTTAAGAGAAAACAGCGTCCAAGACAAAACGTAAGGGCATGTATTCAAAAACGTCTTACGCAAAGCATTTTGTTGGATAATATTTCAGCCAATCACGTTGTGGGACATATCATTAGCGAAGCCTGCTGACCAATGGCAAAAATGCGTTTGCGAAAAGGAAGATTTGTTAATGCGACCCAAGAAAAACATATTCAGAATCAACTAGTTGTAGCGACTCCTGTCTCGCTATGCTTGCCGACTTTATTCAAGACCTTGTTCCCTCTGTGAATGAGCCAGCCGAAATAAGCACACTCCTGTTATTAGCGTCACTTCACTTGATTCGACGACTAGCCTCTCATATTGTCTCCTTACCAATAATACTACGCGTAATAAGTGCCTCATGTCTAATTAATTAGATATACTGTGGATCGGCATTTTGGTCCCAGCGAGAGGGCCAAAAGACACTTGAAAACTTGAAAAATATAACGCTTGAACGGATTGCGCTCATGTGGCGAATGAATGGAGAGCTGAATGATAGTGCCTGATTAACGAAAGTGGAAGCCAGGTTATTTTCATTACTAATGAAACAAGGCGTTCAAAACGAGAAAGAGAAAACGCAGGCACATTTATACTTTCCCTAACGATGAACTTTATTTTTATTTCCTCATGCGAGAGTACTTGTCATAACTAAGCCAAGCAGGAAAAAAAAAGGAAGATCTGTACAAGTTATATTGTTATAACTTTCACAGAGAGCCTTAGTTATATTTTCTAAAGAGCGTTTTCTGACTATGCTGAAAAATTATAGTAGAAGATAGACCGCTTTCACAAAATTACTATTTAAGCTAAGGTACCGTTTCTATTGTTATCTCAGCAATCAATGAAATAAGCTGATTACTCTAAATAAATAAAGCAGTACTGCACCTTGGCAATATCTTGAAATGGAAGTGCAATGTTACAATTACTCCGTTTGACATACACGCAATCTGTGAACACAAATAGTCACAGCTGGTGGGATTGTTATTTCACCAAGGCCAACACTCACGAACAAGGATAGCGGAGTAACTTGCACTATATATAATTTTGAAGAAAAAAAACATGATGCGTAACCAATCACATATACAAAGGTTGCCAAGTAATTAAGCTACTCCTAAGCATTGTTCTTGGGCATAAATGAAAACTTAACATACGCGTTTTCCGTGAGACTTCATCACATGGTCCAGATAAAGCAGGCTCGGCTTGCGTACAAGTTGATCGGTAGGCGTTGTTCAGTGTCACCTGCAGACATTTTCTATACACGTCATTTCCTGCGCTTTTCAAGCGTTCATTCTGCTCTACTGCGAAGGAGGGAGAAACCACATCGTGCTGCATGCAACTTTTGCGGGGATTGAAAAACCATTATATGCGATTGCTTGGGCGATAGCTCCAAACGTTGGCCCGTCAGTAGTTACCTAGGTGAGCTAGTTATCGTTTCTAGCGAAGACAATTGCCTTGGTGCATTGAAATAAATTCGAAGCATTTCTTAGTTGCAGGATGTCGCGCTTGGGCGTCGCCAGAGCCATCTACACTCTCACTGCGCATGCTCGGATCGTCTCGTGCCCGCCCAGGAAGACACCCGAAAAAACTGTCGCTCCAGGCGGGAGTTCAGAAAGCCGAGCATGCCCAGTAGAGTGTGGACCTTTCGCCCGTACTCCTCTACCTCGAACGCAGGTGGTGTGAATGTAAGCGGCAGAGCGCGCGTTCGGAATTCCGTCAAGGGCGTCTTTACTTGGCTTCCCAATACAACGACGGCACCAAGCAATACGGACACACTTTCAATTCACACTCCTTCCTTCGCTTCTCCTTCATTCAATAATGAAGAATAACTAGGACGAAGTAACAATTAAGCATTCCCAAACCATTCGCAATAGCGCAGCATTCATGTGGTACGCTGCACCCCTCTGCGACGCATTTAGTCGAGCTCCCCCATGGAAAGGTGTGGCTGGCTTTTTTTTACGTTCATCGTTTCGGCTAAATTTGTTCTTAATGTATTTGTTTTACTTATTTATTTTTTTATTTACTGTATTTACTTATAGTATGTTTAAAACCTTGCTGCAGCATTGGAACAATTGGTGTACAATTCAGTTGTTCTAGGGAGAAAACTGATCGTATGTCACCATCTGTGTAGCATCCAGAAAAAGTTAGCAGTTCAAGTCATTTATGCTTCCGGTTATCCTCACTGAAACATCATGCCTGTTTACCATCAAACCTGGCACGTTGAAAGGTTGGTCATGCCTACACGCACTCGCGTGCGTTTGTAGGCTTCCTAGTGACAGTAGAGCAGCGATGGTGCCAGCTGCACAAACGTGCACAGAGTTTTCGTATGACTGTTCTATCAAAAAAAATTAACCACTCTTATGTTATCATCGTTGTCCTGGCAGGGGCATGGCAGTGGTGCTGCTGTACCCCGTTATCGGACACTACGGCTACCAAGTGACCATGCGCCAGGCCATGGTGCTCGCCTGGACGAGCGTTAAGGGAACCTTCCTGGCCACCATCGCCACGATGCAGCACATGCAGCGCGAGAACATTTACACGGAGAGCATGAACAAGGTGACACGCTGCACGCTAGCCCAATATAGAACAACAGTATACATGGCCTCAAACACTTCACGTAGCATTGTCCCCTTAGGGCTTTCAGTTTAGACATTTCTGCACATGATTCTTTGTTTTTCAGTCGTACCTGTACGCTATCGGTGACATGGTGCTCACGCAGCTCATCAATGTTACCTTCCTCCCCATGGTCCTGAGCACGTTCGGTAAGTACTAACTGGCTGGCAAGCGAGTTAGCTGTGCGGACACGTAACATCACCTAATATAGGGCACAGAAGGCAAGTTTGTTCAATTCAATGTCATTAGGGAGTTTTAAAATACCGTTTGCAAGGACTGCGGGTGTTGCGGGCGTAGCGGGCGCCATATGAGTTTAGAATAGCGTTTGTTCCACTGAAAACCGCAACGCACGATCGCAGTGACACCGTAGCCTCGAAACAAGCTCTTGCGGGCCACATGCGGGCCACGATCGCCGCACGCAATTTTGGATTTTCTGCGTGTGGTCCGCAAATGCGAACGCCGACTTGCGTCACGACGCATGCGCAGTTTCAGTGACCGCACCGCAAGGGCTCGAGGTGCGTTATTCTAAAACTCGCTATTATTGCGTGAAAATCGCAATAATTGCGTTGAAAACTCGGTGGAATGATTGGAAGCGGGACAACATTCCCCAAAAAATTGTAAGCATGGGATGGGGACACTAAACGCCGTACGGGAAAAAATATCTTGATACCACATGAACACGTGGGCAGTGTTTCGGTCTGGGACCATTTTTGATGCTCGTCCACGTGGCGGCGCCTGCGCGCAGGCATGCTGGAGGTGTCCGACGTCGAGATGCGCACCATGCGCGACGCCGTGCAGTACCTGAAGGAGGCGACCGACTCGGCGCGCGCCCTGTACATGAAGGACGACTCGTTCCTGCTCGTCGACTGGCGCTGGGTGCAGCGCAACACTTTCCTAAGGAACCCGCTCGAGCACACGTTCCGCTTCCAGTCTGCCATGGTGAGCAGCTGTTCTTCTGTGGCCATGTGGCAAACGCCATGTTTTAAAGAAACAGTATGGTTGACTGACCGTAAATTTAGAAATCCATTAATAGTTGTGCAGTGCTCTGACGTCATTTGGCATTAAGCGGCTAAGCTCGACAGTCTTAAAGGCCTCCATCCTACGCAATTGTTTTTGGGTCTTGTCCACGTGAAAATGCAGCCATAGCCGCTGCGAATTAAACTCAATTCCATTCATGTTAAGCAAAAAAAAAGCTAGACACTAATATGCTCTGACCGGCACAACATCGTAGTAAATAACAATACAAGGCGGCCTCAGTTCGCGGTACAAGGGTACTAATCTATACATCACAGCCCTTGCAAGTGAAGCTCGTTTCCGAAAATTCTCACGTGAGCTACTCACTTTTATAACGTAAGCTATCGTCATTTCTCAAATACACTGACATTTATTTGAAAATCTCCGCTAAACGTGAACATCAAATCATGTCCTTCTACCAGCCGAGAATTGCGCCTGTATTCGTAACGCTCTAAAAAATAAAGACCCTCAAAGTTTTGTTCTTACATAGTACTTTTTTAAGTATGCGTAAAGAAATACATCACTGTATCTTATTTCTCATGCAGAGCACTGGTTGTGTGGTGCGGCTTCAAAGGGTCCCCAGACACATTGACACCTTGGCTGTCGAAAATGTGCTCAGGATCGAGCAGGTAAGCAAGTTGTGCAGTTTTATGGTTGCACAGGCGTGCAACTATAAATATAGTATAGTTGATAAAACCAGTATCATAAGCTTTTTTTTATGATAATGCTGGGTAGGATGCACCCCTGGTTCAGATTCTTGGAAGTTTTGATCACATTGGCTTCGTTAAGTTGATGCGAAATTCACTTGAGAGTTACGCTAAGCGTCAGAAGCATCCATCACGCTGAACGCTATTACTCGAATTCACTCATGGTCTACACACTTCGATATTTGACAGGCACCAAATTCTTTGAAAATATCGCGCACTTTTTATTGGCTATTTCAGTAAATATCACAGACCTTTGCTTTTATTGTGGAAGCTTCTCCGGATCTGCATTATCATCTCGCAGCGCCAAAGTTCCCTACTGATCGTCGTGACAGAATATGAAACCTGAGTTGATGTGCAACTTACGCTCCTTACTTTAGTGCGCTCATGAAGGTAGCACAGATTGCTGCTTCAGCCGCGCTGGGCAATAAAGAGTTTCATGCAATATTTACACGAGGAAATTGTGGCGTTCCAATCGTTCACCTACTGTGGGAATGATAGGAGGCACAAACCTGCCTTATTTTCGAACGCAATCGTGCCTTTATTTATTGTTATGTTCTACCTTTTGTTTCAGAAAAATATAGATCGTTGGGAACTATGAGTACACATTATAAATGGTGAGCCTATTGGCAAATATTATTGAGAGAACAAGAGTAGAGGCGTCGTGCCGTAAGGGGGAGGGGGGAGAGAACAGAGCACTGAGAACAGGACCACTTGACCTGCCACTGGATTGCAGCACGCTTCCGGAAAACAGGGGAGAGTGTGGCGAGTAGGGAGAAATGTACTATGTACTATGTGATGAAAACATCACAAGCCGCTGCATTACCTGTGGGGCAGCGGCAAAAAACGTGTGATATCTGGCAGTCGCGTGTCGCCATTATCCTCATTTGCAGGTATACAGTACCTTTGTGCAACGACGCATTTACCAAGCGTAGCTGCGTACATTTTGTAGCCGTCATTGTCGCGGCCCGTCGCCAAAACGGCCATCATAAGTGGCATCAAACTAATTACGCATGATCACTACGATTGGCGCCGGACTCGCCGGCTCAAACAAAATGAAACTAATACGAAAAAAGTGGCGTTTAAAAGTCAGTACCCTCGTAGCACTGCACGTACTCTGCTTTTCAGGCGAGAACGCCACAAACTGCTTTTGGCTGCTCTCGGCGAAGCAAAATGTCCATTGCTTTATTACTGGATGACGGTAGTCCTGCTCCTGCTTGACCACTGTATTACGCCTGCAGTGAAGACAGCACATTTTGCGTGGTTTTGAGTACTCCTGTTCTCCCAATGGAATTAGCCATCAGAGGTCAAGGCGGTGAAGTAGAACGTTTGAACATTTAGCTGAACATTGTCAGCGGGAGTGCGGCTGTAGCCGACAAGGAGCCAAACGGAGCTGAAAGAACGAAGCCTAGGCCCATTCGTGTGCAACCCATCATTCTCATGCTTGCTGAAGCGCCATGCGCGGCACCTCCCTTAAACACTGAGGGGAACAGCGCAAAAACTGGATGGAGAAATAATGATCATACAACACAAGCGCTTGAGTTGTGTGATCATTCTTTCTTGGTCCTACTTTTTGCGCTGTTCCCCTAAGGATCATGTACCAAATGGCCCTTCAAAGCATCCTTCTCCCATAGACACTGGCGCCAGGTTTCCCTTTAGTGTATAGTTAAAGAAAGTCCACCTCCATGGATAAGTGGCTATAGGCTCGGCTGCATACCCGAAGGCCACGAGTTTCAATCCCGGTCGTGGAGGTCACATTTCGATGGAGGTGGAATCGTACAGACCCGTGTATTGCGTGATGTGAGTATGCGTCAAAGGACACCAAAAAGTCAAAATATCCGGAGCCCACGGCATCTGTCAATCATATCGTGGTCTCAGGACGTAAAACGGCACGTATTATTTCCCATAGTCAAGAAACTCTATACTGGGGAAAGACACCGAGAGGTTTTACGCGTGTGTTTAGTGTGTCGCCCCACTGCGGTGGTCTAGCGGCTAAGGTACTCGGCTCCTGATCCGCAGTTTGCGAGATCGAATCCTGGCAGCGGCAGCGGCATTTTCGATGGAGGCGAAACGCTGTAGCCCCGTGTGCTCAGATTTGGGTGCGCGTTAAGAGCCCCGGGGTGGTCTAAATTTACGAAACCCTACACTATGGCGCCTCTCTTAATCATATGGTGGTTTTGGGACGTTGAACATCACATATCAATCAAATCAAATCACTGTGCTGCTGCTCCCTGCAGGTCAGCTACGCTCGACAGTACCGCCAGGGGATCATTCAGCAGAGGACCAAGTTGACCCTTATCGCTGCACTTCAGTACCCATTCGATAAGAAAGTGTAAGTGTGGAATCTACGAATGTTTCCCGTTGACGGCTCTGTCTATCACGCAGTATGATAGCATCTAACCTTAGTTCTTGATATGACTACAAAGCATATTGTACACAGGCCAAAGCACCAGTATTCTCAGAGCATTCTTTGTTTCAACTATTTGGTTCTGCACAAGAAAAAAGGGTAGTTGTACAAAATATGCAGGCCTTGGGAAATACGAAAGTTGGGCAAACTTATTATTAATTGCCGCGATTGAGCAGGTGACTCAGAAAAAAAAATCTACAGGTAATAAACCAGTACCTCCAAGAAAGAGACGGTAAATGAGTTATAACCTAATATGAACGTTACATTCTCGTAAAAGAATGTTAAGTGGGCACAGATAGGAATTAAAACAACGTTTCAAAGAGTTTAATAGACTGCTACTAGCTGCGGGCTTGTGTACTACCTGTGTAATGTGCTATCTTTCTTTCTATTTCCTTTATTTGTTCTCTCGTTTTCAATGTCGCCCTTCTTCATCGTACGTGTGGGGTAGCAAATTTATTATTCTTCCCTGGTTGACGCACCTGTCCTTCCTTTAATACTATTAATTGTCTTCCTTTCCAACAGTGAATAAATAAAATATGCGTATGCAATTACATCAGATAAATGCGACATTTGGCTTCGTAGCGCGATACTTATTGGCATAACTTGCAGCTGTTTATATACTATAGTGAAAACGTCCTTCACGTCTTTTCAGGTACTTGGACATGGATATCATTGGGTCTATACTGGCTATACCACAATGGATCATCTGGCTGGTAATTTAGTAGTTCAATTAACTTTAATTCGTGCAATACAAGTATAGCACTGTAAATTCAAGCCGTACTCTATTCTATATAATGACTTGTTTTGTTTTCTGAAAATTCCACTCATTCGTGAAAAATGTGCGTATAAATTAAGCACGATGCCATGTCTGCCACGGCTGCATTCTAAATGCCTTGTTTTGAAGTATTGATATTGTGCTTCATCATAGTAATAACTAACAGAAAATATTACCAATGAAAGTATATAGGTTGTTATTAATGTAATGAAGATGTGAAGAAAGAAAAGTGGACAAAAAGGTAACCTGTGACCTTCGAATGATGCATTCGAGGCTCTACCACTGAGCTATGGTGACGGTGATCTCCTCATTCACTTTATAGGGTATATACTTGCCTTTAAACTTTACAGCGTCAGTCAGCGCCACCTGTTACTGATGCGTCGAGTGTAGGAACACTTTTTCTTTGCCTTCTTGGCGCTACGTAGTACGTGCTCTCATTACGAGATGGCATCTGACCAATTATTCGTCAAGGAAACGAGCTCTTAAATGTGCACTTTCCGGCTTCAGCGTGTTGTGCGAAAACCATAGGCGTCTGAGGCTCAGAAACTCGGTTCACGCAGCTGCTGTACAAACTGCTCCTCTAGCGTTATTCTGTTTGTCCCTTCTCGTGATCGTTTTCGAGGTCATTTTCTTCAATCTTAGTAGCCTTCCAGCAGGGAAAATTGAGCATACAGCTACCCCAAGCGATTTTATTTTCATTTTTGTCTTTTTAAGTAGGAGCAAATTACCACTTTTATGGAGGGCGTTAGAACAACAGTGAAAAAATGCCAAGGACGAAATGAAGTGGAATGAAAGAAGAGACCCCTCGCGGAGTGTCTTTTTTTTTGTTGCTGTAAATTATTTCAGTGGGTTTAACCCCGAATATACTAGTTCCAATAAACGGTATTTATATTTCGTAGCATGAAGAGATACCGAGGGAAAAATCGGGGGGTATTGTAGCTTCGCAGTTTTTAGTATACAATGCTAGAAAACGAGCTACAATCCGGCGGACTGCCACTTCAGATCCTAAAACATCGAATGCATGCTTCAAATCGAGGTAACATTATGATCTTGCAAATACGGTACTTGCCGTGAGTTGACCATTGTGTATGCATTCCGCAGAAAGAGAGCTTGGGTACGGCACGTGATAAGGGGCTCATCGAGGACACGTCCAGCGTTTCGGAGAGTATCCATCGGGCCCTGCGCGAGCGAGTGGTCGAGCTGTTCGAGCACGCGTACTACGATGTGGTCATCGCCAGCTCCGCGATGGCGGTCGTCTTTGTGTTGGCCGGCCTGTTGCGCATCGTTCTTCTGATGCCCCGGAGCAGCGCCTTCATGGCCGCGATCACGGTTGAGGCCCTGTACCTCGCCATGTTCACCATCGAGGTCACCGTCATGGTCAGTGGCGCCACTGTCGAGGCTAATTCGAAAGAACGTTTTGATTTAGCCTTCCGTGAGGTAATTTAACATTAAACTCTTTTCCTGAAATTTATATACCAACATATAGGGTAACGTAAGGAAGTATTTGACACTATGTTCAAGAATGTTAGCACATTAAATTCTGAAAAAAGCGGTACATAAATGAACCGCTGTCTTTACAGCAGGGCATGAAATATGATACATATGTGTACCGCTGTCCTCAGACGATAAAAATCACAGAAAACCTATAAACAGGAACTTCATTTGCAATATTCATTGGGTTATTTATTTTTATGCATTCTACGCGCAGCATAACTTGGTATTTGCACAGACAGCTACTGTGAATTCATGCCTAGCTCACGCAAAAGCTGGATACGATAGGTATACATCAGCAATCGCAATTTAGAGACTGTAGTATTTGGTTGTCCCTGAAGTGGACTGCGATGGACACTGCTTTAAATAAATCTTGCGTTACAATAAAAGAAGTTAAATAAAATACATGTGTAACGGTTCCGGTGCGGCAGCAGCCATGTTAGGGCTAGTGCCAACAACCAGAATGAAGCCTGAAAATGGTTCGTGGTCTGACAGTCCGCGACTGTGTGGCTTTTTTCTCTCCTCCTTAGCCAAGTATTTTTTGTTTGCATGTCTGAAATAAACACTCAGACTCAGAAAATTAAATAATGTGGGCACCAGGAATGTAGATCTATTTCTCAAGTTATCGAAAGAACGGGGCACTTCCAAGGTATGTTCGAGCAATGTTTCTAAGGCGTTCATAAGGCCATTGTAGCGGATAACGAGCAATAGTCAAGGCCCGTGCAAAATCAAATTTGCTGTCTGCGCTGCTTGTCGTAGGGAAGTAAAAACTCAAAATAGCCTCCTTCAATACCACGGTATGGGATACAACTAGTCGAAGTGGCTACAATTTTGACCCTCTCATATTTATTATGGGTATTCTGAAATCAGTGAAAACGTTATGCATATTGTGAGCGCATTTGAGGTACCAACGAACGCCAACGTTGCACCGCTCTCTCAACCCACTGCCGTCCTGCTCAGGGAGACTCTCCACCTGTCGCTTTGTTGCTACCCCCGATTCATGTATAACCTTACTATACCAAGCAGCAAGCACCTCGACCTATCCGCTACTACTGCATGTACATAGCTACCGAGGAGACATCTCTCGGTTTCGCCGACGGTACCAACAGAATGAACAACGTGGCTACGCTCCAGAGGAATGTGCAAGCATCCGTCTAACCACGACCTATCAAAGGCAGCCTTACAGCGCTCTTCCCCTCACCTTTCGCCCTCTCCACATTACAGCACCGATATTCCTGGGAATTCGTGTCAGTCTCGCCCCCGGTAATATCTCCAGGCCACCGTTCAGTGTTGTCTCTGCGAGCCACCTCCTATGTCCCGAACGCCCCCCGGGAGAACTCTCCGATGCATTTGTCACCGTGGAAACTGCATCCACCGGACAGCCGACCATTTTTCCAGAGCTACCATCGAACTTACTAGTAGTATTAGTAGAAGGTGTACGTGTCTAAACTCTTGTAGATACTGGCGCAGTCATTTCGATTATTCGTGCTGACTTTTGCACCCGACTCCGAGAAGTGACCACGCCTTACTGTGGCAAATCTCTTCGTGCAGCGACCAACATCATGATCTATCTTCTCGCACAGTGCTCGGTTTGAGTTTACATCCATGGAATTAGTCATCATATTGTCTACGCCATTCTCCTCGAGTGCATCCACGAACTCAATTTGGGTGGGGGCTTCTTCCCTTCCGCGTCCGCTTCAATATCTTGTCGTCAGCGCCTCATACGTCTCCGTGCCACTGGCTCGTCGCCTCCACGAAGCGTGGTCTCTCCTGGGCGCGCTATCAAACTCGTCATTCGGGAGAAAATGAAAGTCACTTCGCACGCTCCCGCGGCTGCTTTTACGAAAGGAGCGCGCCGCTGACACACGACGACGTTAATATTGTGACAAGTGTTCGCGCTTGTCCTGTGTATACTTGTGCGCTTGTTTCGTGCGTCTTTCTGTTTGAACAGCGGGCTTTAAGTGTAAAGCTTTGACAGTTCTCAATAGTCCGCTCTCCTCCTGTCTTTGCTAATTTCGTGCGTGCTTCTGTTTGAGGTGTGCACGGCAAATTTCGAGGTGCTTGCGGCCCTTAAGGTGACTTTGCAATTTGTTGCTGTTGCCAAAACAATGCACAAGAAACGCTCAACTACCTCTGTAAGGACACGTTACACTTTCGTGTTATACCGATATCCGTAAGCGGGGATCAGCCACGTTTTTTATCACTCGTTCAGTTACTCGGCCACTGGTATGAATTGCTGGCTGTTTCAGTCGTGCAAGCCATAAGTAAGGAATGAGGGCATAACTTAGGTGCGTCTGCCTCAGCAGTGAATAATCTATCCTTTTATTTTATTTGGTACGTACTTGGCATTTTTTTGTTTATAATATCTTAGTTTCGTACATAGGTTATAAGAGGTGACACGGGGCGGCTATCGTGGCAATCACTTCGTCATTGCGGCGATTTCTAACGCATGTGGTGAGCACCCAAACATGGAAGAATTGAGTGACCTATTCGTAATTATTCTAAAAGCAAAACTACTAGCCACTCTTAGTTGAAAACAAAATCGTGGAAGTTCTTCGCGTGGAACACACGGGGACGAAAAAAGGAGACACATGGACAAGCGTAAAAAACTTTCATGTATATTGAAATCTCGTGGACGAGGAGCGCCCAAGAGTCGCTGCATCCTTGCAATAAAGTGAAATAAATGTCACCGTTTCGCAAGTTTTGTCCCGAGCGCCGACGCATCGCAGCATATCTGCACCGTACCCTGCAGGTATCGGCGTATGGGCAGCGCATCATGAGCATGGACAACTACAACCGGTTGGACGTGGTGTTGGTCGCCGTTTGCATGTTCGTGTTCGCATTCCAGTGTGGCCTGTTCCTCACCAATCGAAGCCAGGTGGCCAACAACGCACTCACCGTCTGCTTCATCGTGGTCATCTCGCTGCGCTTCTCCCACGCCATCAAGTACGCAGAGGTGAGCGCAACAAGCAAGCCGCATGCTGCTGCGTGGAAGAACGTGACGCAAGCTTATCTACGGACACATGTGCAAGTACATACGTCCATCGAGCATACGACCACAGCAAGCGCTAGCTAATGAACAGTCGTCCACTTCTCGGGAACGACTGGCTTGTTCAGTCTCAACTGAACTGGGTCGAAGCGAAACGGGGATTAACACAAGAGAGTCAAAGTCAACATGTTATCTCCGGTTTTACTTACCAGAACTGCGGTCCAGCCGCAACATTTGCGCAAGTACGTCTGCCTATCTCGTAACGCTTGGCTCAATGATTAAGAGGGTTGCAGTAATTCCTGAAACTTAGAGGATATGATGTACGTGCACAAGCATCGCACAATACACAAGCCTGCACCAGAAGTCGCATTTCGATACACGTATCTAAATGCGACCATCACGACAGGGAACGAACCCTCGGCCTCGAGCTCTTCCTGCCACCACGGGGGTACATTGCTCTACGGCTGATCTCAAGGTCGAAGGTTTGTTCTCTGCTGGGATGGTCACATTTTGACAAATGCGAAATGCTATACGCCCGTGCGTTGTGCGGTGTTTCTGCACATATGCGAGATGGTCTAAATTTCTGGAGCCCTTCACAACAGCATTTCGCTTAATCATACAGTGGTTTCGCTGAATCAAACCGCGCAAATTATTATATTCATCTCTTCCCTATTCAATACGCGTAACACCGCTTTCTACAGTGCATGAATACACCAGGACTTTTTTTTCTATTTTGTTTTCACACACTCGCATCCATAATTTGATCCGGCCATCTTCTTTCCTCTGTTATCTGTTCCACTCGATTGTGAGCATAGTTCGGCAAAAAATAAAAAAAAGTGGAGCTAACTCAGGCTCGCTCACCAAATCTGCGCTGAGCATTCCTAACAGGCTTTGTGGGCGAAAACCGCAATGCAACAAGAGTGCAAATCGCACCTGGTGCTCAACCAAAATTTTCCTCAACCACACTAACTCCGATTCAGGCAGGCCCTCGGAGATATTTCTCACGCGAACTCACGCAAACCCGGCTTCACGCTTATGTCCGAGTCTCAGGTGTCAGAAAGAGCTGACCTATGAGTACATTTGCCGCCCTATGATCAGGAGGTTGCTAAGCCCTACTTCTCATCCAACTTTGACCGCATGTCAGTACCATGGCATTCCTTTTGCTTAAAAGAACACTACAAGGCAACGCACCTCATTTTTTCTTGTTACGTAGGACAAACTAAGAGCCATCAAAATCTTTGAAATGGTGGCGTACCACTAGTGCGAGAACATTAAGTTGGCGTCGCCAACCACATTACCTCTTTGCGCATTTCTCTCTTACGGAGCATCTTGTTTTTAACTTCTACGAGAAAAATTGTTTTTTTTTGTGCGTGCATATGCGTGTCTCTTTACCTCGAGCCTAACTTAACGGCTGAGCAGCTTTTCCTTAATTGACTTCTTTTTTTCTCGCACACAGCTTCTGTTCGAGCGCATGGCCGACATGATGCACCGCTACCTAGACGCGAAGATCTACGATGCGTACGAGATCGGTCACGCCATCGTCACCGGCGAGGAAGAGGTACAGCAGAGTGCCTGGAAGTTTGTCAACAACGACAACATCATGGCCGACATCCGCGGACGCGCCACGCTGAACCGCCTGCTCGTGATGCGAAGGCTCGTGGAGATTCAGGTGGGCGGGCTGCTGTATGACGGGCATTGTGCAATTTTCTGGTGGGGACCCATCGAAAAATAGGTTTTTTTGTAGCAGAACTTCGTGTGTCATCCTGCAATAGCATTTTATCTGATATTTCCATAACAAAAAAAACCTCACGAAGTTTTTTTACGATTATGAATGTGCCTAAAACGACCTGAAGGCAAAAGCCATCTTTCTTCTTTTCTTAGTCAATATATAGATGTTCCCCCCCACCATTCCCCGAAAACAATTACCTTATATGACATCCCCTATACTTTCTTTGGCATGATTGTCTCTTATATCTCAGTGATACTGTCTCTAAAAAAATAACGAGCCCTTAAATGTATACGCTTCTTTCCTCAATTACTAAACGTAATCCTCCGTCCGACTGATGCAGTTCTTACGTTGTTGTGTGATATCTTTTGGTCTATTCAGTGAAAGCTTGCGATACTTCGTAAAACCAGCTTTCAACAGCATAACTGACTTTCCCAATGACATTGTATGGGTGTACCTAGAGATGCTTTTTGAAGTTAGAAGTGGTCATGTGAACACGAGCTAGTTCACGGGAACAGGAGCTGTTTTGGACCCATTGGAAACCAAGGGTCTTCGATTTGGCAACTAGATCTTTGAACATGTTTGTGCATCGCGATTAAGAATGCATCATGAATGAATAAAACAAAAATAACATGAAAAAAAAACAATGTTTAGTGTTCGAATATCTCGGCACGTAATATTTAGTATTTGTGTTTTTCAAAGTTGTGACTACAAGTTAATTTTGCGAATTGTACCCACCCCGGTGGTCGAGTGATTACGATGCTCGACTGCTGACCCGCAACTCACGGGATTGATTCCCGTCTACAGCGGCTCCATTTACGCTGGAGCTGGAAATCCATGAGCCTCGTTTGCTTAGATATAGGTGCACGTTAAATAACGCCGGGTTGTCGAAATTTCCAGAGTCCACAACTTCGTCTATCAATCATATTTTCACTGGATCGTGACGCGGGCGAAGGGAGCCGACTGCAGATGTTCAGATTAAACTGTTTATTTGGCCGAGCTTGGGCCACGGAAAAGGATAGTCAGATTACAGCAAGACACCGGCACTGATAACGGCGAACAGAGCGTCGGCCGTCCATCAACTGACAAGCGACGAAGCGTGTCGGCATTCATACATGTGTCGTCGAATATTCCAGCCGTAGCATTGATCGTCACGTAAGCTCCGGCATAATCTCGAGTGTTCTCGTCTTGCGAGCAATTTTAACAAAACTGTCTAGAATAATCACGAACCTTCTAGAACAACGAGGCGCGGTTTGCGCTGAGCCTTCCAAGCAAGCTTTGTGGGTTAAAACCGAACGCAACAAGAGTGAAAAACAAGAAACGCACGCGGCAATGTTATGGTTTCAGGGTGCTATACCCCGACAGGTATTATTTTGTGTGCAAAGCTAAAAACTTTCCAGTACCCCCTTTGCATATATGGGGTGCATTCTTAAACTATATCTCTTTTGTGTGTTCCAGTCTCGCTTCCCAGACATTATGGTGGCCTTTCGTAGTCGTCAAGCGAGCACCACCATCTTGGACGATGTACTCAAAAGCGTGCAGGAGCACAAGGCCGAAGGGCTGCTCGACGCTAATGCTGTCCTCGAACTGCAAGGGGTGAGCAGACATACATTGTTATTTTTAAGAAAGAACATTTCACTATGAACTTTTATGTATAGATGACATGTACTTTCACTGTAGCTGTTCAGACATATAAAACGGAAACTTAAAAATAACCAAAGAACCTTGAGAGGCTAAGGGACGCTGTGGGCGATGGAATGGAGATTTCTACAATTAAAGAAAAAAATGAAGAGAAGTTATAGTCGCCAAAACAACGATATTAATTTCAGGGCTCGAATAGCGGGGGGGGGGGGGCACCTGGTCAATTTTGACTTTCCATTGTTCTTTGGCACGTACCTAAATCTAAGTACACTGACGCGTTTTGCGTTTCGTCCACATTTAACCACGGCCGCCATAGCCATGTATCGCACCATTTCGAAAGCTCGTTGTCGTGCTATGCAATGCGACAACACAACTAATCACTACATCCCGTGGCCTAATTATGAGACCGCACGAACAACATGACGCGCACTACAATGGCGTAGTTGATATTGGGATGAAACTTGCCATTTTGACCGGAATGAAATTTTACGGGGCTGTGTAATCTGCAGCCACTGATCGCACTGATAGCGATAGACTTAGCTACCCCACTACATATTTATGATACCACACGTAGCTATGTATTGTAGGTGGTCAATGATTGATTGATTGATATGTGGGGTTTAACGTCTCAAAACAACCATATGATTATGAGAGACGCTGTAATAGAGGGCTCCGGAAATTTCGACCACCTGGGGTTCTTTAACGTGGACCCGAATTTGAGCACACGGGCCTACAACAATTCCGCCTCCATCGGAAATGCAGCCGCTGTAGCCGGGATTCGATCCCGTGACCTGCGGGTCAGCAGCCGAGTACCTTATCCAGTAGACCGCCGCGGCGGGGCTTGTAGGTGGTGAAGGCAACAAAGAAAACACGCCAGCACTAAACGATGTCAGCTAATACTTTGGAGATGCACAATAGTGCCGGTACATCTAAAGTTAATATTACTACTATTATTCTCAGTAATAACAGTAGTAGCAGTATTCACTGCGTGAGACTTTTCCGCGTGCTCTTTTGGGGGCCGCTCTTCTGGGTTTTCGCACGTTCCATATACCACGGTGAATCCGATTCATCACTTCCATTTTATTCTAGTGCAATTAAGAATGTGCATCAGTGAAGTTTTGTTATACATTTAAAAAATTTCTTTCACATTTTGGTAAATAGTACCTACCCTCTTCTAGTTATCTACCCCTTGCTGTAAACTTATGTCGTCTGCATCGTAGTTCACATGTTCCTGTCGTCGCAGATGCTCAAGGCACGACGCATGCGCGTCATTGCTGGTCCCTGCAGCCTGCCTACCAGCTACAAGCCTATCGCCATGCTGCGCGTGATTCCCTGGATCGACTCGGACAGCGTGCGACAGTTCCTCGCTGTGCGTGTCTATCTCACTCTGCCACACTCGGCGTAGTTGTGGTCAGGCAGTAGGCAGCTTTAGTATAGCGCATACAGAAGTCTACTTGAACGTTTATCGCCTCTCTGCATGGGTCATACGCTGACCACTTGGGTACGTGCGTTAGTATAACGAAAATAACGTATTGTAAGCAACGCTATTCTTTTATTTTACCAATCTGTTTCAGCAGTGATTGCAGTGATTGCCTTGTCTCAAATGTCGGACTATGTGGATGATTGCGAGTTGTACTACCATGTGTCGTGAGCTGACGATGCGAATGCTCGGAGTCTGATCTTGAAAAAAAAATATTCTTGATGCGCTAAATTGAAAATGTGTTTGAGCATATCAAAATACTATCATTTGCAATATACGAACTAAAAGAACGAGGTGCCGAGTGCATACTTTGTAAACAATGCCTAAGTGCAATGCGCTAAAGGAGTTAAAGCTGTGCGCCACCGCCTCTTTTTTCTACCGTCACTCGCGCCACCGCCGAAGTCTCGAGAGTGACCACGCCACCACCGCCGTGCAATAATTACGGCGCGCCACCGTTAGTTTTTTTAGTTGAACGCGAATGGGTAATCTGGGCATTAAATACATCACCGGGAAAGCCTTACCCGATTTCTCCACGATTCTCTATTTTAGCTTTCACTGGCTGCGGGCAGCTCGGTCAGCAGCACGCTCTCTCTTTGCGGTTTTTCTCTTCAACGTCATTTTGATGGCACGAAGTTATCGTGATTATCGTCTCATACTGGAGGAACAGAATGCACCTGAGCCATAGGAGAGAGGGAACTTGGAATACAGAATGCTTAGTATCGATAAACCAGTCTCCTCTGAAGCCTCTACTTGCTCGTGCAGCTGATGCTATCATGCTTTTGCTCTGCTTATTTTGTTGGGGGGTTGGTGTGCGCTGATGGGAAAAAGAACCAAAATTCAAGAGCGAGCGACCCTCGCGTCCGAAAGTCAACCTCCTCCAACGCAACCCCCCCCCCCTAGTACTCCGTGCTTTGGTCACAGTTCCCAGAGTACTCCTATTTACACATTTATGGCTGGGGAGTTATTCTGGTAGTGTACTCCCACTGAAACATCTATTTTAGCCGTAGGTAAGTGGCTGGAGTTCGACTACCAGCTCGCCCTCGTTTCCAGTCTTTTTTGTTTATTTTTTATACTCAAAGTCACTTTTACGTCGCAAAGCTTTAACAATTCTCAACATGAATGAGAGGGACAGACAGAATGCGTTTCCGCGCAACGACCGCAGCACCCGAATAACTTGTGCTCGCGTAAGCCGTTCAATTGGGTTTAATGCGACCGCCCACCTAACGTGCGTGTGAAGGTAAGTGCGCATTTTCTGCATCGTTCTCAAACATCTGATACAGTGATATGCAAGTTCACACTTGATAAGTTTCTGTTTCTGTACATGTTGTCCACTTTTTTCTTACGGTGGAGTTGAGCTGGTGGGTTCGGTTCATCGATGGGGTCAAGAGCAAACATCTCGGCTCACCGTTATTTCGAGTAACCGAAGGCACTCTACCGAAATGAACCGCGGATATCTCCTTTAGATGGACACATTGGAAATGACTCCCTGGAAGTTGTCGAATCTCTGTCTCCTTCATTAGTCTCAAGAGTATCGGCTGACCTCAAAGCTGCGCTGTCCTCCAGCCTTAATTAAAGCGCGATGACCCAGCTGGCTCGATAGCGTATTCGTGAAGTCTTGGACCTACTACGTTGCGCATAGATAATTGAAATAAGTTATATACAGGGTGTTCCAGCTAAGAAGAACCAAGCAATAAAAAATAAAGTGAGTGCTACGCGTCTATAGCTAGCGCAGTATTGTTCTTAGCTCTATGTAGCATGTCAGAATACTTTTTTTTTGATCCAGCAATCACGGTAATTAACAATGATTGCTTAATAAACTTTTTAAATACTTACTCTAGAGAAAAATTTTTATACAAGACTTGTAGCTCTTATCGACTAATAACAAAATTTTCAAATTTTGGTAAGATAACCACGCTGAATACTTTTTTCCAGGGTAAAGTTTAAAGTGAGCGAGTTTTTAAAAAATACCACGTGATTGCCGCCTAACGCATGGTGCTTTGAGTGCCCTCAAATGTAAGTTGAACGAACTAGTTAAGGCTTCTCACGCACGAAGGACACTTGAAGAGGCTATCGGTGACTACAATGGACATTAGGCGATGGTTGGATGGTACCATTAAAGAAGGGGGGGGGGGCGGAAGAAATAAACAAAGACAATAAGCTTCGACGAAAAAGCGGCAGCCACGTGCATTGCGATACGAGACCGAAGGCAGCATCCGGCACAGCGGGCGCAGAGGGTTTTTTTTTTGGGGGGGGGGGAGGGGGCAACGATAAACATGATTGTGGGGAAGAGAGCGCCATTTTGATAAAGGAAAGATATCAAACACACGGTGGTAAGATGTGGTGCGCAGTTCTTTTTTTGACACGCTTTGACAAGGGAAAGTCTTAGTCTAGAACAATGCGTTCCACTAATGAAAAACGTTCGAATGTGGTTCTCGTCCTCGGCCGAGCGAACGTAAACAGGAGAAAGGCGGCAATATTATTTCTGTGATGGTACCCAGGAATTCGGTAAGATAGGTCAACATTGGTGCGACATTATGAAACGCTCAAGGAGACAAGCACGTTCAAAAAATTGCCCGCAGCTTCCCTCGGGGGAACACTGAGGAGGATGCGGAAGCATGTAATTGGTTAACGGGTGTTAAATTGCGACTTACTTGGGTCGATGGCTAAATTGGTTAACGTGGTTGTGAAATGGGGTGTTAAATGAGTGAACACGTACGGCACGTATGCGAAAGGGCGGTGTTTTATTTATTGCGACGAACCAACGGACGAGCGGCAACTGAGCGAGCGAGCGCCGACCTTGAGTATATATACAGCGCGACGGTGCATGCGCTGTCAGCTGTCGAATGTTCTCGAAGGAGAAGCGCGCGCGCGGCACAGATGGCGACGGCGCGACGGCGCATGCGCTGTCAGCTGTCGAATGTTCTCGAAGGAGAAGCGCGCGCGGCACAGATGGTGGGCGACGGCGCGACGGCGCATGCGCGCGCGTCAGCTGTCGAATGTTCGAGAAGCGGTGCGGACGGCGCGGACGGCGCACTACAAGGCGCGAGTATAAGATGCTTCCGCATCTAATATGTTGAACGATTTTGAGTACTTCGTACTCAACTATGGGAGAGCACTGAGCCGTCCCGCTAAAACAGTTTAGTGGCTGGTAACAGAGTTAGACACATGCCTGAATACACAGGCATGGTTCAGTGTGCACCGACGCTCGCGTAGGTTTTAAATAGCTAACTTTACCGTACAAGCTCATGTTTGTGTTACTGGTTTTCGTACCAATACTTTACCTTCCTGGTGCATTTAATGTGAAACTTTGACCGTTTTAACTCGGACACATGTATGCTTTTGAAGTGCAACAAATAACCTTATACTTGATGAACGCGTGAATATTGCAGTAGCAGAGAACGAGTGATTATTGTATCAGACGTAATGAATTAGCTCAACTAAGGCGGCGCGGACGGCGCGGACGGCGCACTACAAGGCGCGAGTATAAGATGCTTCCGCATCTAAAAGCAGCGTCAACGCACATAAGGTGTAATTGAGTCTCTTAAAACGGACATTTTTCTCTTAAAACAGACAATCTTGCTTACATGGCAGCCAATCCCCACGCAATCTTGCCTGACGTGAGTGCTGTGACCGGCGTTTCTAGCAGTAGTGTTTTGCGCGTACTCAAGAGCGGAGGACTTCCCCCACACCATGTTCACATGCATGAACAGCTGCAAGACCGAGATTTGCAAAGCCGTCTTGACTTCTGAAGCTCGATACTCATACAGAAAAAAAGGTAATCCCGGCTTCGTCAGTAACATAATCTGGTCTGATTAAGCTCGCTTCTTGCGCAATGACTAAGTCAATGTTCACAATGGTCATTATTGGAACGCTACAAATCCTCACTGGTTGTAGCAGTCACAACACCATGTGCAGCGGTCTTTCACTGTTTGTTGCGGCCTTTACGACGGCAAAATTATTGGCCCGGTCTTTTTCGATGGAAAAATCACTATGGAACGCTACATCCATAGTGATTTTTCGATGGAAAAATCACTATGGAACGCTACATAGGCAAAATACTAAATGGCCCACTGGGTGACTTCACCTGCAACCTCTTTCTAGCACAGGTTGGGAATATCTGGTTCCAGCAAGACGGAGCTCCTCCGCACAGCTTCGCACGGACTCGAACGTGGCTTGATCGAGAATTTCCCGAGAAATGGATCGGACGTCTTGAACCTGTAGAGTGGCCCTCAAGATCCCCGGATTTGACTCCGCCAGATTTATTTCTATGGAGATACATTAAAGACCACGTCTACACTGAAGCGACGACAACGCCCGGAAGACTGATGTCTAAGATAGCAGATGTGTGCCGCTCTATTACTGCACGAATGCTACGAAACGCGACAAAAAATGTGCTGACTCGATGTAGATTGTGCACGTATAGGGGCTGATGGAGGGCTGCTTGGACACGTTATGTAACTGCCCATGACTTCTCAATAAAAACGCTTTGGACTTTGCAATTAGGCTGATTTCTTTATAACACCTAGCTTTTCTACTATTTAAAAAAATAGCTATAAGAGCACAGAATACTTTTATGTTCTTTCTGTTTATTTATCCGCACTGAGCTCTAATGATTGATATGTGGGGTTTAACGTCCCAAAACCACTATATGATTATGAGAGACGCCGTAGTGGAGGGCTCCGGAAATTTAGACCACCTGGGGTTCTTTAACGTGCACCCAAATCTGAGCACACGGGCCTACAACATTTCCGCCTCCATCGGAAATGCAGCCGCCGCAGCCGGGATTCGAACCCGCGCCCTGCGGGTCAGCAGCCGAGTACCTTAGGCACTAGACCACCGCGGCGGGGCCGCACTGAGCTCTAAAATACGGGTACTAAACGTCAATTTCTAAATGGAGACGAAGTACCAGCAATAAGCTCTTGAACCCATAGCCAATCGTGCCGAATTCCTTGCAAGTATTGAGCTATCGCACCTAATCGATGCAGATACGATAAGAAAAAACTTCTGGAATAATCACCGTTGACGTTTTTTATATTCTTCCTTTATCAAGATTTCACCCTCTTCCCCACTGTCTTTTTTTTTCGTTGACGCGAAAATAAAAAAAAAAACTTCTGCACTGCTCTGAAAGCTGCCTCCGGTCTCGCAATGCAATGCACGTGGCAGCCACTTTTTCGTCGGAGTTTATTGTCCTCGTTTCTTTCTTTCGCCTCCCCCCCCCCCTTTTTCTTAATGGTACCATTCAACTATCGCTTAATGTCTATCGTAGTCACCGATACTGTTCAAGCGACCTTCCTGCGTGAGAAGCCTTCCAAATTCGTTCAACTTACACTTGGTGGCACTCAAAGCACCGCGCGTTAGGCGGCAATCACGTATTTTTTTTTTAATTTCGCTCTCTTTAAACAAACCCAGGAAAAAAATTAACCAGCGTTGTCATCTCACCATAACTTGAAAGCTTTGTCATTTGTAAATAAGAGCTACAAGTCTTGTACTGAAATCTTTTTCCGCGTAGCACTCATTTAGACGCGTAGCACTCATTTTAATTTTTTTATTTCTTGGTGCTTTCTAGCTGGAACACCCTGTATATCGATGCGGTTCTTCTTAACACGTTTTTGCATGTATGTATGTATGTATGTATGTATGTATGTATGTATGTATGTATGTATGTATGTATGTATGTATGTATGTATGTATCTATGTATGTATGTATGTATGCACGTATGTATGTTACTTTACATGGATACATTAGAGTACCAAACCACCAGACACACTCGTTCTGTTGCGGGAGAAGCGGGTTGTAATGCTACTGCGGTTGTACATTTTTATTGTTGTATTACCGGTGTTTGAGTAAGCGTAGGACGAAGTTTTCATGCTGTGTATCTTAAGAGGGGATTTTCATCCGACACCCACCCGAATGCTAATGGGCGTCTCGTTCCTGCCACCAGATCCAAATCCGGCCGGTCTCTTTCGCCCCCGGCGAAGTGATCGTGGAGCGAGGGGAGGAGAACCCGATTTTGCTCACTTACTCCGGAATCCTCAAAGTACGTGCACCTGTTTTTGTTCTGCGAAACTGAAATAAACTCTACCTTTGTGGCAAGGGAATATCTCGAAAGCCAGAGAATCCACCGGAAGATAAGTTGGAGCATAGAGACAAGAATAACTTAGCGCAAGAAAAACTCAGCGCACAGAAAAGGTGCACAAGGGACAAACGCGTTTGTCCCTTGTGTACCTTTTCTGCATGCGTTTTTCTTTCACTATAATTCTCGTCAATTCATATATCTGTTCTAGGTTAAAGGAGCTCCAGCTCGCCGTTGCATGCCATACCTTTTTATTCGCGTGGGCCCATCAATTTAGCTGTTTCAGTGCAAGTTGGCTACATCGAAACCTAAATGAATAAAGTACCGAAACTGATGGAACTTACCCGCCACAGTCATTCGAGTAATGCATACTGCACCGAGATCAGTGCAGTCATGCTTCTGACGTACCAGTACTTGTACATAACAACGGTACTTCGCCTCTCATTTCCTATTTTTGGAGCGAAGCTCCTTGTAGTCTAGGGCCGTCCAATCCTCCGGCGTAGCCAGCACAACATATTCACTGACAGGCAAACAGACGGACAGACGGATGAACGTCTCACAACACTCATCATCATTCACTCTGTAGATATGCTGCGATTTTTTTTTTCACTTTCAAATAATAATTGAATCAACGTACCGGAACCTCCTACTGTGTGGTTTCAGTTCATACTATCTCATTTTATTCTTGATACCCTTGAAAAGGGAGCCTCAAATAATCGGTAAAGTGCATCACCAGTGCAAGAGTATGGTTTGTTTAGTTGTTTCGTGAATATTATGGCAGATCGGCGCAGAATAAGGATCGTTGGAACACATTGGACGCAACGCAGTTTGTCTACTGAACTGCTGATAGTGTAGACAGCGTAGTTTCCTGTGCGTTTCGCGGTGCCTCCACGTTGCGCTGTTCTGTCACAAACTGCATCACCCTCGCAGGTCGAAGGGGAATTCGTGAACCCCCGTGACGGCTCGCTCCCGAACTCGGTGTCGCAGCTGTTCTTCTACAACGAGGGCTACTTCCTGGACTACGTGAGCGCGCCCGCTTGCCTCGGTGTGCTGGGGCTCGTCACCAACGAACCCTCCATCACACGCGTGGTCGCAGAGACGCAGATATATGTGAGCACCAACGGGAATAGCCTATGAAAGACCGGGAACAAGCATCCAGTTTTTCGTAGCACACTCTATAGGAAAAAAGTATGACGAAGCTTGCATACATGTCGCACAAGAGATGAAACTGAGAGGCTGGATGGTATTAAATTCTAATATGGCTGCTCGTAGGTCGTTGTGGGTTTTAGCAAGGTGATGCCGGGCTGTTTTTAGCTTGCCTTAAGGTCGTTTCTAGCTTGTTTCTAGCATGTTTTCAGCTTTTTTTTAATCTTCAGCTAGGCGATTTTAGGTTGTTTCTGAGTAATCACTAGGATTTCAGTTCACTGCAGCAAGTTTCTAGGTACCTCCTAGGCTCCAAGCTATCTTATTTTGTAGGCAACTTCTAGGTCATTGCTGGGCTTTCAAAGGACTGTCTACCATCCTAATAAGTTTACCTGCAAGGATTTCTTGTCCTACCAATAGATTTTCAAGATTGACCACATTCGCTGTTGCGTGACGCTAGTGGTCACTTTTTATCAACTTTGAACATCAAGTAAAAATTATATTTTCTTCTTTCTGGGCTGAAGGCATGCTCGTTGCCGCCGATATGGTGAACAATGTTTTCGTTTGCGCCACAATCAGAAAAATTTTTCTGAGCGGTAGACAGTCCCTCTAATTAGTTGTTGTTGTTGTTATCTTTTCTTTGTAGGTTAGTGGCTGTTTTGTAACAGTTCAAAGGCTCCCAGCTGTCTCAAGCCTTGCGTGACCTTATGCAAGCTTTACTGCTTCTTTCTCTCCTTTCTTCCTTTCGCTTTCTGTCTCCCTTTCGTTCTATCTCTATTTCTCATATTTCCTTCTATCTTTTTTCTCCATTTCTCTACTTCACGAGTTTCAAATTTTGTACTTCACGGATCAGAGTTTTCGTTTCACACTTGCACCTGCTGTACTCTGCATACGGAGCTTAGCAGTTATACAGAATTAGGCACGAGTTACGAAAGCTTAAACGGCTTTACTGTACAGAGATTTAAGAAATCACCTACGGCTCATGATGATAATAGCTCTTTGTACTCATTGTGCACACCAAAGTTATTATGGCTGGCTTAAGCAGTCTGGCTGTTAAAATAAAGTGAGAGTACTTTGACTAATTCTTTTAAGTTCTGACTTCTCACGTATGTGATAATGTTTAGGCACGTGAAGTCTCTTCGAAGATTATTAAACCCTACTCAGAAAGTCGTGGGACACAAAAAAGGTGGGCCCACGTGTCTCTTTAAAGAAAGCGATACGGGAGGCAAGCCAGAACTCTCTGAACAGGATATCACATACTCGTCTCTCTCTCTCTCTCTCTCTCTCTCTCTCTCTTGGTGCTCCTGAGCACTATGTGTTTATTCAGACATCACCCTTCAATAGTCTCAGGTCCATCTGTTCTGGGCTGACTCTGCTCGGCTATGGCTGCGCCCATGCGCATGCTCACCTAGGCCATGCTTATGCAGGCGTATGTGGTACCTAGGGAGCGCGTCATGGACGCAATACAGATCTTCACCAGGCCTCCGAGCTTCCTGTACCAGATTTGGTCTCACATTGCCAAGATCATCGCCTTCATGGTACTGCAGGCGCACCCAAAATACCAGGTTGGTAGCAGTGTTTACCTCACAATGGTCTACAAAACTATAGTTTGTTAGGACGAAAATTCCTAACCGTGAGGGCATGGGAAACTCTGCCTTAGCCGTGCTCTCATGTTTCCTGGAGCTGCGAATAATGCAGGGTGCCCCAGTCATTTTTTGCTATAGTTTAAAACTATGCTGAAAACCTCAATTACCCGCGACCAAGTGCACGTTGCAGACCTCTTGCCTGTAAGTAAGTCAAGCTATATTTTGTGTTCTGGTCAATTGCTTAATTATGTCACTAACAAGCTTTTGAATCGACAAAACCCGCCAGAACTTTCGAAAAGAAAGTTGTAAATTGAGATGCAAAACGTCCGTTTAGACAGCTTCGCTGTTGACCCGGAGGTCGCACGCATGGATATGTGGGGTTTAACGTCCCAAAACCACTATATGATTATGAGAGACGCCGTAGTGGAGGGCTCCGGAAATTTAGACCACCTGGGGTTCTTTAACGTGCACCCAAATCTGAGCACACGGGCCTACAACATTTCCGCCTCCTTCGAAAATGCAGCCGGGAGGTCGCACGCCCAAATCCCGGCTTCAGCGGTTGGATTTTCGATGGAGGCGAAAATACTGCAGTCCCGTGTGCCCAGGATGGTTGCATGATAAAGAGCCTTGGTTGGTCTAAATTTCTTGAGCCCTCCACTGCAGTGTCTCTCATAATCGTAAATAGTTTTGGGACTTAAAGCCCCACATATCAAACATTAGACAGTTTCTAACTTGCTACACTTTAGGTATTAAAGCTTTTCTGCTTACTGCATATGGAGCCCACAAAATACAAATAAATACCACCTGAGATGCCCCCTTTCACGCTTATGCACTCTAAGATTCGAGTGCTTCCTAACGTTCCACGTGCAAACAATATGCTTCCCTCACACCTGTTCGTTGCAGCTATGAGCAAACGCTGCGGTGATCGCTAGTGTTGCTGCTACCGAAACGTGTTCGTCGCACAGCCGCTACTATTGTCACTGCTCTGTAGAGGCAGCACAGCTGAGAAAATACTGTAGTCGTTTGCATGTGCAACATTTGGGAGCACATGAATCATCCCGCGCACTCGCGCGCGAGTGGGGATGTCACGTAGTGTTTTTTTTTTATTTTACGCACTTCTGTAGTAAGCACTGATATCGATGAGATAGAAGCTTTTTGATCAGACGTCTTGATCAACTTCCTTATCAGTATTCTTTGGCTAGCTTTGTTGCTTCAAAAGCAACACTGCACTTTCTTTTACACCATGCAGTCGTGTAACGGAAGTGCAGCGGTATGACTGTAGTGGTACGGTGCAGTGGTACGCCTGTAGTGATGCGTGTGTATCTCATGTGGTGCAGTAAACCATGAGGCTTGCACAGCAGCGATAATCTCGCAATTCTTTACTTCCTTTACAGACGTGGCCCCTGGACAAGATCAGTCAGAGACTGGAATCCTTCCTCTTGCCGGACCTGGAACGCTGCTCCAAGTTCAACTTGAGCGCAGAGATAGAGGACGCAATCTTGATACAAGGAACGGCCCTGGATCCCGACACGCAATGTTCTTTCATCGCTCCAATCTACCTGTCATCACAGACGATGAAGATTACCTTCCCGGTAACGTCCATAAGATCACTAATAATGGCCATGGTAGATTAAGAGTTCCTGTTGCGCTGATCAGGAAGCGGTTTCAATTCCCAGTGACGGCGAGCACGTGGTGTAGAATTAAGATCTCGATGGAGGAAGAAAATTTTGAGGGCTTGTTTTTTGGTTTCATACAACGTTAATAAAAACCGACGGATAATGAAGCCAATGATGCTATCAGGTACGCTAATTGTGCCGTTTACGTGTATCGTAGTAATATTGATACTCGTGCGAAGAAAGTAATGTGATCGAGAAGACTGCCTGCTGACAGCACCAGCTGGGACCGAACGTATACAAGCTACGGAGCTGGAGGTTGCATCTTCTGTCCATGCAGGCAGCAGGTTGTCTTTTCCTTCACTTTTTCTTCGCATCTCACCAGCACCATAATCAGAAATCTGCTCACACCCCCAGCAGGTCGCAAGCTTCTCCCGGTCTTTTTTTTTTCATTTATATTTAGGTAAATGTGAAAATGTAGTCTACGTTATTAGAGCCGGCTATCCCAACATCATATGGCAGTAATGTTCAAGGTTAACATAAAAATACAAAAAATGAAGAATAAAAGAAGAAAAATAATCAGGGGCACTATGTACATATATACACTATAGTGCTTATATAAAAATGTATGATCACTGCATGTATGGGCATAGTTCAGTTCGTATATCAGGATCAGATTGAAAATAGAGTCCGTACGAATAGTGGCAATGTTTAATATGAAGTAAAGAGAGTTAATTAAGCTTGTGTCCATTAAAAAAATGGAGGGCGCATACTGCGTGCCTTTGATTATCAGAATGTGGCCATGGTTCAAGTGCTTTTCCAATCGCAATGGTCTTCTGTCGAGTCGGTTCAAGCGATCACACATTCCGGAGCGCTGTTCATCGTATTGAGGGCATTCTATAAGGATATGCATTTTCTGACACGTCGACATGTTGTTGTTGTTGTTGTTGTTGTTGTTGTTGTTGTTGTTGTTGTTGTTGTTGTTGTTGTTGTTGTTGTTCCTTTCTTTCTTGACTTGGCCTGCGTCTGTTGCGCTACCTAAGAAACTACTCGGTTTCACCCAAGCAGTTTTACCAGGACCGAATGCGCCCGGTGTTACTGATAATCGCCAGCAAGGACTACAAGCTTCCGCCTGAAGTGGACTGGCTCCGAAACGACGGAAACAACGAAAAGCAGGACGAATACGAGGAAGACTTCAGAATATTGAATAGTGCAACGGTAGGGTTCTATAAGCGCTCACCATTTTATGGAATTAGGGCCGATCAGCGCCACAATTCGCACCTCTCACTGAGCATTTTTGTTGTTGTTGTTTTTTCAGGAACGTGGCGACGACTCAGCGGATAAGCTCGGGTCGCACCGTCAAAGTGTAGATTTATATTGAGAGATGGCGGCAAGACCTATGACGTGATGACGAACTTGCTGAGTGGTAATGCGATGCGTTAGTTTTTAGTTACTGCGGCGAGTATATTTTATAATATCAATGATTTTATATTATCAATGATTTCGTGTATTCACGAGCCGAAAGAAGTGAGAAAATAATGCTATTTCGAATAAACGATATTGGCGCCTCGTGAAGATGATGCTTTTGTTCTCAGCAAGAAGAGTCCTTCACCTTCGCGACCACCAGCGATGGGCCAGCCGTTATTATTTCATCTATCAGTTATTCCCACAGATTTTATGTTTAGAAGTATATTTCAGATATTAAGCCAAAAGCCTCAAGATGCCGCCTGAAGTCGCCGTCGGCGACGTCGGCATCAACAATGATGACGTGACCCTAATGCCACCCGATGACACAATTGCGGACATCACCCTATGACACCATTAAATCACGTAGTTACGTCACCAAGTGACGTCATTAAGACGTCACGTTTCTCCAGATATGTGACGCCATTAGGACGTCACTATGAAAGCACATTACATTCTCACTTGGTCGACAGTGGTCCGATCGTAGAGTCACTGAAACCACGTTCGGTACAGAAGGCTTCCAATACTAGGGCTACCAGGTAGGAAAGGGAAATTAACCAAGAAATCAAAGCTAGCAAAAAAGTAGTCAACCTGATCAAGAAGCAGTAAAGGTTGCCAAAACTAGGCAAAAGTAGCCGCGCGTGTGTGAAAACGTACGCGACGTTGTTATTGAAGTGTAAATTATTGTGGTAACGCAACTAAGTGCAGAAAAGACCTTTCGAAACAATGTTTTCTGCGAAAAAAGCATATCTTTTTCTTTACTTCAATAATTTCGTCCACGCTGATGAATTCACATGTGCTTTCTCAGCAAGCTGACTCTCTCTCTCCACACGTGCTCTGCGTTGCTTCTTTTGGAAGCTACGGACAGCACAGATGACCACTGCGTGCATGAGTGTGCTTAAAATGGCGGTTGCTGTGATTGAAGCATAAATTATATTCAATTACATGATCACAAATCCAAACAGTTCATAAGATATCTAACGACGAGCTCAGTGCGCCCTGAATGCGCAGCGCTTTTGGTTCTCCTGTTCATTCCCAATTACACTTCCCCCTCAGGAAATTCATTTTTGGGAGCTGGAAGCACACCGTCATCATACGTTTCGACCCCATCGGCTGCGATGCCCCGAGACATTGGTAACTGGGTTTAAATCAAAGCAACACGAAACTAGCCATTCAGTAGCCAAGTATCCAAGTCGTTTTTTTTTTATCTGGCGTCGCCAGTTAAGAACTGGCGCATAGTAAACAAACCTGGCAACCCCGTCCAAAGCTTCTAATCCCGGAGATCGGGCAATACCACGTCAATTGCAGAAAGTTTTTGTAGGGGGGATTGATGCAATCGTCTGCGAACAAGAAGGGATGGTGGATCAGGGTAGTTTTGATCTCTAAGTATCTAAATTAACATCAATAAACACTTTCGACAATTCTATTATTCAGTATTCATACAAGTCTTATGTGGTCATTTCTTTTGTTACAATTAGATCGTTTTTTTGGCAAATCCCTCTGAGTGCGTGTAAGCCATACATACAGGCAATCATCACAATCATATTCTTCTTCTTCTTCGTCGTCGTCTCAGTTATTCACCTTCGAGTCGCATTCGGCAAATGCATGAGGGACAGTGACTAGACTTCTTTTTACCGATGACGTGCTTATTTAAGCGTGCATTTTATTTTTGGTACAGCAAATCTTTATCACGTGTGGAACGACGCAAGTTATGCAACAAGCGTACGAACGAAAACGAAGATGTGGCGTCATTCTACGGCAGTAGCAGTTGAGCGCACTAAATTAGATCTGCCCGCTATCCGTCTCACCCGCCTATCGCAACACCAGATGGTCGAAAATTTCAGAGCCTTCCACTAAGACATCTCATAATCATACGTTGCTTTCGGGACGTAAAACTTGCCCATGTGTCTGCCTTTCGATAAATTAGCTTTCCCTCTCTATCTTATTTTCCCTGCCATTATGGCAGTGGTGACGTTTCATGTATATGATGAGGTGTCTCGAGGCCAAATATTGTACCATACCCATTATTATTATTATTATTATTATTATTATTATTATTATTATTATTATTATTAATCTTTTGAACTTTGTAAACAGCCTACAAATATATTCCGCGGCAATAATTCATAGTCTCCGCGTGACATGTCTTCACCCCTGGTCTATTAATTTACTGATTTTTATTAGATATTGTGAGATTACATAGGATAAAAGAAAAAATCGCTATTACACTTCAAGTTTTGCCAATAATGCACAAGATTGCGCAGCATATCAATAAACTAATATGCAGTCAAAAATGAAACACATTCAGTGTGGCAAGCCGCACAACCACGGGTACCTTTCGCATTTGCCCCTCGTGTTTCGACGAAGTATGTTGCGGATGCACGAGCAATAAAAAGGAAATATTAAATGCTCTTTTTCTTTGTTAGACACATTATTATTAACGAGTGACAGACATATACTGCCAAGGAATGTATAGGGTATGTATTTAGTAAGTGAATGTAATGTAAACATGAAGAAATCATAGTGGACGAAAAAAGATAACTTGCCGCAGGCAGGAACCACACCTGCGACTTTCGAATAGCGCGTCCGATGCTCTACAAAAACGCGCTGCATAGACACACTGCATTGCGGGTGTAGAAAGAACCAAAAAGGTAAGCCTTTGGGAATACCTTGTTTTTCGAATGTTTCGTTGGTGCTTGAAGGCTCACCAACTTAGCTCGAGTGAGGCATGTTCAGACACGTCTTTTTGTTCATAGAGTAAAATATAGGCACTGGCAGAGACGCTGTGTCGATATATGAACCATGTACAAACGCCTTCACTGTCGGTCATGTCACGGCTGGTTAAAGAGCTTAAAACATAATAACATGAGGTGGATTGGTTTAGTACCGCATTGCGCATATCTCAGCACGTCCTGCACTGCAACAATTTAAGTCATGAAGAATGACTTCATGCAACCACGCGAGTGCTTCCTCTAATGTTTTAGGGACGACGCTCCTTATGGCGTCACCCGATCGTCCCGTTATCGCAGTAACCACCACAAGTGGCACATACTCGAGAGAGATGGTATGGGCGAAGCTCCTCAAGACGTAGGTCATGGTCATCGATGTATGTAGTAGGTAGCAACCTCTCGTGTAGTACTTGGAATGTCCGCTAGGTGCTTTAGTTCTTCGAATGTCCGCTAGATGGCGGTATTTGTATATAAATAATATATCATGAAAAGATGCGAGGTGGTGGCACTTGGAGTGTTCACTAGACAGACGGACGGATGCACGAAAGGACGAACGGACGCTTCGCTTCATTCATCATCGTTCAGTCCATGGATATGCTATTTTTTTAACGCAGCTAGTCCAAAGCTTCATTTCACACTTATTACAATGGTGGTAATCCACCAACTCAAGAACGACGTCAGAAAGACGGAAGTACAACGCAGCGCTCTTGCGAGAAGCGCGGTCATAAGATCAACTTTTACGGCGCTTCTGTTCCAGAAACAGAATCAGGGAAGGATGCCCTTGCTGGAGTCTTGGAACATTCAGCACACACCTGAAAACGTGAAATAGTATGCGTGTGAACGTATACTGGTTATTTGTGAACCAGTATATATGTAAACGTATACTGGGGGCACTGCAAGCAGTGCCCCCATTATATGTTCAGGGCCTCCGAAACGTGAGGGAAAGGGAGAGCCCAAGTGGTAGGGAGAGGCCAAGACACGGCGATGCTTCCTGGACCAACAGCAGTCACCACCTTAGGAAGGGACCGAATCGATCCCGAAACGTCGGGCTTTGTAAGCTGTGACAAGAGTGAAGACATTTCCAATTCTTAAGTCTTGCACCAACCTTGATTGATTGATTGATTTGTGGGGTTTAACGTCCCAAAACCAACATTTGATTATGAGAGACGTCGTAGTGGAGGACTCCGGAAATTTTGACCACCTGGGGTTCTTTAACGTGCACCCAAATCTGAGTACACGGCCCTACAACATTTCCGCCTCCATCGGAAATGCAGCCGCCGCAGCCGGGAATCGAACCCGCGACCTGCGGGTCAGCAGCCGAGTACCTTAGCCACTAGACCACCACGGCGGGGTGCACCAACCTTGACAGATTTTCGTCCAAATGTTTATATTTACATGGTATACACGCATGCTGTAAATCTTTTCGCAATTTAGAGCACACTGATAGAAACGTAATAGTAAAGTAACAGATAACCAGTGGCCCTCTTATCTTTCGATAATGATAATAGTTGAAAAAGCAAAAAAAATTATAGGAATTGTGCTGCTGCCACTCTTTGGGTCGCCTTCAATTTTTTAATGTTTAGTTATTTCTAGAAAAAATATTTTACCGGCATAGACGAATGAAGGAGACATTATGTGATCTTAAGAACACGGACCCATTGTAAATTCATCTAGGAGAAACGTCATTGAGCGCATATGATAATAGGTGCTGCCTCCTCTAATAATACAGGAAGCATTCTTATTTCGCAGCCCGCAACATCAGGTGATCCCGAATACCACGCGGTGGTGCGTGACAGCGAACGCAATTAACGCAAAAGCGTTCACTGGGTAGTGTTAGTAGCAACCGCCGTCGTGGATGTCGCGGGCGGTGTGTCTATCCGGAGCGCCCATACGCGCGGCGTATCGTCAGCACCGCACGTGGTCAGGGCATGCACTTCCACCACGTAGCTCGTAGATGGTGTCAAGCTCCGCAACGTCAGGTGCGTGTCCGAAGTGATCTCCTCCCGGACGCTAGTTGCACCGGGAGAGTCCTGCTGGAGCACGGGTGCCCAGGACACCAGGAAGCCTTCACCGTCGTCACTGCCGCTACTCATATTACCAGTGGGAGCAGCGGCAGAGGCACACGCTGGGCTCGGTGTCCACGACACAAGCACCGAGCCGTCGTCCAGGAACGTGTAGGTCACGTTGGGCGGTGATAAGGACGGGACCGCCTCCACTGGCGATGAACACGACGAGTGTCATAGACGACACCACAATCACGAAAGCATCTAATCTGAACGCATAACACGAAGTGCTGAACAAGTTCTTAAGCATGCAACCGATCTTAACTACGATTACTCTAATGTGCACAACAAAAAATTAACTGAAAGGGCCTCTTATGCTTTCGCTAAAACAAATAGACAGTGAAAGCCTTATTTTTCTCGTCAGTCTATATACTGAGCCTCCCCTCCGAAAGGTTCATCTATCTGACGTGGTCTTGCAGTTCTTTCTTGATAGGGTTCAGTGCTGACCAAGTGATGGCGTGATGTGATACGTCCCGATTTTGTAGCAAATCAGGACGATGTATGATGTCATGACGTATTATTGTGACTTAATCACATATAGATAATTTTGAGCATCACTTATGTCGCCATCGACACCACCGGACGCTGACGCTGGTGACGCCAATGGGCAATTGCGTTTGATGAGGCATCTAAAGCTTTTAGTTTAAAATCTCTAGTGCTGGTGTTCACTAGCGTCATTCAGCGCTTTTAATTCTTGGGTTGAACTATATAGGTGGCTGACCTCGGCAGACCAGACAGTTAGTGCACTGTTACTTCAAATTTCGCAACTGCTGCGTAGTTATTTTTTTTGTTTGCATGACACAAATGTCACTAGCGTAGAGCTTGCCATCCACACAGATTGTTGTATCACTTGGTGGTGTGTGTGATTGCGTAGCCTAGTTGCAATTGAAAAATGGAACCAAGTCCTCACCGTGTTTTCCGGTCCTGAAGCGCTTTCTTAGCACCAGCGCCATGCCTTCGTAGCGGAAGAAGCGCAAATCGTACGTCCGCCATGGTTCGAGTCCTTGCAGACGGTGTCGACGTGCGCTGCTGTTGAGCAGCACCTCGTGCGGGCACGCGTCCAGCTGCTCGGGCTCGCAGCAGGTCAGCAGCACCTCTTCGACCACTTCGTGACGTAACGTCCACGTCAGCACGGCCCACGTCAGGCCGCTGCTCACGTTCACGTTCATGCCTGCGTCACAGGCGCTTCACTCAATGCGGTTCACATGGACAGCCATGATTGTACGACAGCCACACACTGCAATCCTGCAGAGATGTCTAAAATGCTAAAGCGCCTCTCCGGCACTTGCTGGTTTTCAAACTTCACGTGATGTCTAGCAGTATGCAAATATGGGTTCAATAGATAAATATAAAAGATCTAACGTCCAAAACCGCTTATGAATATGAGAGACGCCGTAGTGACCACCTGGGGTTCTTCAACGTGCAACTAAATCTGGGCAAATGGGCCTACGGTGTTTTCGCCTCTATCGGAAATGCAGCAGCCGCAGCCGGGATTTGATCCTGCCACCTGCCGGTCAGCAGCCGAGTACTTTAGCAACTAGACCACCATGGCGGAGCATGGTTTTAATACCGTTTTTTTGGCACAAGTAGCAAGCATATTTGAAACAAGAGCAAGTTTTTTCTTAGCCAAACGTTCCGGCTCTGGTGAACACCTATACATCAACAATAACCACGCGTTAAAGCATTATTATAGTTAAAACATGCAAATTATCATCTTAATAACAATATATTAGGTTTTACGCCACAAAAACACAAGATCATTATCAGAGACGCTGTAGCAGAAGGCTTCGGAAATTTCGACTATTTGGTGTTCTTTAACGTACGATGACATCACACAGTCCATTTTGACTTCATCAAAATCTGACCACCATGAACGGAGTCGAACCCACGACTTTCAAGTCAGCGGCCAAGCACCGTAGCCACCTTTGCACCCAGACGGACTCCAATTATCATCTTAATAAGTGCTGTAGGAAGTGCGTTCAGCATACGTAATCAAAACCTAGCGTTAATTTGATACTGAGGATTACTTCCAATGTTTTGTCCGAAATTATGCAACTGAGGATTACTTCCAATGTTTTGTCCGAAATTATGCAGCAAAGTTCACTGGCATTTCACCTATTCTTAGAATCTACTAAGCTACAGCGCCGATCCACCTTTGGGACAGATTTTAGTTATTAATGTTATTGAGAAACTTGGCGTGCAGCACAAATGATTATATTCAGTTTACATGCTTATGCGCGTTAAGTGGAACTCAAGCTACCAACAAGCTTTCTCTACCATCTGTGACGCGGCAACATTCAGCTGTAAGCAATCTTTATTCAGATATATTTCTGCTAACTTGGTGGTTTTGGTCTATTATCGATAGGTCATAACCCCTTCAGTCACTGCCCAGGCATTACGATCAAGCTCCTTAATTAAGAACCAAAAGCTTGAGCTGGCTTTACTCTTATACCAGCAATCATGCGAATTTCAACTTGATTTACGCTCGCTCCTCTACAGCTTGCAATAAAATATCGCCGAAGTAGGTACAGATTGCTGTATTCTACACTAGTGATCATCTTGAATAACTATCACAATCACTGATCCCAATCACACTTCCCCGCTGTGCTAGTGTGGTGGCTAACGCACTTGGCTACTGACCTGCTGGCCGCGGGATTGAATCCCGGCTGCGGTGGTTTCATTTTCGATGGCAGCGGTGAGCGTCGTCGCCGATTGCCTCTTCGACAATCGGTGACTGCGCTCACCACTACAATTGCGATTTGAGATATGCAGCTTTCACGGGCTGCATATCCACCGTATTTACTAAATAACCACAAATTCTGACCGTTTAATTTTTAGCCACCTCAACGACGTGTCAGTATTTAACAATACTCCAGTATTTTCGCGAATCCCGTTTTCTTTATTGTAAGTTTCAACTTCTGTTGATTAAACGTCTTTCATCAGCAGTGTACCTAACGTTTTGTTTATTGTTGCATGCGTCAGCTTGATGATTGCCTACAATGATCAGCGCTACAATGATTGACAATAACCACAATTATGATGGTGATTGTAGGTCATCTTTAGTTATTCTCCCTTTTCGAACACTTGAGCGAAGTGGATTCAAGTACATTCACAAGAAAAGGAGACTGTTGAGTGATGCTACTCACCGGAGGAGTAGGAGATCCCATAGGCTACGGCCTCCTCTCCGGCCAGGAAACTGCCGGACCAGAGGTTGTACGCAGCAACCTGTTTTGACATTTCGGGGACACCTTAAGCAACAAGCCACTTCCAACTTTCAACGAAATATCAAATTAGGTGTTGTGAGGTGCGACGTTCACGAAAGCACCAAATCGCACAACTTGTAAAGATAAACATCAAACCGAAGGAAATATAAATACGAAGATATTCGCAGACTGACTGGCGTTCTTTTTAGGAAGCTTCTTACCTTTTGTAACAAGTGAGGTGCTTATGATGCATATTTTTTTTTTCATTTAGGATGTATTTACACCTTTATTCCTCAGTTTATTAATAAAACAATGAAAATAAACCTTCCTTATAGACCCTCTGCCTATGCATCACCTCTTCCTTAACCACCGTCTCTTCCTCTCTTATACACTGCATTTCACCCACTCTCGATTCTTTACTTCCCAGGACTTCCAAAATTGCAAAATTGCACTATATTTAAAAACCGTGCTAATAACAAGCGTCAGTAGGGTTATCTCTATGATCTAATGTTATTTTGATGGTAAATTTGTTCAACAGTGAAGCTGCAGTAGCTTCTTTTATCTCTGCTCCTACGGTCTAGAGGTGAGTGTGAGGTTCGGTGTAGAGGATGAGCCAATGGAGTGCGTGCCTGTAGTTGTGAGGATGATGTTGAGGCTCGGTGGAAAGTATGAGCCAATGGGAGGCGTGCCTCAAGTTGTGAAAGGTGACGTTGAAGCTTGGTGGAAATAAAAAGCCATTAGCAGGCGTGCCTGGACTTGTGAGAGGTGAGGGTGAGGCTCGGTGGAGAGAATAATCCAATGGGAGGCGTGCCTCGATTTGTGAGAGGTGGTGGTGAGGCTCAGTGAACAGGATGAACCAATAGAAGACGTCTGTAGCTGTGAAATGTGAGAGTGAGGCTTGGTAGAGATAATAAGCCAATGGGAAGCATACTTGTAATTGTGAGAAGTGAGGGTGATACTCAGTGAGGTGAATAAGCCAATGGTATGCGTGCCTAAAGTTGTGAGAAGTGAGGGTGAGGCTCGGTGGAGAGAATAAGCCAATATGAGACGTTCGTAAAGTTGTGAAGGGGGAGGGTGACACTATGTAGAAATGATGAACCAATGAGGGGCCTGCTTAGAGTTGTGAAAGCTGAAGGTGAGTCTCGGGGAAGAAAATCAGCCAATGGGAGGCGTGTCTTGGGTTTTGAGGCTTAGGGTCGGCAGAAAGCGCGTTAGAACGGAACAATTTCCTAGTGTGGATAAAAGTGTCGGAAAGAAGCTGTCTTCCAGGAGCAGTCTCTGCAATGGAGTGGCGACGCCGGCATTCCATGTACAGCAGCACGCTGCTTGCGTTTTACTGCAGCCACAATCGTAATATATGAATAATATGCGCGCTTGGCGAGCGGGCAGGTAGTATGAGCCACTATTACACGGTAAAGATACCGTAGCCTATCACTGTCGCCAATAAGCAAATCCTAAACCCATACGTTAACAAATACTGCCAATTTGATACAACTGAGAAACACTCAGAAAATACTTGCAAAACGCCAAAGCCTTACCGATACTTGCAAAAGGACAAGGAACAATAGCTTGATGAAGGCGAGCTTCAGTTTTTCTATTTTGACAGCTTCCAGGAGCAGTCTAGATTTTTTTTTGCCAGTTTGGCTCAATGAGTCATTGTCAGTAAAGATTCTGAGGCAGCTATGTAACCTTTACAAGCCCTCTTACCCGGCATATGGCCCCGTTTGTTTTATTCTTTAACAAAATGTTCTGTTGCTGCAAATGCATTGTTCAGACAGCAGGCACATCACTCTCTCGATTGTACTTACCTGCACGGTGTACGTGTTCAACTCCTCGACGTCGGCGATGACTAGCGAGCGCAGGTCTCTGGAGCCGAGACGCAGTGACTCCCCTTCGCCGTAGAAGGTGTGCCACTTCACCAGGTACCCGTCCACGGACCCCGGCCCCGCTCGGGTGGGGACCAGCGCAGCTCCAGCGCCGACGAATTCAACGGGGACACATGCACGTCCAGTGGGGCACTGGGACCTGCGGTGGCCGCGTTGATCAGACACGCCTGAAACCAGACTGCTCTAGCCGATGACGTCACGAACGAAATAATAATAATAATAATAATAATAATATTATTATTATTATTATTATTATTATTATTATTATTATTATTATTATTATTATTATTATTATTATTATTATTATTATTATTATTATTATTATTATTATTATTATTATTATTATTATTATTATATTATTATTATTATTATTATTATTATTATTATTATTATTATTATTATTATTATTATTATTATTATTTCTGACAAAGGTAGTGCTATGAGAAACGCTGCAATGGAAGGCTACGGAAACTTCGTTGATCAGGGGGTCTTTAACAAGTATTTATGTGTAAGCATATGTCCCTCTAGCATTTGTGGTCGATCGAAATGCGGCCTCAAAGGCCAGGATTATATTCTGCGACCGTCGCATAAACAGAGTACTAAAGCAACTCGAGTTCACTAGTAAGCAAGAAATGAAGTCATTTTAATTATGACTGGCAATTTCGGATCGAGTTCACCAGTCCAGTTCACAATAAATGGTCACAAACATTACGTTGCCCCTTCTAAACTGACAGGAAGCTCGGAATAAAACAAAATTGGGACGCTGAAAACGGAGTTTAGATATTAATAGTTGAATGCCCGAGACTGACGTGTGCTTTCCCAAAATCAAGGCACTTTTCTGATATTTGGTGGCTAAGCTCATTATCCTGTCCCAACAAGAATAGAGCACGAACGTTTTTTCTTGTAACTAACATCAGCCACGCGCAATTATCATAAGATACGTCCTCTTCAACCACAGTTATGTGAGCATAACTAAGTAACCTAAATGCCGGATGCTTCACTGTGGATGTCTTATCCATTTACCACAACAGTAGCAAGAACATGCATTAAATGGAGGCTTAAATGGAAGACAGTTTTTCTCCTATTAGTAAATTACACTTTCATGACCGCGAGCGCACGTGTCATGTGCAAAAAAGCCCAAAAATAATATACAGGTGACGAAACCAAATAAAAATTCCCGCACAAAATGTCGACGCGTCATAAATTTTTGATGTTGTATACTCAGTACCCCGTCGTTCCTAATAGTAAAACATTAAGGCATAGACTCCGGATGGGACTATAGACTTCCCATGCCAAGTTTTAGGAAACTTTGTTGTGTCAATGCCGCCAAAATACGAGAAACACACTTTCAAATCCAGGGCTTCACGCGCAGGAATTTGGGCGACAGTTTTTACAAATGAAATGTTCTCTTCAATTTCGGCTTTATTAATAAACTTGTCATGGTCAAATAAATGGCCTCAGAGTTACACTTTACCAATCTAATTCAATCTCTTGTTTCGCTTTAGCGTCCCTTTAGCACTTGGAAAATGCGTATTTTAATAGCTTATCAAGATGACACATTCATATTTTCCTGTTTTAACCTTAAGGCCGCGGGTTCGAATCACGGCTGCGGCGGCTGCATTTCCGCTGGAGGCGGAAATGTTGTAGGCCCGTGTGCTCAGATTTGGGTGCACGTTAAAGAACCCCAGGTGGTCGAAATTTCTGGAGCCCTCCACTACGGCGTCTCTCATAGTCATATGGTGGTTTTGGGACGTTAAACCCCACATATCAATCAATGTTTTAACCTTATCTCAATACTATATGTTGTCACAAGGTTGTGACAGTGCAGCAAGCAGACCTCCAGTATATACGAAAAAAAACACGTTTTTGATTGAACTTCGGCTCGGAAAGAAAAGTGACAGACAGGCTAAGCGCAACGATATCGTCGACCACAATCGGTAATCTGATAAGCGGTAAGGCGCGTCCACATGTATATGCGTGACATAGATTACTCCCGTCTTATTATTGATTACCTTGCCATACACTTCCACAATAAGCTCTACTACTCGCGTTGCGAACCCAAGCCAACGAGAATTTTTTTTAATAATTGGGAATGTTCGATATTATACGACGTGGTGCAAGCAAGGCACTTGTCATAGAGTGCCCTATATATACACTACAGGGAACTCTGGGGCTAGTGTCCATGGGAGCTGCACGCACGGTGCTTTAGTGAACATGGGAATGGTGGGCAGTTGTAATGACCGGAGTGGTTCGTCAGACTTGTCCGTGCGTGGTCAACAAAACGAACGATACGAGATGACGCAGGAGTAGACTTCAAACAACATTTATAACAACGAGTGACTGGATCGACTCTCACGAAGACAAGGACAGAAATACACATTTCAACTACCTAAAGCTCGAGTGACCTGGTCCAGCGTGTCCTTCAACGAGGTCTTGCTTGGCTCCCTGCGCGTTCCACAGGTGCCTGTCTTCTTTTTCTTTTGCCCTCTTGTGCCGCCACCTCCCGTGACACCTGTCACTGGCTCCCCTTCTTTTCACCGTCCTTTTCTTCCTCGGGCGCCCGCTCAAACATTTTCAAATTCCTCCAAAGTTCACACGCACACGCACTTACGCCACACAAAGTTCTACCATGCATTACAGCAGTACAAGAATTTGTCTAATCTTCTCAGATTCGGCTCTGCCTGGCTTCGTGTAGCTCAGAGATTGGTCACGAGATGGCAATTAGCGAAGGTTTCATAGTTACACTTCTCCACCTTAATCCATTTGGCTCACCAATCTAAATCACGTTACGAAGTTTTAAATAGTTTGTTTTTTCATTCGAAACAAAACCGAAACAGTGCAAGAAACATAGCCACAAATGTGTTCGAAGCCCGCAAGCACGAAGACTAGGCACATCCATGTACTACCCATCACTCCCATGGTCACTGAACGATCGGAGCACCAGAGTCCTCTCTCGTTAATGTTGGGAAACTTTATGACACGTGTAACAGGTTGGTTCATTTAAAACAGAGAAAGAAGCGCGCGAGGCAATTTATACAAACTCACGTCCAGGTGGTGACCGGTATACGGTGTAGAAAAGGAGCGCGTCCGATGGGTCGGTCACTTCGACGCTAGCCTTCGTCCAGGGCTGGCCGTTGGCTATGACCTTTCGACTGTCGTGCACGAAAAACTTCTCGCAGCTGCCGGCTTGGGCACCTTCAGCCAGGCAGTGCTTGACAGTGAACACGCCCATCACGATACCGCCCTGCTCGACGCTGGTCCAAGACAGCGCCACCGCCGTCCACATGGAAACCACCAGCTGGAAGATGAGCCCTGTGATCCAGAAGGCCCATTTAACTCCTCTGGCTGTATAGTAATCGAACCATCCTTGCATAGATTTGCTAAACGCAATGCCTCGTATGAGTTTAAACCTTGGACTACCAAAATAAAAGGTAGAAGTCATGCTTGTAGAGAGCAAGCTCTTTATTGGGCAAATCTGCTCCCAGAAAATTAAATAACTCAAAGTAGAAATGGCCCTCTCAGCACACCAATAGCAGCGATTTCAATCAGCAGCAGTCAGTGAAGTGATAATCGGCGGGAAACGTCGTCTATTATACATCAGTGATTTCATCTTCCACTGTTATCGATGGTAGTCGCGTAAGCTCGCGAACGAACTTCCCTATTCAAAGAACAATCCGAGACAATCGTGAAGCTTCCCAGAACATTGTGACGTGTTTGCGCCAAACTTAGCACAGTGTGTTTTTTTTGTTTTTTATTGGGGGGGGGAGCCGAATAAATCGAAATAAAGCAATAAACGCGCGTCGCAGTATCAACAATTCCGGCATTACAATAGCGCCCCACCACGGTGGTTTAGTAGCTAAGGTACTCGGCTGCTGACTCGCCGGTCGCGGGATCGAATCCCAGCTGCAGCGGCTGCATTTCCGATGGAGGCGGAAATTTTGTAGGCCCGTCTGCTCAGATTTACGTGCACCCCAGGTGGTCGATATTTTTGGAGTACTCCACAACGGCGTATGGTGGTTTTAGGACGTTAAATCCCACATATCAAATCACCGATCGTTACACTAGCTTTTTGGCGTCTGTGCAGTAGTCTGTTTGACTTTTCCAATATAAGATTTCATTCATCGTCCGCCACGGTGGAAGTGGCTTGGGTGATTGGCTACAGACCCGAAGGTCACAGCTTCTATCCCGGTCGTGGCGGTCGCATTTTGGTAGAGGCTAAATGGTAGAAGCCCGTGTATACTGTGCGATTTGCCAGTGCCAGTTTAAGTACACCAGATTGTTCAAATTTCCGGAGCCCTCCACTACGGCGTCTCTCATAATCATATCATGGTTTCGAGCCGTAGAACCTCTGATATTGCTACTTTCATTAATAAGATTCCATGAATCAGACAATGACGTAAGTGTAAACAGGCATTGTTTCCCCACAGAATTACACCCTCACCCTTAGGAGGCGTAAATACGATGGCCTCCGCATGCGGTCCTTCCAGGGGTGTGTCCTCAAGCACATTCCTGGCGCGCACGCGGAAAGTGTAATTCATGGACGGCCGCACGCCGTTCAATAGCACGTGTCGCGTCTTTCCTGGCGTCTCCAGTGCCTCGCACGAGAAGGTCGTGCACCAGGACACGTCGTACGCCTGCAGCAGTCCCCGAGGCGCCTTGGGAGCCCTCCAGGACAGCAGTGCCTTGCCCCCACCCACTCGGTCCACGTGCAGGAGCATCGGCTCACTGGGTGCTGCGAAGATATACCAAACTCGGTACTACGTGACGTCAGTAGACGACGAAGATAATTGACACGTTCAAAAATGATAATCATGACATGCGTGTCGCGTAAAACATGACTACACGCTACGTTCATAGCGCCGTCGCGGCCGTTTAGCTAGCTTCACATATAAACTTAGTATTAGGTGACGTGGATTGACGACTGAGCTCTAATGCCAGGCGAAAACATGATAATCATAACATGATAGTCATGAACGGCAAAATTTACGTCCGCCTCGTAACGTTGTGCTGATTTTAATGTGACCATTCAACCTTCTCTATTAGTGCTTCACATATCCCCGATTCCCACTGTACGTGGAATCTACCAGTTTTTTTCTCTAGTAGAGTAGCTTTCGCCACTTCCCAATATTGATAAAACAGAGGTGAACATCCGAAATCGCGGCAGTGAGTTCCAATGTGTCCCTAGATTGCCTTTTGCACATTGTAATGGGGCTCTTTAAGCCTTTCATTAAGGCACTATTCTATTTGGCAGCTGTACCTCTTGCCACATGAAAGTGTCATTGAGTAAACAAACCCCGCCTCGCACGTTACAAACGGCGTTTTTGTTTCAGTTGGCATGACAATTGCACGTTATTTGAGGGATCGACTGCTTTGCAAAACCGCTGTATCTTATCCGGCACCGAAAACACCACTTTCACGCTACCTTTTTCCCCTAAATTTTTTTTCATCGTCACGGTATTGTCACTTCGGTGCTGGCAGGCAGCGTCACTGTGCTTGATAAAAACTGGAAAGTCATCTACTTAACCATATACCTTAACAACAATACTTTGGTCAAGCAATCTCATCAACAATCGGTCATGATATACAATGCATATGCCACTGAGAAATAGAGGGCGACATGATCCAATACAGACACCATTACTCTGTATGTATGCCCTATCACTGAAAGAAGCAAGAGTCGACTTGATACAAACGACTGAAGCTCTAAGAGGCTACTTTTTAAACACCCAGAATATTCTGAAAGGCTACAACACCAAATGAGTCAATGGCATCGTCAACAGTCTGTAACAACTTCCCATGTGGCAAAGAGTAATGTAGATATCTAAAGGAATATTTTAAGCTCTGGTCATTCTGTTCAAGAACGTTGACCAAGATGTCCGATTTCCTTATTAGAAAAGGATCATCAACAGTGACAGTTGAACTTTTCTTGCAGGAATAATGCCAGTTTTTTGCCATATTCTTCTCTTATCAATATTACCATGAGGGGGCAATCAACATTATGTGCCTTAGCCGTGAAGAACACGTCAAGGCAAAGCTTTTCGCACCAATGGACTGCTTTGGCAAGTTTCTTTTTCTTTTCGAAGCCAAAGGTGACACACAGCTTTTTTGCTTGGTGTTTAACTTTGCAGAAATCGTTGGCGTCTTCGGCTTTAAAGCGTGAAGGAACGGCTGTGGTTGCTTTTTTGATAAATAAAGAGTTAGGCAAAATGACAAAACATCCATCTTTATTAGAAGATACTAGGACAAGCGAATTGTTTTAAAGCACCCCATGACTTTCTTCTTTGGCCGTTTTTTTTATAGAAGACTTACAACGCGAATTAGCTGAGACGACATCGGCCCTACTACGTTATGATAAAGACGGAAGTTTCGCCGTTTTGCTTTACTCCTTATTTCGCTCTCTAAGTTCAAATCTTCCTTATCGACCACGAGTATTGATAGGGTATACGCGCTCACTGTCTGGCCTGGTCCTGAAGCGGGCTTTGAAGAGCAGCGCCGACCTCGTCCCTACTGTCACGTCATAAACAAGCCAAGCACCAAGGTGGGTGATGACGACGCCGTCGGTTCCCGAGCTCTTGTTCTGACAGGCGCTCAGGCCTCCGACCCAGCAGCACCACGTGACCTCGTAGTGCTGCGGTTCATCGTCGCCGCGGTCCGGGAATGTCCATAGCACCAGCGCCCGCTGCGGCTCCATCAAGTCCACTGTGAACTTCCATCCTGCAGCCGACAGGTCACGGAAATCATCGATTTGGGCAAACATACAGTAAATCTGTAGTTAACTTCAGTTCTAATATGTATTACGAGAACATTACCTATTAGCCTATTTGAACGAAGCGTCCACGAAAGATGTCCTACAAAGTTTTGTGTTTCAACCTACTTGACGTAATGATTTTCCAGTTAGTCACCAGCTTCGCCAATATACGCAAAATCACAATCCGCGCATGGCCCAGCGCTCCACTTTGAGATCTGTTTCTAGCAGCACAATCATGACGTAAGGCAAAAAAAAACGTGAAATCTTCTGGATTCGTTGAGAATTCTTCATAGGGACGCGCGATCGATTGGGGAAAGGCCCATGTTCTTGCAAGAGATAAAGGACCGCAACAACGCCTTTATTTTGACTCGCTCGTAAAACAGGCCATTCTAAGCTCTTTCATGGGAATAATGGCGATCTGCCAGCACTGTGTTCGCGCTTTCTGCGTGATATATTGAAGTGTACACTCGTCAGCAAGCTTAATTCGAACTATCCATCACATGACCTGAACACGTGTGACTGATGCCAGCCGGAAAGCGCTATGCACTGTTACAGAGATACTAAGGAGTTTTCCAATGGGGGCACCAAAATTTTGGGGCCCCGAAGCCTTTTGCGTATGGACGCTTTGAGTGATGATGATTTGTAGGGTTTAATGTCCCAAAACCATATGGTTATGATAGACGCTGTAGTGGAGAGCTCCGGAAATTTTGACCACCTGGGGATTCTTTAACGTGCACCCAAATCTGAGCACACGGGCCTACAACATTTCCGCCTTCATCAAAAATGCAGCCGTCACAGCCGGGATTCGATCACGCGACCTGCGGATCAGCAGCCGAGTACGTTAGTCACTAACCACTGTGGCCGGGCAGGACGCTTTTAGTGAAGCAGGAGCGATGTGTTTTCGAGTGGGGTCAGCGGTGCTTTGGACACACCCGCTCATCTATGTCACTCTAGTCTTGATGATAGTTATAGCGCCAGAACAAAACGACGACACAGAGACAAGAAGGACACGAAAGACACGTGTCCTTCTTGTCTCTGTGTCGTCGTTTTGTTCTCGCGCTATAACTATCGTCATGCCATACCAACTAGCCCAAGCTGCCACACTTCTAAGTCACTCTAGTCTTGACTGTGAGCCGTCGCATCAGTGGTTGCCATCACGTTTTTGCAACCCAAATCTTTTGGAGCAGGCTTTGGGGCTCCGGCTAGATTCTAGAAATAGCGTCCCCGACCTAAAACCCAAAACGCGGTTTGAGTGCTGCGCATGCCTTGACGCTATTTTCTTGGGACACCAAACTTTCGGGGCCCCTATTGGAACTCTCTATTACCTAGGTATGTTCGGATAGCACATCGCCATGCACATGGTAACATCTCCGTAACAGAACCACATATATACGTGGTGCTGGCGTCAATCAAACCGTTTTAGGAGACGCTGCGGAGATTTCAAGTTAAGCTTGCCGAGGTGTCCAAAGGGCGACGTGCTCAGACACATTTTCATTGTACTTATGAACAAGCCTCTCGTGGGGGAACCAAAACTTCCTTTTTTTGCGCTTGTATTTTAAGTTTTCACATTGGTCAGCGCAGTGCCTCGGTTTTTCTACCTTCACCGTACGTTGTGCTTTACAATCATGCAGAGCCCTATTGCACACTGCTCGGAAAGTCAACGGGACATAATAAAGACGAGAGTCTATAGCTTTACAATGGCACCCGGGTTATAGATAAGGGGAGCTTAGTGCTGAAAGCTGCGGATGAATTTATCATCTCTCGGCAAAACTTTCAGTAATCTAGCATAACATTAGCTGGATTATTTGCAACTGCACCGAATGCTTCGACGTCTGCGAGATGCATTTTTCATGGCGTTATGCATGCGTATACTATAAGAAAGCAAGACAAGAGCTCTGCATAGTAAGTCACGCTTGCGTTCTATATTGGATTATCTTCCACGGCCGTCTGCAGTATTACTGAAATAAAATCCGTAATCTAAGCCACACAATACCTCGTCTTTACAAAGTGCCGAAAAACTTGTCTTAGTGCCCCCCTCTCCTTTGACAGGAAGCTCTTTCACGGGTTGTGTGCATATTCTTTTATGAGACAAGCTTGCTGCATATGAAACTTAGATAAAGTTTGAAGTTTGTTGCATATGATAAGTTGTTGCATGATATATGTAGGAGGTATATATAGAAAATACCGCGGCTGCTTTCTTTGAAGTAGGGGGCTTCGTGGTACGGGCTATCTTCAGTGCAGAAAACGTCAGTTTCACCGCAAACTCGAAGCAACGAATGCAATAGCAAAATTGTAACGTTATATTAAAAGGGGCGAGCGTTCTCTCTTTATGAACTGTAGCGGCTGAAACAAGCGTCTTTTGTGTGGTCTATGGCCGCAACGAACTTCACGAAGAACGCGCTACACGTTGCCGTTTCCGCAACGAAACCAGTTGCTAATCCCCTCTAAATATACGTGCGTGGCAGCGAGTGATCACGCCAAGTCAGTCATAATCCACATATCCTGCCAAAAGCCTGCGGAATCACAGACCTCCCCTCCGGCTCCTCTACATGCGCCTTTCGTGTGACGGGGCGACCGGCTCGTTTCATCTCTGCTCCATCTGCGTTCATCGGTAGCTCTCGCGTGCTTTCAGTCGCACATAGAACACACGACACGCGGGGCCATGTTATCGATTCGCACTTTTTACGGAACATGACGGCAGCGGCGACGCCGACGGTAGAAATGTTCATAAAATGTCCATATACTTGTTGTCGTAATGAAGAATTAAACACACGGCATGTGTACTACACGGCGAAATACTCCTGAAGTGTCCATATAATTGTTATCGTAGCAAGAAACATAAAACGCGCGATATGTGCACTGCATAAAGCATGCGACATATTAAACTTCATGGGAACTAGGAGTCGTGTCGAGCATTATGCCTTGCAAAAGTAAACGTTTGAGCCCCAACGTGACCGAACGATACTGCCCCGCGTCACTGTAGTGTTTTTACGTTCGGGCTTGAGCCTCCTTGGTCCATACCTTCTCGCTGGGCCGACCGCACCCTGGCACATTCGGCGTCCCGACTGTAGCCGCCGGCCGCGCATCGTCGGCGAGCGCAAAACACGTACTCGGTGGCTGGCTCGAGCGCGGAGGCGCTGATAGCGGCGGGCGAGGCGCCGCTTTCGCGGCACAGCCAGCGCGCGCCGCCGTCGCAGCCCTCGAAGTCGGCCGTGAAACCCGCGCGCGACACGCTGCCTCGGCAGAGGCAGTAGACGGTCGTACGGTGCGCCTTCTTCCAGAGCAGCTCAATCTGCGAGTGGCTCACGTTGATCAGGTACGGGCTGATGGTGTTGCCGCACTGTTCCTCATCGGCTTCGCGGCTGTGCACGTTGCCAGCGAAGGCGACGGCCTGCGAGATTCATTGGCAACTCTTAGCGACTCTCTTAACAATGACTGGAACTCGTATCTTGGAAGGAAACTTTTGTACGATTCATAGGGATAACATAGGTCCGTATGTTCACAGCCCTAGCTTGATACAAAGCTTGAAATTGGTCTGTCTGGTAATACATTTTCAACAACCAGCGCAAAGCGGGCAGAAGACAAGAAAGGCAACAGAAACGAGCGCTAGCTGTCTCTGTTCCCTCGTCCTCTGCGCTAGTTGTGGAAAATAGCGTGAATGCCAAGTTTCTCGACCCATTCTATCTGTGTGTGTGTGTGTGTGTGTGTGTGTGTGTGTGTGTGTGTGTGTGTGTGTTGTGTGTGTGTGTGTGTGTGTGTGTGTGTGTGTGTGTGTGTGTGTGTGTGCGCGCGTGCGTGTGTGTGTGTGTGTGTGTGTGGGTGTGTGTGTGTGTGTGTGTGTGTGTGTGTGTGCGTGTGCGTGTGCGTGTGTGTGTGTGTGTGTGTGTGTGTGTGTGTGTGTGCGTGTGTGTGTGTTTCAGTGTTTGGTACGTCTTTCATTTACAACAAAAAGACACCGATTGAAAGATACATTGACCGCAATCCAATTAAGTATGTTCGACACAATGTCTATTAAAACTTTAGAGTGGGACGCACGTGGCGCATGTAGATGTGCTAAAAAACTGCGTCTCTTGGGTTCACTGTGCTGTGCATAGGCGTGCGCACAGAGTATTGGGAAAAGGGGGTGGTATCTGCGCTGTGATGAACCATCACCTCCCTCTGATGGGCAATCCGGAGCACGGCCAACTACCTAAAATTGGCCGTATTATGGCGTAAAATAACTTCACAGCGATATTCGTGGAGACAAACAAAACAAATGTAAGAACACTTGTTAACAGGCACCTTCTCAGGAAAGTAACACAGAGAAGTTTTATTGTAGATGTCGTGATATGTGCCGTTTGGATGATAAGGAATTCCGAGTGGCATGTTGAGGTGAAATTTATTTGATTTTATGGTGTCCTCGCGTTTTAATAAATATCACCAGCGCTAAATGATAACAATCGCAATGCAATTACGTAAATTAATCTTATATATGTGTACTTGAGCTGGAACTGCAGACTAGAATACATGTCACAAGGAGCGGTTTTTAAACTGCTGAGAAGGCATGAGCTGAGGAGGCATGCCCTCCTCAGCGCATGCTGAGGAGGCATGCCCACTATGGAGGATATGCCAAGAATCGAGTGGTTTTAAAAATTATTGTTCAGATTTAGAATAATGGAGATATAATAGAAAAGTTACCGATAACCTAGGGAAGTGTGGTGCTTGATGTAATGCGTACAATTATTTATATAAACGAATTTATTCTTAGAATACAGCAATAATCTGATTTTTATACGTTTATAATTTTGTGGACATGCGAGACTAATGAAACAAGTTAATTAGTCAACCAATTAGTTTCATCAATATAGTACCGGACGGCCGCGCATACAGTCCTATTAGAGAAACCGTGAATAAAAGCTCCAAAAGACAACATGACAGGCACAGATAAGTCCATACCAATAGCTGGTAAAGGTATTTCTAAAAGGCTTTTTCGTAATGTGTTAAACCCCCTGCAGGTCAAAAAAAAATTATCTATTGTTTCCAGTTTATCACAGAATGCGTACAGTGGCGAAAGTGCCTGAGCAGACCTGTGTTGGCTCGTTAATTATCATAATCATCATCAGCCTCACTGCGTCCACTGCATTACCCTAAAGACCTCTCACGTGTTCCGCCAATCAACCTGGTGCTACGCTTTCTGATTTCACGTTATACCCACAAACTATTTTGTCTCTTCTGCCCACCTAATTTTCTATTTCCCATTCATGCATTTGCTTTCTCTTGAAATTCAGTCTCTTACTCCTTATGACCAGCGGTTTTCTTGCGTATACACGCCACATGCGCCCTGCCCATACCCATCTTTTTTTTTCTTTATTTCTAGAAAGCTGCACTGCACTCTCTTTTTGTCCCTGCACTAATTATTTCCCTTGCCATGTCTCACTGGTCGTCCTAACTTTAACCCTTTTCGTGAGCCTCCAGGTTTCCGATCCGTAGGCAAGTACCAGCAGATGCAGCTTTTATATACCCTTTTTTTAGGGATAGTAGTAAACATACAACTCGTGATTTGAGAATGCCTGTTGATGGCGCATAGCTCCATTCTTCTTTCAGCATCTACTCATTAATAGAACGCGTAAAACATCCCGTCCAAATACACGCGGCCATTATTGTACCGTAGCTAGCGCTTTTCAGCAGGTGCTCACGTACGACAACAGCTCTCTCAGGTGTATTATAGCGTTACCCAGATATTCCTTAGGCATGATGAGAAGGCACACAGACAGGATAGGTAGCGTGTAGAGTGTACCAAAAGTGGTTAGGAGGACATTCTCATTGAGCGTGGTTATTGGTCGTGTGCTCATTTAAGTAGGAATAATTCACAAATCCATCGCATCGACTTGTCTTCCTTTAAAATGTTCGCATTGTCACCGCTAACCCGTACATACTCCGCGCAATACAGAGAGGTGAGAAGCTGCAGACAGCGCATGACGTGTACAGGTACACTGAAAGTTTATATCCTATAAGAGACTGTTCACACATAGAACGGGGCTTCTAGGCGATAAACAGCCCCATAATAATTGCAATTCTCAGGCAGTCAAAAGTCTGTCATCTATCTGTTATCAAAAGATATTGCCCATCTTTTCCTCACTATTCAAGGATTACGGAGGCAAACAACACTTGCGATCACTCACCCAGAACACGTTACATGCTGACAACGAGATGATTACAATAGCCACAAGCATTTTGACAGCTTCCTGGGGCTTAGCAAATTCGCTGCGGCACGACGGCCAAAGGAATCTTCTTCTTCTTTGTTCACACGAATGTTTGCTTGCTTGCTTGTTCCTTTCTTTTGTGGCTCTCACCCACTAAGGGGGATTGGCCAAGAAGCCGGTGGTTAATGCAAGTCAATACCTATAGATTTTCTAGATTAGGGGAATATGATTACTGTGTTTTGACTGTGAAATAATTTGGAGCAATGTCAAAAAAAGAAAAAAAAGAAAAAGAGGGGGGGAGAAATAATAGAATTTGTTGAATATCTGAAATGGAATCGTTATATGAAATTCTCCTGAAAGTTGAATTATTGCAGTGTATCAGCTAAATAATAAGTGGTAGTGTGGCTAGTAAAATTCGAGAGCTGATGGCTGACTCAGCAAGGTAATCTTCTTGTGTTATATATGAATTCGCAGAGAGCCCCGCAGATGTTCCTGTCGCTGTGTTCCAATGAAGTGGCCCCAAAAGACAAAATATTGGGAGTATTAAGTGATATTCCTAATTTTCTGAATAAATTTTGAAGCAGTTTTTTCTTTGATTTTTGAATCGGTGACAAGTGATAAGAAAATGGTCGATATGTTCAGGTTTGTTACAGCTTGAGCACAGAGGGGATGGCAACAGACCAGACCTGTTAAAGTAGAAATTAAGAGGTGGTACACGGCAACGTAATTTTGTTATCAAGACTTCAAATTTACGCGTGGGACACCATTTATTATTCCATGTGAAGTGCAGGTGCGAGAAATCTGGATTCGGTATCATGATTTTTGATGAGTCTTCAAGAAGGAAAAGTTTTCTAAACCTCGCTGCTGTTACATAAGCTGTAGGAGGCATGATTGGCACAATCGGAAGATCAAGAGATGTTCGCGCAAGTGTGTCAGCCATCTCGTTTATAAATATACTACCATGGCCGGGCACCCATATCATTCGCACTAGACGAATGTTTGCTGGGATTAATGATTTAAAAGTCTCTAGTACTGCTGATGTCGACGACGATGATAAGAATGAACACATGGAATACGAGTCAGACACTATCACAGCTGTCGAATGAGTCGCAGGAAGTTTACGAATAGCTAGTATAACGGCCATTAATTCCACTTCAAGTATTGGTGTATAATCTGGGAGGCGTAATGAAAATGACCAGAATAATGGGAGAGAAAAAATACCCACACCTGCCTTCTCGCCCCTCATAGATGCATCCGTTGCAATTACTATATTAGTACCTAATTGAGACAGGTGTTGTTCTAATAAACCAATCAAATATTTAGAGGTCAAGTGTTTAGCGTTCATGGGGAAGATATCGTCAAATTTTATTTGCACTTGGCCGATTGGTTTGACAGATGGTGTGATCACAAATATATTAACAATTAAAGCATCTAGAAGTGTTTGAACAAATAGCACTTGGGGTTTATATACACGGGACCAATGCTCATTGAAAAAGACACCAGGCTCGGCAAAGAATACAAATTGTCGCCTTCTTAAAGTGTATTCAAAAAATTTTAAATAGGTGTTTACTGTTAAAATACGAAATGTGCAAGCAAGGGTGGGTATCCGAGCTTCTTGACACAAAACATTGTTAGCTGTGAATTTTGGCACACCTAAACAACTACGTAGGGCTTCCCGCTCTAAGAGAATGAAGGGGTTTATTTTGTATGCTGGTTCACCAGAGAATAGTACACATCCGAATTCAAGAATCTGACGAACGTACATGGGATAAATCATGATCAGCGTATCTCTGCGAAGACCGGAACGGAGGCGGCCAAGCCTACCTATCATTCCAACAGCGCGTGTAGCCTTAAATTTAATATATTCAAAGTGGTCACGCCAGCTCAGTTTTTGATCGTACAGTACACCCAGATATTTAATACAATCAACCTGGGGTATTATTTCTTGATGGTACTGAAGAGAAATAGTAACTGGTGCGTCCAACGGAAAAACTATTATAGCACTTTTAGTTACGTTCAGGTTCATATGAACTTTCTGAAACCAGGTTTCCAATGTTTCCAAATAACACTGTAAAGTCGAATGTAGTGAATAAATATCGTTGTCAGATGCAAAGAACGTGATATCATCTGCATATACATATACTTGTACCTTATCACTCTGTGGTATTGAACTTAACAAAATGTTAAATAGCACAGGCGAAAGAACAGAGTCTTGAGGAACACCTCTCGTTTGGCTATACTTCGGCGTGGAAACACCTCGTTGGAAGCAATAAAATTTTCTATCATTTAAAAATTCGTATATCCAATTCGTATATCCAATCGAGCACACGAATGTGCTCGAGAGCTCGAGGTCTACGTTTGCTTCTTTTTTGTGACTAATATGTGGAATGACAAAATGGTCAAGGTTATTCAAGCTCGCAGAATTCGCAAGGAGGGATAAGGTAAGATAAATGTGGGGAGGTTGGTCGGAAGATTGTGACTTGGGCCACCGTGTATAGGTCACGGGAGTAAGGTTAAGTGGGAGACGGAAAGAGAGCCAAGTATTCGACAGGTGGCACTGAGTTACCGTGCGCCGCACGTTGTCCTATGAGCGGATGTTCACTCTGCCCACACCACATGGTCTATCATGGTCTACACATCTCGTATGCTCTAGTGATGAGAATCGAATTTTCTGAAATGATGAGAATCGAAGAGAGGTGAATAGTTGTACTGAAAGGCCATTAGGTGTGCGCAATCGACCTATTCCCGTGCACCCGAAAGCTCCTCCAATGAAAATGACCGAAAGTGTGTACAAAATGTCCGCTATGATTGTCATTTGCAAGGCTTCATTATCCCTATGTAACATTGTAGCGACGTGAATATACAGGTCAAGTCGCATAAAACAGATAAGGAAAGCGGTAGCAGGTCTGTCTTTTCATTACCACGCACAAGACTATTATCTTACAGTTTGGCCTCCACACTGATAAAATTGTTCACCATCCCTGCCAGAGCGTTCCTCTTCTTTTTCGTTACTGCCTTCGGTATAAAGCGTGCACATGCCCGTCTGTCAATCTGTTTGTTTGTTTGTTTGTTTGTTTGTTTTTTGTTTGTTTGTTTTTTGTTTGTTTGTATGTTTGTTTGTTTGTTTGTTTGTTGGTTTCCTCTATATTACGGCACATAACTACTCTCAGGTGATGAGTCTTTCTTTAAATTTGTTATAATAGATAAACACTCGAGTATGAAAGCATGACGTTGAGAATAGGCAAACTATCTCGAATATAATAGGTAAGTGATCGCTGTTCGTAGCCCTATTCACCGCTGTTCATGATGAACTAGTGAGTGATGAACTCGCAAAACTCAAATCCAAGGCTGAACTAGACCAATCACAAATATAAGTAGCGTTTCTCGAGTTCAGGCAACACAGATTGTCATCCACTGTCCACTCCCATAATATTTTACTGCACTGATCAGTTCGAAAACCCCAACACGTATGATGTTATTTAAAATCACCAACCAGAATTTTGTCTTTAAAACTGAATGTCACTGCATTGTCCAAACATCAAGTATTCAATACGCCTCTAGGAAAATATGCATTAACTAACAAAAAAGGCAAGCAGCTAGGCAAAGTCATTTCTAAAGCGAGAATTTCACTTTCAGGTGTCCTATTCTTAAATGCGATTCTTGCCTTGTGATTTATTCTATTACTGATAAAGAATGCCAAACCTCCATTTTTCGTTGGATGGTCTAGGCGAAAATATCTATAGGTAATTAATTGTAAAGACCGTGGCATTGACAGCCAAGTTTCTTGTAGTGCAATAAGGCCTAAAGAGAATTGTGATACCAATTATATCAAATCAGATACTGCTGCGTGAATCGATCGACAATTTCAGTGAATAATTTTAAGAGATCCTATGGTTTCGTTAAAGTAACCTCGGGGACTGCCTCAATTAGAATATATTCTTTAGAAAACTCTGTTTTAGAGAGGCTCTCTTTTTGGTGTATTTTTTTAATGAACAGGTAAAGCGCCTTCGTTGGACGAAGGGGATCGCACTCGCTTTAGCGTTCGGGGATCTGTATTTATCTCATCTGTGCTCTAATTTTCTTCCCTGATAAGTTCGCTTTGAATCAGAGTGACGCCATTTTCTAAACCTGCATTGTGTGCACTCTGCGATGGCATCTCTGATTCAGGCTCCCTTGAGTTCTCAGCGGGGTCACTAGTTTGAGGTGATAGGCAGATATTTTTCGCAGTTCCAAGTGCTTGGGACATCTGATTCGTGAGAATTTGGGCCAATGACTCACAAAGGTTCGCAGCAATACGTTCCATTGCCTTTTCCACTGCCTTCTCGATTCCCTCTGCAATAGGAACAGAGAGAGCCCCTTCTATGATGTTATATTAAGGGCTGTAACACCAGCATATCCGTGTGTTCTTGTTTGTATTTCAATTACTGCTTCCTTCCGAGAACATTGTCTACGTTCAACAATATCTAGAATTTGCAGTTCACGTGCCGCAGCAGGACAAGTAGAACAGTGTGCAGGATGAGCTTCTCCGCAGAGGCAGCACTTTTTGTCATTACTTTGACACTCGCTAGCACTGCGGCCTTCCCCTCATATTTTACACCTGCCAGCAGATCTACAACCTTTTATGGTGTGCCCATATGGCCAGCACTTACCGCATTGGAGGGGGCGAGGGGATAGAGGTTCGACCCTGTAGATGAGAGGCCAAGCCCTGATTTCTGATGGTCGTACTGACACTGCAAATGTCACCATGACAGACACAGTTGGAACTTTGATCTTGTGAACCACCCGTCTACACCGATAAATTCAAGTAACACCTGCTGGCGAAAATAATTCGAGTACTTCAGAGGATGTCATATTGGTATCGACACCACGAAATATGCCTCTGGTGCCGGCTAAATGATGTGGTATGAACGCGCTCACTGGATGAGATGCAAACTGTGAGCACTTCAGCAATTCTTGTACACTGGACTGATCTGGTGAAAAGCAGATTATGCCGGCTGTCGAACAGGCGGACCTCAAAACTGACTGAAAATTGGCCGTCGCTGCCCGTAATTCCACCTGATTTTTTTCGGCTTCTCCATTCGAATGATGCCGTTATTGATCGGGACCATATAGAACCACTGGAACGGAAGATATACCGTTGCGCAAGAAAAGATCCGCTGGTAACTTTTTTGTATCAGTGAAAGCAGACAGGAGGAAGGCCCCAGGTCCAGGTGAAGAAAAGGGCATCATGCCTGGTCTGAACCATACAGTTTATTGATTTATTTGTGGGGTTTAACGTCCCAAACTACGCTGTTATTATGAAAGACGCCGTAGTGGAGGGCTCCGGAAATTTTGACCACCTGGGGTTCTTTAACGTGCACCCAAATCTGAGCACACGGGCCTACAACATTTGCGCCTCTATCAGAAATGCAGCCGTCGTAGTCGGGATTCGATCCCGCGACCTGCGGGTCAGCAGCCGAGTACCTTATCCACTTGACCACCGTGGCGGTGCGAACCATAGAGTTTCCTAAAATTAACTAGAGGGGACTCTGGCGCTGCAATCGTTCAGCGACCATGAGAATGATGGGTAGTACACACATTTGCCTAGTCTTCGTACTTGCGGGCGGCGAGTCGTACTTGCGGCTTCGTTTATTGCTGTGTTTCGGTTTTGTTTTGAAAGAAAGATTCAACGTTTTTGAACTTCATGACCCGATTTGGAAAGGTAAGTCTAAAAGAATAACATGATGAAGCGCAACCGCTGAACGTTTGCTAATATTTGTTTCGTAAGAAAACAGCTCCAAGCCACACGAACACACACGGAACCGAAAGCAGGCCAGAAGTACGAGCGTTAGGCAAATGTGTGTACTACGCATCATTCCCATGCTCGCTGAAGCGCCCCGCATTGCATCTCCCATAGACACTAGCGCCAGAGTTCCCCCTAGTGTATATCAGCAAACTCTATGGTCTGAACTGCACAGACACACTTCTCAAACAAATATTGCACTATATCAAACAATAAAAGACAATCAAAACAGCTACCTAATTCTTGGCCACAACCCCAAGAGCAGGCGAGCAAGCGTTCGACCAGCTGCACGAGATTATTGATGATGATGATGATGATGATGATGATCCTTGATACTCTGGCGCACACCCACAAAGCGGGATCGGCCAAGAACCGGGCGGCAGGATCTTAACTAAAAGGCTTATGGTTTTTCAAACACAACGTAATTTTTGGCTGAAAAAAATATATAGAAAGAAAAGCCGAAAATCGAAAAAGGAGTAGATTATTCTTCTTCCTGTGAGTTGTGCTGTCGTCTTCGTCTTCCTTGTAGAACGCCCGTGGCATCTGCGTCCCTCTGAAAGAGGCATCGTCTCGATCACAGAGTTTCCTAACTATACACTAGAGCAAACACTGGTGCTAGTGTCTATGGAAGCTGCAACGCACGGCGTTTCAGCGAGCTTCGAAATGATGGATAGTACACAGATTTTTATATTCTTCGTACTTCTGGCTCCGTATGTGTTCGTGTGGCTTGGAGCTGTTTTCTCACGAAACAAAAATCAGCAGATGTTCAGTGCTTGCGCTTCATCGTCTTATTCTCTTAAACAATTTCATGTCTGCTTACGAAATCCAAAAGGGTTCGTTCTTACCTTCGAGACAAAACCGGAACACAGCAATAAACGAAGCCACAAGTGCGACTCGCCACCCGCAAGTACAAATACTAGGCAAACCCGTCTATAATATGCACGATTTCCATGGTCGCTGGACGATCCCAGCGTCAGAGTACCGCCTAGTTAATTTTAGAAAGCTCTACGGCCTCTATGCGCTCACATATGCACTGGTGGCCATACTACTAACAAGAGTTGGCTGGACAGGTACGATTTCATCCGGATGACATGTATTACTTCGAGTGAATGCTTCCATCGACTGGAACTGCAATCACTATTGGAAATGACTACGTAGTTCACGTTGTTTAAGCGTTAGGTGACTCTGTAGGGCTCAAAGTATCATTTTAGCGGTTTTCCTGAAAGTCAGCGTCAATGTATGTAGACTCGTACCTTGTCGCCTGTTGTGTGGGTAATTTTATTTTTGTGTCGTAACTCGTACTGTTTTACATCTTTGTGTTGCTTGTGACAAATGTACACGCGGGCAAGCTGCCAGCCTTCCTTAGCCTGCTGAGTAAATACGTCAGCGTCGACGAGAGTGTCTTCACACTTGTGCGGCAGCATAGCGTGCAACGTTGTAATGACTTCGCGACCATAGATTAAACTGAATAATGTCATTCCAGTAGTTCCCTGCCAAGTGGTATTATAGGCGAAGGTCACATAACGCAAGTTTATGTCCCAATTTTTATGGTCTGTTTAAACATACATGCTAATCGTGTCTGAAAGGATTTTATTAGGCCACTCAGCTTCTTTGGGGATCGTACTCAGTTGTCCTTCAGTGAGCTATACGATTGAACTTGAGAATCGACTTGAAAAGTTCTGCCGTGAACGCTGTATGATTCTCTATCTGTGATGACAACTGTTGGGACACCATGCCGAATGACGACGTTTTCTACGAAGTGAGCCACTTCTACTTATGTGCCCTTCTTCATGAATTTAGTCTCCATGTATCGATACAAGTAATCACTTGTAACCACAATCCATCTGTTTTCTGCAGTGGAAGTTTGTAATGGACCCAGAAAATTCATTCAAATTAAAGAGGATGGCTTTACTGGTACTTCAACAAAATTTAATAGACCTGCCAGCTTGCTGGAGGGGGGGGGGGGGGGGCTTTGCGTTTTTGGCAGTCGGCAGGAATTCGCACGTGGTGTTTTACAGCAGCAGGTAGTTTTGGCCCGTAGTAATTGCGTCGCACTCGAGCCGATATCCGGGTGTAGCCGAGTTTTAAAAGGCGATGACCCAGCTTGCTGAATAGCATATTCGTGGAGGGGTTCTAGTACACCATGCATATATAAATGAAAAAGCAATGTATAGGCCTATCCAATCATAAGTTCACTTTGTTGCTTTTGTTTTTACTTTGAATTTATTAATAAGTAAATGTAGAAGTAAAAGTAATGAAAAACTTAGTATTCATCTGTTCATGTTAAAATAGCAGGATGTGCAAACACGGACCGAAATGACAAGTTAGGAGAGTGAACAGTTATCTCTCTCGTAGACTACTGAAAACGCGCTTTTCATTGGTATCGTTCTTACCTTGGAATGGACACATAAGTACTTGTGTCTATCTTCTCTGCCACAGCTGTATGATACTTCAATTCTTAACGGCGTTTGTGCTGTCAAGACTACTCTGTTGTGCCCGTGGTTGCGATCGGCGCCCGAGTCAAGAAGAAAACGGCGTCCCATTTTTCTCCGTACAGAACGCTGCAGAGCTGTGGGCCTGCATATGGTCATCCAAATATGGGTATCGTTTTCCCGAACCTCCCGAGGTGAGGCGCCCTGCAGCACGATGCGGAATGGCGTTCGACAAAAACTACTGCAAAGGGGTCGCGGCTACGTTACTGTCCTTCACGAGAGCGGAATCACTGCAGATAACCACCGGCCCCGTTAATTACGCGGAGCGGAGCAGTGGTTCCCTTTTCATGCTCCCAGCAGTGCGAGCATGTGACCCAGCACCCGGTGGGATTTTCACCCCAAGGAAGAGACACCCTGGTGCCAGAAGTGGAGTGTGGTGGCTACGGCCCAGTTAAAGACGTTGCCCTGCAAGGTGGTTGTGAGTGAAAGTGGTGCGCGTATGGTGAAGTGGACCTGAAATCTTCGTCTGTTCTCGCGCGAGATGTTCGTCACGTCGCAAAATGCTTACGCCGTAAATATTGTAAATAAACGTCAAGTTTCTTTCAGTACCCTTGAGCTGCCTCGACACCGTCTTTCCGAGTATTCGGTGTCGGTATGGCTGGACGCAACACCTCGACACTGTGTTTGCGCACCCGGTCTTTTTAAATGGCCCCAAACAGACAGTACAAAACCGAGCGTATTATTGTCTCTGGCCTTTCTCCTCGTTTTAGGGCACTTCATGGCGCCAGTGCGGTGACTCGGGTGACATCATTAGAGGACGCCCTAAATTGGTATAATTGCGAAAAGTATCTGCTGCGAGTCATATCCCACGCTCCTTTGCCATGTAGGTAGACGCGTTCTTTCTACCGTTGTGTACACAGGGTTGTTTTCTGGGGGCGAGGAGTGGGGGGGAAGGGATTACGTGTAGCATGGCTAACTTTGGCAACTGGTGGTCCGCGTAAAGGCGTGTATATGCTTTAGTATCCCCCGAAAGGTTAAAGCAAAAAGGAATTTCGAGGGGTGTCAGAACCCTATTAATCCCCTCCCCCTAATTACGGTCCTGGTCCTTTCGTGCCTCACTTAAATATAGTGCGCAATCGACCAAAATCTTTTCATTTTGTGCATTTACGAATACGCAAGTGGTCCCTGTTAACATCCCTGTTAGCCGGATCTATGACAATGCAGCACTTGCCTTTGACCCACAGTTCACCAGTGTTGACGAGCTTCTTCATCGACTCAGCATCCTTGAGAGTGACAGCCCACACGGGACTCATGCGTTACGCCCCCAAGGCGATTACCACGGATAGTGTCGAGCACTGAGCCAGCGCGTCTCGAAAATCCTCAATCATGTACGGGCGAGTGCTTACGTCCACGTGAGAGAACATTGTATTTCAAATAAACTTACCTGTAGGCAAATTAGGCAGAACAAACCGGTATTCGTAATCTATTACCAAAAACTTGTTTTCATGGTGAAGAATTGCCGCTACCGCATCTCTATACGAGCACATGGTGACACATCCGCTCGCTAGCGCGGCCAAACGTGGAATCCATTCACTGAGCTACAGCGGCCGGTGAAAGCATCCAACCAACAGTTGCATCAAAGCACAGCTGTTGCTATACGAGGGAAAACTGGTTCCTCGTTATCCGAATGTTCATGAGTACCCATAAAAATAATAAAGGAACTTATTCCGCCAGTGAGGTTTGAACTCACGACCCCTAGTTTACGAGACCAGTGCTCTACCACTGAGCTATTGCGGCCGATGAAAGCGTCCAACCAACAGTTGCATCAAGGCACAGCTGTCGCTATACGAGGAAAAACTGGTTCCTCGTTATCCGAACGTTCGTGAGTACCCATAAAAAATGGCAGCATATCCACGGAGTGAATGATGGAGAGTGGGGCGAAGCATTCGTCCGTCCATGCGTCCGTCTGTGTGACCGTCCATGCGTCTGTTTGTGCGCGTTCCCTGCGTTCCTTCATGCATCCGCCCCTGCGTCCGTTCATGCGTCCATCCATGCATCTATTTGTGTGTCCGTTCGTTCATCTATTCAACACTCCAAGTCCCATCATCTCGCATCTTTTTATCATATATTCCCCATATAGAAGCACCGCCATCCAGCGGACATTCCAAGGACTAAACGAGAGGTGGCACACGCAAACTTTCTTACGGCCTGCGCTTTGGGTCCACTTCCCACCTTTAACCACCTCGAGTTCATGGTATATTCTAGTTCACTGTATTCATGGCACTGCGACCAAACGCTCGCTAAACCTTTCGAAAACCAAGGAGGTTACGCCCAGCGAGTATAACGTAGCAACCTTTCCCTGTCAGATAGGGCTCAATTTACATGCCAATGGCTGCTAATGAGAAATGAGAGACAGGAGAATTCGGCTTTTACTTTCTTACGGCTTGCGCTTCGTATCTACTTCTCATTTTTAACCACCTTGAGTTCATTCATGGTATATACAAGTTCATTGTATTCATGGCACTGCGTCTCAACGCTCGCTAAACCTTTCTAAAGCTAAGGAGGTTACACCCAGCGAGTATAATGTAGCATCCCTTTCTTGTCCGATAGTGCTCAATGTACAAGCCAATGGCTGCTAAAGGGGATCGCAGCGTGCGCGTTGACTAAAAGCCGAATGCTCATGTCTCTCATTTCCCATTAGCAGCCATTGGCATGTACATTGAGCACTATTTTTTTATCGTTAAACAACGCACAGAAGAAATCTCTCACTGGCACCACCTTGGAGGTCAAGTGTTATACCTATTTCGGGTATGTGCCACTGGTGGTTACATACGAGGGACGCCCAAGCCACTCCCTAATAATAAAAATATCTAATGCCGCCAGTGAGGCTTGAACTCACGACCCCTGGTTTACAAGACCAGTGCTCTACCACTGAGCTATAGCGGCCGATGAAAGCGTCCAACCAACATTTGCATCAGAGCACACCTGTCGCTATACGAGGGAAAACTGGTTCCTCGTTATCCGAACGTTCGTGAGTACCCATTAAAATAATAAAAATAACTGATGCCGCCAGTGAGGTTTGAACACACGGCCCCCGGTTTACGAGACCAGTTCTCCACTACTGAGCGATAGCGGCCGGTGAAAGCGTCCAACCAACAGTTACATCAAAGCACAGTGACGAGAGAAAACTGGTTCCTCGTTATCCTATCGTTCATGAGTACCCATAAATACTAAATATAACTAATGCCGCCCCTGAGGCTTGAACTCACGACCCCTGGTTTACAAGACCAGTGCTCTACCACTCAGCTATAGCGGCCGATTAAAGCGTCCGACCAATAGTTGCATCAAAGCACAGCTCTCGGTATACGAGCAAAACTGGTTCCTCGTTATCCGAACGTTCATGAGTACCCATAAAAACAGGCGTCTCTCATAATCATATGGTGGTTTTGGGACGTTAAACCCCACATATCAATCAATTACCCATAAAAATAATAAAAATAACTAATGCCCCCGGTGAGGTTGATAGATATGTGGGGTTTAACGTCCCAAAACCACTCTATGATTATGAGAGACGCCGTAGTGGAGGGCTCCGGAAATTTAGACCACCTGGGGTTCTTTAACGTGCACCCAAATCTGAGCACATGGGCCTACAACATTTCCGCCTCCATCGGAAATGCAGCCGCCGCAGCCGGGATTCGAACCCGCGCCCTGCGGGTCAGCAGCCGAGTGCCTTAGCCACTAGACCACCGCGGCGGGGCCCCGGTGAGGTCTGAACTCCCGACCCCTGGTTTACGGGACCAGTGCTCTACCACTGAGCTATATCGGCCGGTGAAAGCGTCCAACCAACAGTTACATCAAAGCACAGCTGTCGCTATACGAGGGAAAACTGGTTCCTCGTTATCCGAACGTTCATGAATACCCATAAAAATACTAACAATAACTAATGCCGCCAGTGAGGTTTGAACTCAGGACCCCTGGTTTACGAGACCAGTGCTCTACCACTGAGCTATAGCGACCGGTGAAAGCGTCACACCAACAGTTGCCTCAAAGCACAGCTGTCGCTATACGAAGGAAAACTGGTTCCTCGTTATCCGAACGTTCATGAGTACCCAAAAAATAATAAAAATTACTAATGCCGCCAGTGAGGTTTGAACTCCCGACCCCTGGTTTACGAGACCAGTGCTCTACCACTGAGCTAGAGCGGCCGGTGAAAGCGTCCAACCAACAGCTACAACAAAGACAGCTGTCGCTATACGAGGGAAAACTGGTTCTTCGTTATTCGAACGTTCATGAGTACCCATATAATAATAAATATAACAAATGCTGCCAGTGAGGTTTGAACTCACGACCCCTGGTTTACAAGACCAGTGCTCTACCACTGATCTATAGCGGCCGGTGAAAGCGTCCAACCAACAGTTGCATCAAAGCACAGATGTTGCTATACGAGGGAAAACTGGTTCCTCGTTATCCGAACGTTCATGAGTACCCATAAAAATAATAAAAATAACTAATGCGGGCATGAGGTTTGAACTCACGACCCCTGGTTTACAAGACCAGTGCTCTACCACTGAGCTATAGCGGCCGATGAAAGTGTCCAACCAACATTTGCATCAAAGCACAGCTGATGGATTGATTTGTGGGGTTTAACGTCCCAAAACCACCATATGATTATGAGAGGCGCCGTAGTGGAGGGCTCCGGAAATTTCGACCACCTGGGGTTCTTTAACGTGCACCCAAATCTGAGCACATGGGCCTACAACATTTCCGCCTCCATCGGAAATGCAGCCGCCGCAGCCGGGATTTGAGCCCGTTACCGGCGGGTCAGCAGCCAAGTACCTTAGCCACTAGACCACCGCGTCGGGGGCATCAAAGCACAGCGTCGCCATACGAGGGAAAACTGGTTCCTCGTTATCCGAACGTTCATGAGTACCCATAAAAATAATAAAGAATATAAGTCCGCCAGTGATGTTTGAACTCACGACCCCTGGTTTACAAGACCAGTGCTCTACCACTGAGCTATTGCGGCCGATGAAAGCGTCCAACCAACAGTTGCATCAAAGCACAGCAGCCGCTATACGAGAGAAAACTGGTTCCTTGTTATCTAAACGATCATGAGTACTCATAAAAATAATGAAAATAACAAATGCCGCCAGTGAGGTTTGAACTCACGACCCCTGGTTTACAAGACCAGTGCTCTACGACTGACCTATAGCGGCCGGTGAAAGTGTCCAACCAACAGTTGCATCAAAGCACAGCTGTTACTATACGAGGTAAAACTTGTTACTCATTATCCGAACGTTCATGAGTACCCATAAAAATAATAAAAGTAAATAATGCCACCAGTGAGGTTTGAACTCACGACCCCTGGTTTACAAGACCAGTGCTCTACGACTGAGCTATAGCGGCCTGTGAAAGCGTCCAGCCAACAGTTGCATCAAAGCACAGCTGCTGCTATACGAGGAAAAACTGGTTTCTCGTTATCCGAACGTTCATCAATACCCATAAAATTAATAAAATAACTAATGCCGCCAGTGAGGTTTGAACTCACGACCCCTGGTTTACACGACCAGTGCTCTACCACTGAGCTATAGCGGCCTGTCAAAGCGTCCAGCCAACAGTTGCATCAAAGCACAGCTGTTACTATACGAGGTAAAACTTGTTACTCATTATCCGAACGTTCATGAGTACCCATAAAAATAATAAAGAATATAAGTCCGCCAGTGATGTTTGAACTCACGACCCCTGGTTTACAAGACCAGTGCTCTACCACTGAGCTATTGCGGCCGATGAAAGCGTCCAACCAACAGTTGCATCAAAGCACAGCTTTTGCTATACGAGAAAAAACTGGTTTCTCGTTATCCGAACGTTCATCAATACCCATAAAAATAATAAAATAACTAATGCCGCCAGTGAGGTTAAAACTCACGACTACTGGTTTACGAGACCAGTGCTCTACCACTGAGCTATAGCGGCCGGTGAAAGCGTCCAACCAACAGTTACATCAAATCACAGCTGTTGCTATACGAGGGAAAACTGGTTTCTCAGTATCCGAACGTTCATGAATACCAACAAAAAATAAAAATAAGTAATGCCGCCAGTGAGGTTTGAACGCACGACCCCTGGTTTACGAGACCAGTGCTCCACCACTGAGCTATAGCGGCTGGTGACAGCGTCCAACCAACAGTTACATGAAAGCACAGCTGACGCTATACGAGGAAAAACTAGTTCCTCGTTATCCGAACGTTCATGAGTAACCATAAAAATAATAAAAGTAAATAATGCCGCTAGTGAGGTTAGAACTCACGACCCCTGGTTTACGAGACCATAGCTCTACCACTGAGCTAAAGCGGCCGGTGAAAGCGTCCAACCAAACGTTACATCAACGCACAGCTGTCGCTATACGAGGGAAACCTGGTTTCTCGTTATCCGAACGTTCATGAGTATCCATAAAAATAATGAAAATAACAAATGCCACCAGTGAGGTTTGAACTCACGACCCCTGGTTTACGAGACCAGTGCTCTACCACTGAGCTATAGCGGCCGGTGAAAGCGTCCAGGCAACAGTTGCATCAAAGCACAGCTGCTGCTATACGAGGAAAAACTGGTTTCTCGTTATCCGAAAGTTCATGAGTACCCATAAAAATAATAAAAATATATCATGCCGCCAGTGAGGTTAAAACTCACGACTCCTGGTTTACGAGACCAGTGCTCTACCACTGAGCTATAGCGGCCGGTGAAAGCGTCAAACCAACAGTTACATCAAATCACAGCTGTTGCTATACGAGGGAAAGCTGGTTTCTCAGTATCCGAACGCTCATGAATACCAACAAGAAAAATAAAAATAGGTAATGCCGCCAGTGAGGTTTGAACTCTCGACCCCTGGTTTACGAGACCAGTGCTCCACCACTGAGCTATAGCGGCCGGTGACAGCGTCCAACCAACAGTTACATGAAAGCACAGCTGACGCTATACGAGGAAAAACTAGTTCCTCGTTATCGGAACGTTCATGAGTAACCATAAAAATAATAAAAGTAAATAATGCCGCCAGTGAGGTTTGAACTCACGACCCCTGGTTTACAAGACCAGAGCTCTACCACTGAGCTATAGCGGACGATGAAAGTGTCCAACCAATATTTGCATCACAGCACAGCTGTTGCTATACGAGGGAAAACTGGTTCCTCGTTATCCGAAAGTTGTTGAGTACCCATAAAAATAATAAAGGAACTAATTCCGCCAGTGAGGTTAGAACTCCCGACCCCTGGTTTACGAGACCAGTGCTCTACCACTGAGCTATAGCAGCCGGTGAAAGCGCCCAACCAACAGTTATATCAGAGCACAGCTGTCGCTATACGAGAGAAAACTGGTTCCTCGTTATCCGAACGTTCATGAGTAAACATAAAAATAATAAAGATGACTAATGCCGCCAGTGAGGTTTGAACTCACGACCCCTGGTTTACAAGACCAGTGCTCTACCACTGAGCTATAGCGGCCGATGAAAGTGTCCAACCAACATTTGCATCAAAGCACAGCTGTCGCCATACGAGAGAAAACTGGTTCCTCGTTATCCGAAAGTTTATGAGTACCCATAAAAATAATAAAGGAACTAATGCCGCCAGTGAGGCTTGAACTCACCAACCCTGGTTTACGAGACCAGTGCTCTACCACTGAGCTATAGCGGCCGGTGACAGCGTCCAACAAACAGTTACATCAAAGCACAGCTGACGCTATACGAGGGAAAACTGGTTCCTCGTTATCCGAACGTTCCTGAGTAACCATAAGAATAATAAAATAACTAATACCGCCAGTGAGGTTTGAACTCACTACCCCTGGATTACAAGACCAGTGCTGTACCACCAAGCTATAGCGGCCGATGAAAGCGTCCAACCAACAGTTACATCAAAGCACAGCTGTCGCTATACGAGGGAAAACTTGTTCCTCAATATCTGAACGATCATGAGTACCCATAAAAATAATGAAAATAACAAATGCCGCCAGTGAGGTTTGAACTCACGACCCCCGGTTTACAAGACCAGTGCTCTACCACTGAGCTATAGCGGCCTGTGAAAGCCTCCAGCCAACAGTTGCATCAAAGCGCAGCTGCTGCTATACGAGGAAAAAACTGGCTTCTCGTTATCCGAACGCTCATGAGTACCCATAAAATAATAAAAATAACAAATGCCACCAGTGAGGTTTGAACTCACGACCCCTGGTTTACGAGACCAGTGCTGTACTACTCAGCTATAGCGGCCGATGAAAGTGTCCAACCAACAGTTGCATCAAAGCACAGCTGACGCTATACGAGAGAAAGCTAGTTCCTCGTTATCCGAACGTTCATGAGTAACCATAAAAATAATAAAAATAACTAATGCCGCCAGTAAGGTTTTAAACTCACGACCCCTGGTTTACAAGACCAGTGTTCTACCACTGAGCTATAGCGGCTGGTGAAAGCGTCCAACCAACAGTTGCATCAAAGCACAGCTGTGCTATACGAGGAAAAGCTGGTTTCTCGTTATCCGAACGTTCATGAGTATCCATAAAAATAATGAAAATAACAAATGCCACCAGTGAGGTTTGAACTCACGACCCCTGGTTTACGAGACCAGTGCTCTACCACTGAGCTATAGCGGCCGGTGAAAGCGTCCAACCAACAGTTACATCAGAGCACAGCTGTTGCTATACGAGGGAAAACTGGTTTCTCAGTATCCGAACGTTCATGAATACCAACACAAAAATAAAAATAAGTAATGCCGCCAGTGAGGTTTGAACGCACGACCCCTGGTTTACGAGACCAGTGCTCCACCACTGAGCTATAGCGGCCGGTGACAGCGTCCAACCAACAGTTACATGAAAGCACAGCTGACGCTATACGAGGAAAAAATAGTTCCTCGTTATCCGAACGTTCATGAGTAACCATAAAAATAATAAAAGTAAATAATGCCGCCAGTGAGGTTAGAACTCACGACCCCTGGTTTACGAGACCATTGCTCTACCACTGAGCTAAAGCGGCCGGTGAAAGCGTCCAACCAAACGTTACATCAAAGCACAGCTGTCGCTATACGAGGGAAACCTGGTTTCTCGTTATCCGAACGTTCATGAGTATCCATAAAATAATGAAAATAACAAATGCCACCAGTGAGGTTTGAACTCACGACCCCTGGTTTACGAGACCAGTGCTCTACCCACTGAGCTATAGCGGCCGGTGAAAGCGTCCAGGCAACAGTTGCATCAAAGCACAGCTGCTGCTATACGAGTAAAAAACTGGTTTCTCGTTATCCGAAAGTTCATGAGTACCCATAAAAATAATAAAAATATATCATGCCGCCAGTGAGGTTAAAACTCATGACTCCTGGTTTACGAGACCAGTGCTCTACCACTGAGCTATAGCGGCCGGTGAAAGCGTCCAACCAACAGTTACATCAAATCACAGCTGTTGCTATACGAGGGAAAGCTGGTTTCTCAGTATCCGAATGCTCATGAATACCAACAAAAAAATAAACATAGGTAATGCCGCCAGTGAGGTTTGAACTCACGACCCTGGTTTACGAGACCAGTGCTCCACCACTGAGCTATAGCGGCCGGTGACAGCGTCCAACCAACAGTTACATGAAAGCACAGCTGACGCTATACGAGGAAAAACTAGTTCCTCGTTATCCGAACGTTCATGAGTAACCATAAAAATAATAAAAGTAAATAATGCCGCCCAGTGAGGTTTGAACTCACGACCCCTGGTTTACAAGACCAGAGCTCTACCACTGAGCTATAGCGGAACGATGAAGTGTCCAACCAATATTTGCATCACAGCACAGCTGTTGCTATACGAGGGAAAACTGGTTCCTCGTTATCCTAAAGTTTGTTGAGTAACCCATAAAAAATAATAAGGAACTAATTCCGCCAGTGAGGTTAGAACTCCCGACCCTGTTTACGAGACCAGTGCTCTACCACTGAGCTATAGCAGCCGGGTGAAAGCGTCCAACCAACAGTTATATCAGAGCACAGCTGTCGCTATACGAGAGAAAACTGGTTCTCGTTATCCGAACGTTCGTGAGTAAACATAAAAATAATAAAGATGACTAATTCCGCCAGTGAGGTTTGAACTCACGACCCCTGGTTACAAGACCAGTGCTCTACCAATGAGCTATAGCGGCCGGATGAATGTGTCCAACCAACATTTGCATCAAAGCACAGCTTGTCGCCATACGAGAGAAACTGGTTCCTCGTTATCCGAAAGTTTATGAGTACCCATAAAAATAATAAAGGAACTAATGCCGCCAGTGAGGCTTGAACTCACCAACCCTGGTTTACGAGACCAGTGCTCTACCACTGAGCTATAGCGGCCGGTGAAAGCGTCCAACCAACAGTTACATCAAAGCACAGCTGTTGCTATACGAGGGAAAACTGGTTTCTCGTTATCCGAACGTTCATGAATACCAACCAAAAATAAAAAATAACTAATGCCGCCAGTGAGGCTTGAACTCACCAACCCCTGGTTTACGGACCAGTGCTCTCCACTGAGCTATAGCGGCCGGTGACAGCGTCCAACCAACAGTTACATGAAAGCACAGCTGACGCTATACGGAAAAAGCTAGTTCCTCGTTATCCGAACGTTCATGAGTAGCCATAAAATAAAAAAAAAAATAACTAATGCCGCCAGTGAGGTTGAACTCACGACCCCTGGTTTACAAGACCAGTGCACTACATGGTCTTGTAAACCAGTGGTAGAGCACTGGTCTACCACTGGTTTGCCGCCGAGAGGTTTGAACTCACGAACCTGGTTTACAAGACCAGTGCTCTACCACTGAGCCATAGCGGCCGATGAAAGTGTCCAACCAACAGTTGCATCAAAGCA
>WOVY01000328.1:0-268614 GCA_013436015.1 Rhipicephalus annulatus | reverse complement strand
TCTGGCGGTTATCTTGGAAAACGAAGCCCGCGCGCCCTGCGCACCTGTCTCGGAGGTGATAAAGTGTAGAACGCAAGGCGAGGAGTAGGCGCCACCACCGTGTCGTCTTAGCAAAGCGTTGGAAACACTTGCCTTTTCGTGCAAGCGTTGCCTGGGGAGCGCAACGTGATAAACGCTACGGTCCCTATAATTACTTATTATGCCTTTTCTAGTAAGAGACACACATACAGAATATTCACGTGTTGTTTGGTGCCTCAGATATGCACAATAATTGCTTTTTAATTGATAATCGCACATTATGAACGCTGAACCTTGAGAAATATTGATGGGCGCTGCGAATGTGGTCGGCCATTGGGAGTATTGCTTGGTCACTTTGGTTCCGCTTAAGGTATCGTTATGGGCGGACAAACAGGCGAATGTGCAGACAGAAAGAAAGAAAGAAAGAAAGACAGACAGACAGACAGACAGACAGACAGACAGACAGACAGACAGACAGACCAATATTTTTGCGTCGAAGGTCCCCAAGAAAGACTATCGTCTCTAAAACGTTAGCAGCCATGCCAGTGCATTCAAGGCTTCAAAGCGTTTGGTAGATGTCATGTTTAATCGTTATTCCATGGACGTGAGTGAGTCAGAGAGACACAGAGAGTGTGTGTTTGTGTATGTGCGGGCGTACGCGCGTGGGTTTACACTTTATTGAAGCGACAACCGGTTTCAGTCTGCCAGCTGCCACTGGGGCACCTTTCGTCGTGTCGTTGAAATTACGGCCACAGTTGGCGAATTGTAGGTGAAAGACGCCGTCTGCGCTTGTGTGCTCCTTGGTTTTAATCGGCCTACTTCCGCCGCCTCGCACGTCATACAAGACACGCGCTAGGCGACGCTGACAGTACTTCCGCGAGCAATTTCCTCGCTTTTTTGGAAGCGTGGATGAGTGGCGTCATCTGGTGTTCTTTTTCAAAACCATTTGCAACACGGAGGTAGTGGTACCACTACCTTGAACGAAAGTTTAACTTATACTGTGTCACACGGGCACGCAAAAAGTCTTTAAGTAAGCGGTCTTTTACGAAGTTGAAAGACTTTTAACAAAGAGGTGTTTGCGGCACAGACACACGGCAGCACGATCTCCTTTTAGTGTTTTCGTTCGAAGACGCTAGCGAAAGCGTGGCGCTAGCAGTTAAAAGAGAAGCAATGAAATAATTTATGTATCACGATGTACAAATTAAAGACTTGTTGCACTGCTCGTTTCTTCAAATAAATTTAAAAATAAGAGATCAAGAAACACCAATGTGAATGTTTTTGCACTAGATAGGAAGCATTCCCATAACTAGCGACGTGCACAAGCCCGTCTGGCACCACTGTTGCTTTTATTTACCGTATTTGTTTTTCGCTGCTCTCGACTGCTCTCGACACGTTATGGGCGACCGTACGGGAGAAAAAGCGAGGATCGCAAGCCTCACGGCCTGCCTTCTCGCTCTGGAAAGCGAGGCAGACGCTGCAAAAGCCGCCAAGGAGAGGATGAAGCAACGCAAGACTGAGCGTCACCACGTGATATTGCCGACGCGTTGTAGCTGCTTACGAGACTAGAAAGGAAATAACCATTAAAAGAGTTTACACCTTCTTGCACAATATGAAATTTGTTTTTACAAAGAGGTTTGATGACAGAAAAATAAGCATTCGCTCTTTTTTTTTTCCACCACTCGAAAATTGCTGGCGCCCACTGGTTTCGAGGCTACTCATTCAGAGCCGTAAAAGAGATCGACGAACGCCGTTTACGAAAAAGACCGCTTCTGAAAATGAGTTCGCTCTGTGCCGTGTGTCTGCTGTCAGCAGACACACGGCACAGAGCGAACTCATTTTCACTCAAAAAGACCGCTTACTTAAAAGACTTTTAAGTGCCCGTGTGACAGGGGTATTAGATTGCCATTTCTCTTTCGCTACAACTCGTTTTACGGGAGTAGGCATTATTATAATTATTCGGGCATTATTGAGACGTCACCATGTTTTTTATGACGGCGTCAGTGGAATTCTGGCTCTGGATTGTACCTACTTTTCGAATGAGCATACTCTGTGTGTATGCTCCTTAACAAGCTTGACACTTCAATATTTGTTTGCGGAAACTGGATGTTTTTTTTTTTCTAGACGGTCGTCACATAGTTCTAATTGGAGACTTTATCTGTGTGCTAAATACGCGAAGCGGATGTACAATGTCCGGGCTGGGATCAGTCTGCTTGGAATTCACGTGAGCCTTGTCCAGCAATCATTCAATTCACGGCCTTGTCCAGCATTTTTCATTGTTGGATGCGCAAATGTCATGCGCGGGAATACTTTTGTTTGGGCATGGCGTCGCGGACCATCCTCCAGCAGACCTCGACCGGTGCTTATATTCCACATGCTTTAGAGACGTTTGTCTCTGTCTTACGTGTTCCGCCTATCCGATTTCTGCCTGTGTGCATCTCTGACCATCGTCCGATTCTCTTAGAAATGTAAATTCCATTATGGTTTTCGGAGAAAACCATGGCGTCTTGAAGTTCACGTTCTCCAGGCCACGTGCTGTAAGTGAAATTTGTCCCGTGCAATATGGGAGTCACTCGCTGCGTCTGGTCCATATGATTGGGATGCGCGTAAAACGTAGTGGTGCTTCTACTGCTCAGTTGAAGGGCATTCACTTTGTCGTCGAGCTTCAGAGGAGCTGGCCGATACCGCAGCAAAGTTACGCATTGCCTTGTGCACCGAAACCATGGAGTAACATGTCAAAAACGCCATCTCACCTAATGCGAGCTTGGCAGCATGAACTACGTGAATGTTTCCAGCCTTTGATTGCCGCCTCGTCTCTGGCGACCGCTGCATTGCGTTGTAGGCACAACCCTTGTGTACATATGAGGTGCTACGCTATTGGAGGCAATCGTTGTTTGGGCATTCACAATCACCTGTTTTTATGACCAACACAGACACCACCTGCACAGCCACTTCCTACGATGAAATCAATCTATTTTTTTGGCGGATTTCGAAGAGATGTCATGTTCGGCCATGCGGAAAAACGGGGATATAACACCGCCTATGCTTAGAGGTTTGCCTCGCGTTCATCAACAAGCTGCTAATTCTCTGTACGTCCATACATTATCCGAAGGTGTAAGGAGAAGGAAGGAGGAGGAAGAAAGTTTAAGCGGAAAGACAGGGAGGTTAGCCAGTTCTTAGACCGGCTGGCTACCCTGTGCTGGGGAAAGGGGTGAGGGGAATGATAGATGTTAAAAAGAAATGTTGTGAAGAGAGGGAGAAATTACAAAAAATTGCCCGCAGCTTCCCTCGGGGGAACACTGAGGAGGATGCAGAGCATATAATTGGTTAACGGGGTGTTAAAGTGCGACTTACTTGGGTCGATGGCTACATTGGTTAACGTGGTTGTGAAATGGGGTGTTAAATTGCGACTTACTTGGGTCGATGGCTAAATTGGTTAACGTGGTTGTAGGAGGGGGTGTTAAATGAGTGAACACGTACACACGTATGCGAAAGGGCGGCGCTGGTCGAAGGGACGTCGATCATTGTGTTTGTGGATTCGTTGGAATTCATTTCACCGCGACCTTGGACGTCGACGCGCCGTACAAACCAACCGACGAGCGGCAACTGAACGAGCGAGCGCCGACCTTGAGTATATATACAGCGCGACGGCACATGCACTGTCAGCTGTCGAATGTTCTCGAAGGAGAAGCGCGCGCGCGGCACAGATGGCGACGGCGCATGCGCTGTCAGCTGTCGAATGTTCTAGAAGGAGAAGCGCGCGCGGCACAGATGGTGGGCGACGGCGCGACGGCGCATGCGCGCGCGTCAGCTGTCGAATGTTCTGTGCGGACGGCTCGGACGGCGCACTACAAGGCGCGAGTATAAGATGCTCCCGCATCTAAAAAAAATTGCGACAGAGGAAAGGCAACATCAAAGAGTATAAAACACTAAAGTCTGTCTTTGAGGCCAGTTGTCCGCAAAAAGCGCAGCAAAGCTTTCAAAGCCTTCTGGGCTGAGGATGGGCTTGGCCAATGACCCAGAATCCTTTGTTCCGACAAAGGCTGATTGTCTAGTCTATCCAGAGCTGCAGTGAGTTCTTGTCTTTGCACGTTGAAATAGGTGCACTCACACAGAAGGTGCGCGATGGTTTCTTCGCAACTGCAGTAAGTGCATGTAGAAGAGCTGGCCATCTCGATGAGATAAGAGTATGCATTCGTGAAGGCCACTCCAAGCCACAGGCGGCATAGAAGAGTCTCCTCAGCTCGAGATATCCTTGGGGGAAGACGAAGCTGCAGATCGGGATCCAAGTTATGCAGGCGCGCGTTTGTGAAGTCTGTCGAGTTCCACTGTACCAGTGTGAGGTCACGTGCAAGCGAACGAAGTCTTGTAGCTGCGTCGGTTCTTGAGAGCGGGATGGATGTGTATTGGGTACCATCGTGTGCAGATCTAGCGGCCTCATCTGCGCGGTCATTGCCATATATACCGCAATGACCTGGTATCCACTGATACACTATGCTGTGCTGTTTTTCGGTTGCTTGGTGATGAAGAAGCCTTATTTCAGCTACTAACTGTTCATTAGGTCCATGGCGAAAGGGTGATATAAGACATTGAAGAGATGCCTTCGAGTCCGAGAAGATCGACCAAATTCCCGATGGTTCTTTCACTATAAACTCCAGAGCTGCACGAATGGCTGCAAGTTCTGCAGCTGTCGACGACGTCAAATGCGATGTTATGAGTTTAATTGTGATGTTCCTCGCGGGAATAACCACCGCCCCTGCAGAGCTTACTGAAGACACCGAGCCATCCGTGTAAATGTGAAGGCGTCCGTTGTGCTTCTCTTGCAGGAAAAGTAATGTGGCCTGTTTCAGGGCTAGATGTGACGACTTTTTCTTATTTTGGATGCCAGGAATTGTGAGAAAGGCTTTGAGTGGGTGTAGGCACCATAATGGTATCGGCGGCTGTGCTGCATGCGTGAAGCACAATGGAAGCACTGCGCAATGCTGAGCTACAGTTGCGCTGAACGCTGAGTGGGGCCTGGAAGTTCGAAGTGAGGCTAGGTGATGAGATGGAAAGACCGCACTACAATACGGGGGAAGGCCCCTCGGCCAGACAGTTTTTAGGGGCGAAGCTTTTTATAGCGGCACTCGTTCGTCCCTCATAGCTGTTGTAGTGTGTAAGAAGTATAATATTTTGACCCCCAAGGTGGAGAGATTTTTTCTGTGCGTTGTTGAACAATAAAAAATAGTGCTCAGTGTACATGCCAATGGCTGCTAATGAGGAATATGAGACAGGAGCATTTGGCTTTTAGTTTACGCGCACGCTGCGATTCTCCATTAGCAGCCATTGGCATGTACATTGAGCACTATCTGACAAGAAAGGGTTGCTACGTTATACTCGCTGGGTGTCACCTCCTTGGTTTTCGAAAGGTTTACCGAGCGTTGAGCGGCAGTGCAATGAATACAATGAACTAAATTATACCATGAATGAACTCGAGGTGGTTAAAGTTTGGAAGTAGATACGAAGATCAAGCCGTAAGAAAGTAAAAGCCGAATTCTCCTGTCTCTCATTTCCCATTAGCAGCCATTGCCTTGTACATTGAGCACTATCTGACTGGGAAAGGTTGCTACGTTATACTCGCTGGGCGTAACCTCCTTGGTTTTAGAAAGGTTTAGCGAGCGTTGGGCCGCAGTGCTATGAATACAGTGAACTAGTATATACCATGAACTAGAGGTGGTTAAAGGTGGAAAGTAGACACGAAGCGCAAGCCGAAAGAAAGTGTGCGTGTGCCACCTCTCGTTTAGTCCTTGGAAAGTCCGCTGGATGGCGGTGCTTCTATATGGGGAATATTATGAAGTGATGCGAGATGGTGGTACTTGGAGTGTTGAATAAATGTACGAACGGACACACAGATAGATGCATGGATGGACGCATGAACGGACGCAGGGACGGACGCACAGATGCACGCACGGACGGGCGGATGGACGCATGGACAGTCACACAGACAGACGCATGGACGGACGGAAGCAAGAACGAATGAACGGACGAATGCTTCGCCCCACCCTCCATCATCCACTCCGTGCATATGCTCCCAATTATTTTTTCTTCGTCGCGGGTGTTTAACCAAACAGAGTTACAAACGTCGTAGTAGCTGTATAGAATTTCTAAAATGCGAAGAGACGCAGTCGGCTGAAGAAGAGATGCGGAGCTTTCTGGAGTTTAAACATTCAATGCAAAAATACCTGGATTTAGAGAAGTCTAGCGCTGCGCCTGAAATGTCACCATACAGAAAGAATGAGCGCAGGCTATGACTATCTTCATATCATAGGTACAAGGTGATGCCCTCAGCAAAAGCTATGACTTTCACGGCGCTGCTACCCCGAAGCGCAAGACTCCAGACACGCGAATCCACTTGTAGAGCATAGAAAAATGGCTCAAGGCTGAGGACAATAATACCGAAGACAATGGGCATCCCTGTCAGACCCCACTTGTAATAGAAAAGGCAGCACTCTCCCAACCGTGGGGAACTAGTGTTCTTTTTATTCCTGAGTAGGTATTTCTAAGTATATACACAAAAGAACCACGAAAACAAAGGCTGTGAGCACTTCAACTATATACGCATGCTCCAGTCGGTCAAATGCTTTCTCTTGGTCCGAAAACACAAAGAGACGACGCGCAGATCGCGATAGATTTATAGGCTATGTCATGCCTGGTGGTAAAGGAAAATCTTTGTTTTTCTCGTCCAGGCACTGATGAAGCCTGGTGACGACCAACTATGGTGTTCAACAGAGCCATCAAACCCTGAACGATCACTGTCGGGAAAATCTTATAGTGAACGTTAAGAAGCGTGATAGGTCTCCAATCTTCAGGACTAACAGAGGAAGCGTCAGCTTTTGGGCTTTGTACAAAACGGCCATCTCGAAAACTTGATGGAAAGACACCATCTTTAAAAACACGCCTGATAACCAGGTTAAGGCAGTACGAAAGTCATTCTAAAATGACAAGTAAAATTCAACTGTGAAAAATTGGCAGCATATCCACAGAGTGAATGATGGAGAGTGCATGGGGCGAAGCATTCGTCCGTCCATTCGTTCTTCCTTCCGCACATCCATGCGTCCGTCTGTGTGACCGTCCACGCGTCCATCCGCCATCCGTGGGTGCATCTGTTCATGCGTTCGTCCCTGCGTTCGTCCATGCATCCTATCCCCGCGTCCGTTCATGCGTCCATCCATGCATCAATCTGTCTGTGTGTCCATTCAGCCATCTAATCAACACTCCAAGTACCACCATCTCGCATCTTTTCATCCCATATTCCCCATATAGAAGCACCCGCCATCCAGTGGACAAGGACTAAATGAGAGGTGGCACACGCACGCTTTCCTACGGCTTGCGCTTTGGGTCTACTTCCCACTTTTAACCACTCGAGTTCATTGTATATACTAGTTCACTGTATTCATGGCACTGCGGCCCAACGCTCGCTGAACCTTTCTAAAACCAGGGAGGTTACGCCCAGCGAGTATAACTGCGGCCCAACGCTCGCTGAACCTTTCTAAAACCAGGGAGGTTACGCCCAGCGAGTATAACGTAGCATCCTTTTCCTGTCAGATAGTGCTCAATGTACATGCCAATGGCTGCTAATGGGAAATGAGAGACAGGAGAATTTGGCTTTTACTTTCTTACGGCTTGCGCTTCGTGTCTACTTCCCACCTTTACTAAGCACGTCGAGTTCATGAAATATACCAGTTCATTGTATTTATGACACTGCGGCTCAACGCTCGCTAAACCTTTTTAAAAACTAAGGAGGCTACACCCAGCGAGTATAACGTAGCAATTAGCCCTTTCTTGTAGTGCTCAATGTATATATGCATGCCAACAGCTGCTAATGGGGAATGAGAGACAGGAGCATTCGGCGTTTTGTAAACGCGCACGCCGCGAATTTTTTATTGTTAACAAAGCACAGGAGAAATCTCCCACCGGCACCACCTTGCAGGTCAAAATGTAACACTTGTTACACACTACGAATACGACCACGAGGGACGAACGGGTGCCGCTTTAAGGAGCTTCGCCCCTAAAATTGAGAACGCACGGGATTTCGACTTTCCTCTTCTTGAGCGGAGGTATACCTTACGCAGATTGTTTTCTAAAGTCCCATTTGGTACCTTTTTCACTTGGATCAGCCGCCTTACGCATCGTGAGGACATGGCAGTCTGCTTTGTGTTCCTTTTTTTTTGGGGGGGGGGGGGGGTCTGGTGCATTGAGTTAGTTTTTAAATGCGAAGCATTTCTTAGCGAACTTCAGCAACTTTGAAGCGTGTCTAGTCTATCTATCTATCTATCTATCTAATCTATCCTATCTATCTATCTATCTATCTATCTATCTATCTATCTATCTATCAATCTATCTATCTATCTATCAATCTATCTATCTATCTATCTATCAATCTATCTATCAATCTATCTATCTATCTATCTATCTATCAATCTATCTATCTATCTATCTATCTATCTATCTATCTATCTATCTATCTATCTATCTATCTATCTATCTATCTATCTATCTATCTATCTATCTAGCCGCCTAGGACTAATATCTCTCCTGGCCGTTTGGGTAATGGTATCGATACCAAACTTGGTACGGCATAACATGACTGTATGGTGAACATATTTCACTAGTCATAACATTAAAATCATGACATGTATCTCATGAATGTTATGATTTACATTTCATAGTTTTGCTTCTCTTCCGGTGGTCTCGTTCACATGGTATGTTGCAAACTGGTATGGTATGACATGATTGCATGGCGAACACAAGGGACAGACCTTAACATGATAATTATGACATCCGTGTCATGCACGGTGTAGGAAGGAGAGGTGACTCAACGCAGCGGGCGAGCATGGCGAAACTTGGTTCGGCGCGGACGTGTGGGCACGTAGGTGGCGCTGCGCGAACAGGGGCCATGTACTGCGGGTCTTCAGTTGCCACGGGCATGAAACGCGCCTCGCACTGTTCCGTATACAGCACGTGCTTGGATTTCAGTGGCATGAATTCAGGGTCGCTTCAAACGAAAATACCGTTTCGAAAGAACCGAGGTTCTTTTGGACGTCTCGAGTTGGTATGTGAATTTTAAGGCCGAAGCGCATGCTCGCTATTTGGGACGTGACAGCGACTGTAGCTTCAACAGTTCTTCGCGAAGACGCAACCACCTCTGCGAGCAATTTAAACAGAAATAGGGGCAAAAAAATGTTGCGGTGCACCAGTGCTATCCACCACGGTCACGGTGACTTCGGCATCCGAAGGAAATTTGAATTTCGCTGAACTCGGGCACACACATGAATCGGATATCTACTTCAGTTTTGCGTCGTTACTTTTTTAAACATGTTGTTACAGTTTTTCATGCATAATAAGCTTGTACACACATATACATGTTTATTGCACTGTTTACAGAAAAATGTACCCAACAAGAAACGTTGAGGAAATCGCACACATTCAAACACCAAGCCAAATACTCTGTTTAGGACGCTTGTGCAGTTACAAGTTTTGACAGTTTTCTGAGCTTGTGTGTCTTGTTTTTCTTTTCTTTTCTCTGCCTACAATACTGCCTCATCCGAAGGCCCACATAATAATGCAAGATTTTAGGAAATACTTCATCTCTGTGGGTGATGCAAGGAAATGAGAGCCAGTTGTTATCTAATATATGATCAATGGTGAGCTCGTAAGCATTCCTTTGCGTGCAATTTCTTTGAAACTCTACTCCTGCTGCGCGAAGTAACACAAATATGTTAGTTGTGGGATGAATGAGCTTTCAAAGGGTCTTACAGTTTACGAGGGCTGCCTCAGGTATCTGCGAGTGGGCAACAGGTCTCGCAAGGCCAAGTTTGCACGTTTCGCACCGTTGTGCTCTTCAGCAACTCCCGGCACACAAACCCTGTAACATAGTAAACTATGTTACAGGGTTTGTACATAGTAACAGTTCATCAAACTGACATAGTAACAGTTTATCAAAAGTTGACAGCCCTGCGACGGGTGCCGAGGTACAATCATGCAAGAGCATGTCCGAAGCAGTAGCACCACTTTCGGGGGGATCCGCAAGAAAGCATTGTGAAAGCGAGCCACCGAGTTCCTGTCTTTGCTTTCGAAGCTTCTTGAAAGTCTCGTTGACGTCAAGTCTCTCGGTTGGCCTCTTGCGTTGTTTTTTCTGTTTCGAGAGATAGCTTGGGCAGTCCGGAAAAAAACTGGGCACTGCATCTTTGGAGAGAGACGCTTTCCGGGGTGCTCGACACAAAACATTGCCGTTGTAGACCGCTTAGGTTTTGCTCACCAATCGAGGCTCAAAGTGCCGTTCGCAGAGGTGGTCGGTAGACTGTAGGATGCGATCCTTGCGCGGAATGGCATTCCTCCACACCCGAAGGCGTTCTTCTTCTCTCGGCGCAGAAAACAGCGAAAGTTTTCGGTACAGGACTTGTACCCTGTGTTGCAGCGTGGGGAAAAAAACTTCTCCCCATCGCTTTTACATGGCCACCCGCACGTCGTATAAGCTCACAGGGTTAACCAAAACTTTCAAAGATTGCGGATAGTCCACAAAAAAGTGAGACGTTCGACATGAAAGATGGCCTCGTGTCGGAGCGAACTGAAGTGGCCGCTATCAGTTCGCGACTCGCATGGTTCCGGTACTCCTAGCGCCCTCTAGTAGGGAGAAGGCGAACCCGAACAAGTTCTCCATGGGGCTGCTCTGCTGTGCCTCCGAGGCGATCACTCACCTCCCCTTCCTACACCGTGGTGTCATGTAACAACATGAATACATGCCACGCTCATGATGCGCTCGCGGCCATTTCGCTAGCGTAACATATAAAATTTGGTATTACTATACGTGAATGATGACAAAGGTATATGACTGGTTTAAACATGATAATCATGAGATGCATGTCTTGTAACGTGACTACATGCTACACTCATGATGCGCTGGCGGCCGTTTCGCTAGCTTCACTTATACCAAATTCGGTATTACGTGACGTCAATAGATGACGAATGCATGTGACTGGTGCAAACATGACATTCATGAGATGCATGTCATGTGACAACTTGACTACATGCCACAGTCAAGGTGCCAATACACTTTGACGCGACATGGCATGCGTGTGCGCCAGCGTTCGTTTCGTCGTGTCACGCAGGCGTTGCCACGCCAGGCGCCGGTCCTGCCGTATACTAGCAGGCTCGCGCCGCGCAGCGTTGCTTTGAGACACGCGTGTTTCAGCGCGTCCAGCCTCCCTCCGTCACGAAAAGAGACACACGCAGTGCTGTCTGGGTAACGCATCAACGCGAAATGCAGCATGTCGAATTTCGCGCCGGTTGCCATCCGGCCGCGCCGATGGACGCTGGTCGCGCTGGTCACGCCTGGCGTGAAACTATAAATTTCCCGCGTTTTGCTAACGTATAGCGTCGCTGCGCCCAGCGTGCGCACGGTACAACATCACGTTGGAGTATATCAGACCCTTCATGATGCACTCGCGGCTGTTCTGCTAAGCGTACCCTTCTTCTTTTTTCCCATATATATATATATATATATATATATATATATATATATATATATATATATATATCTTGCTTGGTAGACTAAAAAGAAATAACACGTAAGTACGTACACAAGCGGGGCTTAACGAGTGTATCAATTTTTCGAGCACTTCGTACGGAACTATGGGAGAGCTGTGTAGTGTTTAGAATGAATGAATGATTTTTCGATGAATTAGAGGGCTAAGTACCCTACTATGGGAGTGCAATAAACGTTCCATGCGAGGCACCTTCGCATTTTGAGAGTAGACCTGCGTTGTTCAGGCAAAGTATTGAATGTTTTCGAATACTTCGTACTCAACTATGGGAGATCAGTGAGGGGTGGAGGGAGAAGTATAAAAAGTGGTTAATAACTTAGAGTACTTAATACTCTTCTATGAGAGAACATAAAGCCATCCCGTGTGCCTCACACTTTTTAAGACCCTGTTCACAAAATATACACCATGAATCAGTTCATGACGAGTGGTTTCACCTCACACAAGGCAAAGCATGGCTTTACAAACTGCTAATTAGTTGCACCGCACCATCGCACACCATTCGCAGTTCGGTGTGTTTAGAATAAATGTTCAACAATTCTGAGCACTAGGTACTCTATTGTGGGAGAGCAATGAGCTGTTCCAGTTTTCGCGGATGTAATTGAAACAAGGTGGTGACGATTTGGAGCACCAGGTACTCTGCTGTGACAGAACTGAAAACCCTCTTATGACGCAATACCATAGATTAATATAAAAGGTTAAGAGAGGACACTTCCACAGGCCCCAGCGGCTAATTTCGGTGCGCAGCGCATCAGACGGGTGCGGTTAAACTTTGCTGCCTCAGAGATGGCAGACCGAAGAAAAAAATGTCTTGGAGGCCATGTCGTAGTGACTGGAATTATTATACAGCTTTCGAGACCACTTTTACGTGCGTGCTGGTCTCTGAGGCCGTACTTTAATTTCTTTATAGCGTTGTTTTCGTGCGTCGATGAGCTTCATGTAAGCTGCACCTCTCAAGCGGCAAGCACACGATGCCAGTGTGTGTTATGAACACATTTTGAATAAAACATGAGGATCATTGGATAAGCGAAAGGTTTCATTTTCAAGTCATAATCTTGGTAAGCCCATGCCCACTTTGTTAATATTTCATAAACGGAGGCACAAAGGGATGTTCATTGTACTGCGGGATACATAAATTACTTCAGCTTCATCGTGTCGCACGTGTAGTTCGCGATATGAGCCAATGCGGGCAAAGTTGTGTTTGGCATCTCATACCCCAGTTGCCAGAACTTGGGGTGGTTGTAAGTAAATAAACAGTAGGTGATGGGGTGCCATCTTACGGCTGGGGTGAAGCTGCGTAACTCAGCCGCTTTTTGGCCCGAGTGACGCTATGTTACTCTGTAGTACTACTACGTACAGAATTCACTGAGTAATGGTACTTCACTCCACGACCCTTTACTAAAAGGTACATATCTGGTACCGGTGAATGCCTGTGCTTCAGAATAAACTATGGCAAGTGTGGACCGATAAACCAATATGCTACTGTGTCGGTATAGGTTGTCGGGGACGTACCACAAGAGTTTTTATCAATCATAAGATAAAAGTACAATATGACACACCTATTTATTATTATACTGTGACAACAAAGTATAATAAATAGTGGCCAAGACAATGTACCTAAATTACCAACATGACCTCAAGGCTATTTATTAGATCCATGCACTGTATGGATCTACTGAGAGGTACATGAGCACTAAAACGACCACCCGCATCTTCCCACGGGGAGAAGTCGAGTAAAGACGTCGCTGAGTGGTGGGGGTATCAAGTGAATGTTGCGTATGGGGGTAAGGTTTGGGAATGCTAAATAATGTTTCGTCTTTATTATTCATATTTACTGAATGAACGGGAAGAGTTGCCTTCAACGATTGTTGGGACGCTGATGTTTGGCTGTGCCGCACAACTGGCTGAAGGTTCTGTTGCTTCCATTGCTTCTACTCCAGTTAAGGAAAGCGTCAAGTCCAGCCGGACCAAGTGAAGACGCCTTTGACTGAATTTTGAACGCCCGAACCAATGGGCCGTGAACGGTTTCCGAGCGCGTGCAATCAGTTTTTAGATGCGGAGCATCTAATACTCGAGGCTTCTGGTGCGGCACCGTCCGCAAGCTTCCTCCTCCTTCTTCCACCATCTGTGCATCCCTTCCTCCTCTACACACCGCGCGCGCTTCACTCCTCCACCATCTGTGCACCCTTCCTCCTCTACACACCCAAGGAGGATAAAAAAAATTGCTGGAGTGGAAATGATTGCGCAGATGTGAAGCCGTTCCTCTGGCAAGATGGCGGCTGTGGCGGCCATCTTACTAGGGGCATGATAAAGTGTCGCCGTTCAGCGATCGAAAACGAAGCGTTTCCCTCGCACGCCCAACGAGTTTAATGCAACCAACATTTTTGGGGCCTCATAGTGCTCCAAGTGCGTCTTAAGGTCACTAGTTTTCCGTAGTGAGCCTCTAATTGGAGGCAAAGTTCTTTGAAGATTCAGTCATCCATATTTGTTTCTGAGTGTTATTTCGTCAGGAACAACCATCCTTTAATATAGAACTACCGTAGTATTTACATAACGTATCAAAGCCACTTGATCTTTAAGCGGGCACTATCAGAAAAGAGCATGTTTCCGCCATCTTGGCAGTGGCAATAGGTGGCTTCACTTCTGCTGGCAAGGCATCGCAGGAGCTTCCACTCCAGCAACTTTTCTTTAATTCTCCTTGTACACACCACGTGCGCTTCTCCTCTTCACGAACATTCGCTAGTTGTATAATGTAGCGCGCATGCGCCGTCACGCTTCGAGAACATCGGCAGCTGACGCGCGCGCATGCGCCGTCGCGCTTCGAGAACATCGGCAGCTGACGCGCGCGCATGCACCGTCGCGCTTCGAGAACATCGGCAGCTGACGCGCGCGCATGCGCCGTTGCGCTTCTCCCCCTTCTCGAACATTCGACAGCTGACAGTGCATGCGCCGTCGCGCTGTATATATACTCAAGGTCGGCGCTCGCTCGCTCAGTTGCCGCTCGTCGGTTGGTTTGTACGGCGCGTCGACGTCCAAGGTCGCGGTGAAATGAATTCCAACGAATCCACAAACACAATGATCGACGTCCCTTCGACCAGCGCCGCCCTTTCGCATACGTGTGTACGTGTTCACTCATTTAACACCCCCTCCTACAACCACGTTAACCAATTTAGCCATCGACCCAAGTAAGTCGCAATTTAACACCCCATTTCACAACCACGTTAACCAATTTAGCCATCGACCCAAGTAAGTCGCACTTTAACACCCCGTTAATCAATTATATGCTCCGCATCCTCCTCAGTGTTCCCCCGAGGGAAGCTGCGGGCAATTTTTTTACTAGCAGACGGTGCCTGCGTCAGCATTGCGAGGCGAGAGAGGGGGAAAAGAGTGACAGTAGGTACCAGACGCGAGCGTGCGGCATGAGATGCAGGACGTGATTATGCGCAGTGTGTGTTGGGGGGGCTGGGCTGGATGGCACCAACGCTGAAGCAAGACATAGTGCGACTAAGAAATGATACGCGTTTAAGAGATAATATTAGGTTCTAGGCCTTTACATGCCAAAACCACAGTAAGTATGATTATGAGAACTGCCGTGATCGGTCACTCTACACTAACAGCCGTCGCCCTTGTGTAGTCGTCATGGCGTTTGACTGCTGACCCGCTGGCCGCGGAAGCAAATTCTGGGTGCGGCGGGTGCATTTCAATCAAGGCGATATGCTATGGGCTTTTGCGCTTAAATTTAGGGACGCGTTAAAGAATCCCAAGTGATCGAAGTTTAACGGAGCCATCTTCACTGCGCCCCTCGTCACAGCAATGTTTTTCAAAGTTAATTCCGTACAAATACTTACAATCCAATGTATTAGGTTTGGCCACATTGGATTCTTTCGTATCGGCCTGTCATGTTAGTTTGTAGTAATTCAAGCCCTGTAAAAAGTTTTCTGGTATAGCAGTTGCTTACAGCTAATTTATTTTTGCTCCTTTGTTTTGAGAAAAAAGGAAGGATGCCTAGAGATTCGTTGCGTAGTTTTAAAAGCGAAAATCATTTTTCTTTCTTTATGCGTGAACATTTCCTTATGCCAGTTCCCTGCTTAAATTAATTTGTCGAGACGATTATAGATATGAATGAAGCAAATGGGTATCAACAACTCTACATTATTCCGGGAAGTGTTCCTAAGATGCATACTAATGGTTGTTAAAAAAGGCAAAATGAATCAACATCAACTAGCCTGTGAACGCATTATCTTGGTAACGTGAATGCCTGCGTGCAGACTGAAAAGCCACGATGTAAACTGTGAAAGTCGCGCCTCTTTTTCTGTCTTGAGATCTGATACAATACGTGTTGGAAATAGACTGAGGGGTTCAAAGAATTGTTCCGCCCCATATTGTGTCTGTTTTAAAACGAGTGTGTGAATGAGAGAAGCGCGAGCCGCCAATCGGCCACCGCTGGGCAATCATGCATGTTTTTCCAATCTGACTTTGCCTTTTTGCCTTCGATGAACAATCCTTATTTTGCAAGAATGTATACCTAGTTGCTAGGTGCCTCAAGAGAATAAGGAAGTGGCATCCAGAATAGCAGAAAACACCCAGCCTCTTACCAGCCAGGAACTTATATTATTCGGTTGGCCCAGCCAACATATAGGATACCTTAGCTAATGTTGTTACCAACCAAAGTATATATATAATGGTTGTTGCACTTATAAAGTATAATGACTGATTTAAGATGCACCATAAGTTGATGCCTGGCCTTACAAGCATGTTGTCGGTCCTATTCTCAGCTCAGGTTTGGCAGTTGAAGTAAGCCCTTCATTTAATTCAAAGCTGAAGTACGTTATCACATATTGCTCCTATATTTAGAATTTTACTCGTCCTTACCTTCTGTTAATGCCAAAGTACGGAGGGATCGGACCGTATACGTTTGTACGGGTCTACGTTCTGCAGATAGCGTGTTGCAATGTATATATTGCTCTAAAGCTTTTTCACACTTCGCATGCGCATATGCACTCGCGACACCACGCTTTTGTGAAAAAAAAAGAAAAACGCGTAGTGCATCATACACTGCCTAGGCTTCTCTGGTTCTAACGTGTTGGCGCCGGTTGGTTTTGGGATCAAGTATATAACTTTTTTAAAAGGCGAAGCATTTCTTAGCGAACTTCGGCAAGTTTAAGTCTATCTATCTATCTATCTATCTATCTATCTATCTATCTATCTATCTATCTATCTATCTATCTATCTATCTATCTATCTATCTATCTATCTATCTATCTATCTATCTATCTAGCCGCCTTCGACCTTTAGCTCTCCTGGTGGTTTCGATAATGGTATCGATACCAAACTTGGTAAAGCATAACATTACTGTATGAAGAACATATTTGACTAGTCATAACATGAAAATAATGATGTGTATGTTATGAATGTCATGCTTTACATTTCATGGTCCTGACGCTCTTGCGGTGGTTTCGTTCACATGGCATGTTGCAAAACTGGTATGGTATGACATTGCGACATGGCGAACACAAGCGACGGACCCTGACATGAAAATCATGATATGCGTGTCATGTAACAACATGAGTACATACGACGCTCATGATCCACTTGAAGCCGTTTCGCTAGCGTCAGATATACCAAATTTGGTATTACGGTACGTGAATGGATGACGAAGGTATGTGACCAGTGCAAACATGATAATCATGAGATACATGACATGTAACAACAGGGCTACATGCTACGCTCATGATGCGCTCGCGGCCGCTTCGCTAACTTCACATATGCCAAATTTGGCATTACGTGACGTAAATGGATGACGAAGGTATGTGACTGGTGCAAACATAATAATCATGAGATGCGTGTCATATAAGAAAATGATTGCATACCACACTCGAGGTGCGATACACTTCGAAGTGACGCGGTGCGCGCGCTCGCTGGCGTTCATTTCAACGTTTTTTTTTTCTTTAAATAGTGAGGTTGAGGATTCGTACTTTGCGGTGAAGGGTTTAATTTTCACTCGTGCCTTGACTTTAGCCACCAATCAGATAACCTCCTTCTAGCTAGATCTACCCGCTTAATGTCTGTTTCGCCCTCCCTTTCCCTAAACCCCAGTGCTTTGAAAAATGCTGTCCCATCATCCTGAGCTATAGAGTGAAGCCCTTTAAAGAAAATTATCAAGTGTTCGGCAGTTTCTTCTTCCTCTCCACACGCACTGCAAACCGTGTCTACCCCTTCGTATTGGGCCGGATATGTCTTGGTTCGCAATACCTCCGTCCTGGCCTCAAAAAGTAGAGAACTACCCCGAGTATTATCATAGATCCCTTGCTTGGCAATTTTCTGCTTAAACGTTCGATAGATCTCTAGTGCGGACTTCTTACTCATGCCGATTCTTCACATATCTGTTTCGGCTTCCTTCACCGTCTTCTTAACCAATAATTCTTTTTGGTTTGGTCCCCTGCTGTTTTCCAAGTATTAACCAGTTATTTTTCTGGCTCGCTTCCGCCATTTTGTATTGGAATTCTTCATGTACAAGTAGCTGAATACTTTCCTAGCCCAACACTCTTACCCCACTTCTCTCAATCGCTTCTCAAATTTTATCTTGCTTCAAGCTTCCCTGCCCTCAAATGATGTCCATCTCATATCACCTTGTACTGCCTGATTTGGTGTATTCCCGTGAGCTCCTAAGGCAAGCCTACCTATTCCACGTTGCTTAATTTCTAGTCTTGCTTGAACTTCTTATCTCATGCACAAGACCGCATTGCCGAACGTCAGACCAGGAACCATGACACCTTTCCATATTCCTCTCACAACATCATACCTATTGTAATTGCACAGCGCCCTGTTTTTCATTACTGCTGCATTCCTGTTACCTTTAGTCGACACGCATATTTCGTGTTCCCTCAGGTACTCGGCCCCATAGCATATCTATACGCCCAGATATTTGTATTTATCTGCTAGCTCTCGCGTGACCTCCTGCATTCTAGGCTCACTACCTACATTGTCATTAAAAATCAAGACTGCCGATTTTTCCTTACTGAATCTGAAATCTAAACTATCTCCCTCATTACCGCAGATGTCCACCAATCTCTGCAAATCTTCCTTGTTGTCGGCCATTATCACTATATCATCTGTGTACATCAATCCTGGTAGTGCCTGTTCAATGAGTTTTTCTTGTTTGATGAAAGAGAGGTTAAAGCCCCGTCCAAATCCTTCTGATTTGGCCTCTAATCCTTGTAGGTACATCATGAATAATAAGGGTGACAGGGGACACCCCTGCCTAAGCCCCCGTTTTACCTCTGCAGGCCTGGATACCTGTTTTTCGCACTTTATAATTACCTTGTCACCTTTGTAGATATCCTTTAAAAGATTAGTGACTACATCTTCTACAGCTAGTGTGTGCCGTATTCCCCACAAGTCCTCTTCAACCACGCTATCGTACGCTCCTTTTATAACCAAAAATGCTAGCCACATGGACCTGTGTTCCTTTTCTGCTATTTCGTTGCACTGCGTCAGTGAGAACAGATTGTCTTCCGACCTCCTGTGTTTCCAAAACCCATTCTGCAGTTCCCCCAGCACCCCCTCATTCTCCATCCATGCCTGCAGTGTTTCCTTTAAAATCTGCATTTCCAGCCTGTAGACCACTGATGTCACTGTTATAGGACGGTAGTTGTTTATGTCAGCTTTGTCCCCCTTTCCTTTATAGATTATGTTCATTCTGCTAAGTTTCCATCCATTGGGAACTTCTCCATCGAATATTATTTTGCTCACTGCCTCTCTCAAAGCCCGCTTAGACTTAGGACCTAATGTTTTTATCAGAATAATGGGAATGCCATCTGGGCCTGTTGATGTACTACTGGGAACCCTTATCTCAGCCCTTTCCCACTCTCGTTGTGAAAATGAAGCCATTGTGCCACTTGATCCATCCTTGTCTTTTGTGGTGCATGAAGCACTTCTTTGTTGAAAATTTTTTGTCACCCTTCTGCTTATATATTCAGTAGCTTCGTCCCCTTCGAACCTAGCCACTTGAGCTGTAGTTATAAACGTCTGCTCTAGGCTCGTCTCAATTCTTAGGAAGTTGAGAAGGTTCCAAAATTTCGCAGCTGCTTTTCTATCTTTTTATATGTACTTCTGCCAGCCACTGAGCTCCTTTTCTTGTAATCTTTTCATTGATCAGAAGAGATGCATCCCTTCTACAGCTTAGAAAAATTTTCTATTTTCCTTCAACACCATCTGTCGGTTCACCCTGCTGCTTAGCATGTCTGTGTTCCCGAGAGGCTTCCTGACGTTTTGCTATGGCTCTCTTAACTTCCTCATCCCACAAACTTTTGGGTTTGTGTGTTCTTTTTCGGGGTGACTTATCACGTGCCTTAGCAAGCTCAAGCTCCAACAGTCTAATTAGATTCGTGTATGTCCACACTGTTTTATTACCCTCATTGATTACTTTCTCAATTTGTTTAGTGGCTATTTCAATTTGCGTTTCTGAATAAAAAATTTCCTGTAGTTGCTCTTCTTTTCTGCTTCCCACTTTTTCTCCTCATCCAAAACTTATCTTGATACGTTTGTGATCACAACCCAGACTTCTGGAGCCAACTTCATCTATGTGCATTCCCCTGAGCTTATCATACATCCTATGTGACATCAGGGCATAATCTATTGTCGACTGAAGCCTTCCTACCTCCCATGTTATTTGCCCTTCGCACTCCTCGGTATTGTTGCAAATGATCAAATCGAGCCTTTCACACATATCCATGATCATTTCGCCTGTCGAGTCAGTATACCCATCTATATCTTCTATGTGCGCATTCATATCTCTTAGTATAATTATCTCGAACTTTCCTCCTAACTCCTGAATGTCATTTCATATACATTCTACCATTGCCTGGTTTTCCTCTCTGGCCTTTGCTCCCGTCCACAAGTACACAAAACCAAGAAATGTCATTTGCACTGCCACTTTTCCTTTTAGCCATAAATGTTCCTTGCACTCCTGCTTGACGCTTTGCCAGTCTGTACTTTTATAAATGAATGCCCCAATACCACCCCCCTTTTCTGCTGCCTTCTGTTCTATTACAGTATTCCCACGCGTTGTCCGCATTGTTACCATGCTGTTCCATGTCCTTGAGATGTGTTTCTACAAAACCGTATACCATCGGCCTCTCGTTCATTAGCTGTTCTTCTATCTCTTCCCACTTCAGCCTGTTCTTACTACCCCGCATGTTATAAACCCTATGTTTGAATCGGCTCGGCGCTCGTGGCTACGTCTAATTCTGCCCCGGACTCTACCTATCTTGGAAACTGGTGCCACTTTGGAATCGTATCTGTCCATACCACCTGTCAAAGTCTCACCGGTTGTTTTCCTTGTTACTAGCTATCCTACACCACGAAGGGTTCGTTTGCCCCCCAAACAAGCTACTGTGCAACCTGCAAGTCGCCAACCCACCTCATGACCTAGCCGCCCATTGAAGTGAATTCTGTCTCGTTGAAAACTACCCCACCTATGCACCTCTCTCTTTATTTCCACCACCTCAAAGCCTTTCTCTCGACTCATCCGCCATATCTCTTGGTTCGCGTTGACAACCGCTTTTTTCAGGTTGCTTTCACGCACCGGTACCTCCGGTTTCATGCGTATCACTACCTGTATCCGAGGAGAAGTGGCGCGCATGTCATCGACGCCTTTCGCCAGTGTGGTTGCTAGTCTCTCTGTATCTTCATTTAAGACATCGTTTAAACCACCTGAAATAATCACAAGACTTCGTCTATCAGCTGTACTTTTGAGTTTCGCGCTCGCTTGCCTCATGACTGTTTCCAGCTTGCGTCCTGTGAGCGCCTCTACTGCAACCTTCTTGTCACTTCGTACCCTCTCTTTGATGCCTTCTGTGCATCGATTTAAATTCAAATCCCCGGCGATTATCACATGCTGTGACTTTTCAGCTGCAGCGTACTGCACGTGGGGGTTACTTGCACCTGTGATGCCGGCTGCTTTGTCCACTCCCAGCCCCACCACTACTTCGCTGAAGCTGGGCCTTGCGATAATTGAACCGGCTGAACCTGCTTTTTCTAAACGTGCTTGCTCTTTCTTCTCCGCCGTTCTGGTTGCCGGTTCCCTACTGTTCTCTCCGTAGGCCGCTCTTCTGTTTATCTTGGCCAGTGGTTCCTCGGCGGACTTCAGGCTTTCTCACATAGCCCTCGTTTGCTCTTGCGCTGTCGCCAACGCAGTCTCGAGCTCGGTGATTCTCATCAGCAGTTCACTCTGGGCAACCATCATTTCCTCCATTTTTCCTCGACCTCACATTGCCTACACTTCGCGTCAGCCTTTTCTCCTTTCGATTCTACACTTTGGTTCACTTTCAAACCCAACCCACATCCTGAACACTTTACAGTCTTTTTAACCATGCCTTTCCGACACCAATTGTCTCGATGACTTGTCTCACTCGATAATTACAAAACTCGAGCCCTGCCCTACGAAAAAGTGAAAGTCTCAGCTCTACTACGAAAATTTGCGTGTTAAATGTACGTGCACCTCCACCTTGGGGTGGCAAAAAAAAACAACAACTTAAAAATGAAACACACACACACACGCACAAACTGGTAAATACCTCGTGACTGACCCCCGAAAAAACCGTACAATAAAATAAGTGCTACAGGTATTTTAACTGCTGCCTCATAGTTATGAAGACAAGCTCAAAACATGCAAAACCACTCATCTGCGCAGTCGATCGGGAGCGCTCAAAAAACACGACCATCCAGCATGACAGTCCTTTTCAAAGCTATTTTCAAAACTCATTTCAAAATTCAGCGCCACATAGTGAAAGAAATCGAAAACATAATTTTCCGCTATGTCTTGTTCACCCACAGTGATGCACGCTGCTGATACCAGTATGCGATGATCGCTGCGTATGTGGGTTGTGGTTGACATTCGGTGAGACGCCCAAAAAGACGCACAGCGGCCACTTCAAAAAGCTGTGCCACTGCGACCCTTGCGTGACCTCTTCGGGCGGTGGATGGGCTGTTAGGACCGGCAGAGCAAGGACATGACCTCCAAGGGAAGCTCATTGAAGTGCCGTCGAAACGAAATACATGCCCTGTATAAACGCAAGTGGGGCCCGTGTGTGCTGCAGGGAACGCTCATCAGCATCGCTGGGACGCGCAGCCCACCAGCTCACACGAGTGAACAAAATATAGCGGAACAGCCGTGTTGCCAGACTGAATTTTCTAAAGGGTCTATTGCACCTTCGTCACAGAGTCGCTAGCAACACTGAGATTGTCAAGCTTATGATAGCATCAACCACATTAGCATTGGAGTCGTCTTGCAAACCTTTCAGAAGGGATTACAAAATTTCAGAATGGGTTACAAAAATTTTAGCCTAATATACAAAGTAGGTGTGAGCCTCACCCATATCGGAGAATGGATACTCCTCGCGTTGTACCATGTTAATAGGCGGTTGTGATGGACTACAGGATGCTGCACTAGCCGTCCGGATTTAACTACGCATGCAAAGTTGCTGAATATCGATGACATTTCTGTGCTTGATGTTTAACCAGGCCATTTGTTTATCGATGGTAAAGAAAACTGAAGAGCTGTTAATACCAAGAACCGAGGAGCTGTTCGTGAGGTGCACTGGTGATCTTTGCTTATTGCCATTGTTAGCGTTACTCCATACTCCATTGTGGGGAAGTATGACTTTGAGCAGAAATAAAGAAAACGCAGCGCGGACAACAAGCGGCAGGACCACTAGCTCAGAATAACAAGACAGTAAGGCTGTGCGAACAGGGGTTCATGAAATTGTCATGCGACGAACTACAGCAAGGCAAACGTCTTACTTGCGTGAAGCCTGTTTCGTACAGCGACTATCTGAAAAGGTTGAAATATTCGTAATATTCTTGTATAAACTGAAAACAGACACCGATACCAAAGTTTCGCGACCAAAAGCTGGTTTGGCTGAACTTTCATGGACATGAGGGTCAAGAAGGTCCGTGAGCTGCTTATTGACAGCTCATTCTAGAGAAGCAAACGTGGTCGAAATTATCCGTAGTCGCTTCCTACAACGTCTCCCGTATATACAAATTCGCTTGGCGGTCTTCGTTTCTATAAATCGAAATAACACTGAGCCATTTTCAAAAATGCAATGAATTAACAAGGGGTGTGGCACTGAGAAAGGAACCACTTAAAGAGTTCCTTTGTAGCACGGGGGCATGGAAAAAAAGGGCAATGCGGCTTCTTGGGTGCAGCTTATATTTATTCTCAGGTTGTCACGACTATAGTTACGTCCGTCCAGAAATTTTAACAGGTATTTGTCGCCCGTCTGTTGGCTTCTTCCTGTTCAGTGGACCAGTTGCGAGTAGTAAAATGTGCCTAAATTCTGTCGCGTACAGCTGTTTATGAGAATATTATTATTTTGTACGCAGTAATGTTTTTTACCTTTGGCCTAAAATGCTTTGTTGCTATCGTTGCTACAAAGCTATCCGCAGTTCATGCCCACTTCAAGTCACTTATCAATCAATCAATCAATCAATCAATAAATAAATCAATCAAAGAACTTTATTTTCACCCAAAACAAAAACATTTACTTCCTCCGTCGGACTCCCCATGTCCTTAAAACTAAGGAGCCAGACGCTTAGAGAATTTCTTGTACGCAAGATCTGCTTTTACTAGCAAAAAAAAAGTGACATGGTTCTTTATGAATTTTCCTCAGAAGACCCGAAGATTGAAATATTTTTCTCATTCCATAGATTTCACTTCTACACCCTCCCCCTCTTTCCCGAAAAGATTGGTAGCTCTCTTCATATTGAATCGAAGTCATTGGAAACTTTCTGAAACTTACGTTGTTTTTCACTGCATGTGGTTTCGTAGGGACAACAACGCACCTGGTTTAAGTCGGCACGGCAATAGATACTATGTCAGCGATGGGCCATTATCCTGGCACAGTATGTTTCAATGTGGGTTAAGTATAACATTTGTGACCTGGCTGTCAGTGAGGCGAATCGTATCATTCTCACAAGAGATCCTATGTACTATTGCACTTTCTTCCATTTTACCTATGTTTCGACAGCTTTACATACAAGTAAAGAATATCACCCACCCGCTTAGCAGGTGCGGTGTCACTCCAGCCAGAGGTATAATGTACGTTAAACAACCGGTAGCTGTCCGTGAAACCACTTGTACTTTCATATATTAACGTTGGGCTACATTTATTGCAGATCTCGTATTTATAGACGTAGAACAGCTCATGGCGGAGCGCAATCTGGTGGTGTGTGGCGTGACCACTCTTACTGCGCATGCACCAACTGTCTCACGAGGAGAGAGGGCAGAGCTGGCACACTCGCAGTGGCGAGTGGATCGTCACCAAGGACGCTGTCCATGCATGAGCGCCACGAGGTAGGAAGAGGCGAGGCCGAGGAATTGGCATAGCGCTGCCCCCCCCCCCCCTTATAGTTTCTGACCTCCCGTTTATCCCTCCGACACATCTGTGCGCTCGTGTATAATGCAGCGCTCGCTCGACACCATTGCACTCTCCTAGCAGCACTGGGTCTTCACTTTGTGGCACATACACGGTAATTAAACACAAATGGGAGGGGAACGGTAACATAAGTAGAACACAACATATACACAACCCTGCACATAAATGAAAACATACATCAAAACATACTAACTGAAAGGACAAATGGCAACGAAAGTAAACACCAACGCTGCTTCTCATCCCCACATGGTTTACAGTGGCAGATGGTTTAGTTATCAGAAAGTGTGAAAGTGCAAAAAAGGTATTACATAGACAAACGGCAACTGTATAGGGTGCCAACCGGACGTCGAAATAAGCATTATTGTGTTCCGCAATCGCAGAACCGTAATATTAATCCCGTTCTCCTTACATGTTCATAAATATCCATCCTGTTTTTTTATTCATTGTACCATGCCTATTGAAGTATTTTCAGCGTTCAGCATCCCGCTTTAAGCGCGATCACGCGCCTCGCTTCGACACACGCAGCTTTACTTCCCCGCATCCAAGAGCGCACTTAGACTGAGGGCTTCTTCTTTCGAGGGAGAATCCGTCCCTACTCCCGTCTCTTCCGAATCTCCTCCCTTCGTCACCTCTTGGCGCCGGCAGCGCGAGCGACCAAAGCCCGCTCCCCAAAACGAGCTCGCACTTGTTGACACAAGCGTCGGCGACGACGCCGAAGGAACGTCGAGGCTTTCTCGCGCGAGCGTGAGGCACGTCGGGTCACGGGCGGCGGCTTTGGGGCGCTAAGTGCCGTTGCCATGGTTTCCTGGCTGAGGCGAGAAGCCTCGCCTGCCGCTGTCGCTCTCGAGAGCCGGCGCTTAAGTCCAAGTCAAACAAAGACGCCCGGCTGCAGAAAGCTCGCTTTTTCACTCCGACGTCGTCGTCGCCTTCGAGCACGCGTGATGCCGAGGCTTTCTTCCATGTGCTCGTTGATCTCTGTGCTCCAGTTTTTTTTTTTTCATCTTTAAGCGCCCCGCCTTGTTTTCATGAGCTGACGGGAAAGTCTGAGCAGACGAGAAAGCCTCATCCATGCGGCTTCCTTTATGCTTGATTTTTTTATCTACATGATGGCTGCTGAGAAGGAAAGGAGCCGCAATATTTTCTCCCTTCGCCGTTCTGTAAGTTCTACTCGCACAGAACGGTTATATCGACATCTCAGCAACGAAACGGCTGTGAAGCTTTCCTGCCCTTCAACTTGATAGCTCTTTAATCGAACGTGTCAATAATAAAAAGGGAGGAGGAAAAGCATACATATAGACCAGAATAATCAAATCAATAAAACACGAACATATTCTTATATATTGCGAACACGGTCTTGAAGCTCCGTGTGTGTGCACACCAGAAATACACTACCAACGCGTAGAGTGACATACATACTGATGAACGGTCTGCATCAAAAACTGTGTCTATTTTCATCCAACCCAAGTGATCGGCATGTCCCAAGAAGATGCACGTTAAGTTCCTTTATCAATAGCAGCAGGTGCAATAAGTCAATTATGTTGCATTATGAATGTTCAGGTATGTTTGCCTATCATGTCTCACTTTAGGTGCGGTATTTATTTTTATCGTCCCACTTTATGATTCATCGATCCCCGGAAAACTTGTGGGGCAAATAGCCAGTGTTTCAATCGTTCACAGATTGTTCTAGATTGGCAGAGTCACTCGCTCGTGTTCTTCCGCTGCGATGCTGAAATTCGCCGCTTGTAAGCCCACCAGGATGGTTTAGTCTGTGTATGTATTTCAGTCATTTCCGCAGTTAAAGATAAATGACCCACATTTAAAATGAACAGACAACCACCAAATTTGTGTCACACTCTCTTTTTCTGAACGCAATGGGCAGTGAATTTTGATTTTAATGGCTGTCTACTTGTTTGCAAAACTAGGCCTCCACCAATTGCATCCAGAAAACTCTAGACGGTGTAAATAGTTTCTTTTTCTCGTGACTACTCATACTGATAAAGTGCAGCTAGGCTATCCAGCTGAGTTTAAGTGCTTATATAAAGGGTGAGTCAGTGCGGGTTTTCGGGCGACAAGGCACTTCGCCATGTCGACTGCGTGCTGCCGGCTGCCTAAAACGCATATCGCGAGATTCGCGAAGACATTTCCATTTCGGCAAGCCGCGTTGCCATGACTCCCGTGTGCCTTTAAAATTGCCCAAGCCAGCCATCACTCGCTGTCGACGGAGCCGGGATCTCCCGCTAAGTCTAGGTCAAACAGAGCTCGGCATTTCGCCGCCGCTCGCTTCTCGAGTGCTCGAGTTGTGGAATGAGCTTGCGGGGCCGTGTCATGACATCGCGTCCGCGGGCTTAACTCTATGTCGGCCGGAATAACGACACGAGCACTTGTTCTAAGCGCCCCGCAGCCGGAACGTGCTTTAGTCACAAATTTATTGTGAGCGTGCTGTAGCGCCTAAGCAATTTTCCACGACGGCACTTAGTGTGTACCGTGTCTATATAGGTTCGCATGTGAGCGGCTCAAACGGGCTCCTGCCTTGTTTGTTTTATTTTTTCTTGAATTTCAATGTCGGATTAATGCACACTTTCGGGGCCAATTGATAGCCTTTGTGTGGCCGATACTGGACATCGGCACAAGGAGTCATATCTATAGGATTTGTAGCATTAGTCATCCTCGAACGGGAGTGGCTCCTCTGCATGAGGCGTGTTCACTCAAGCATGTTTTCAGTTTAGTCTGTTCCTGCTGTGCACGGTGACATATTATCCACAATTTTTACCCGAGCTTATCTTGCATGCTACTTATACAACATGTACGCAGTCATTCGCCCATTTTATCGGACGATACAACAAAACCTGAACATTTCAACAAGTGTAGACAAACATAGGTTCAGTTTACAATTGCCTTTGAATACTTGGAAGGAGAAATATATACTGTCATCATTGACTTTATCTAGCGATTATAAAGGCATAAGCTCAAATATCAGTGTTTCTGTTGCACACAACACGTATTATCGCGTTCACGGGGCCCTGGAGTGGTCTCAAAGTAAAGTAATGTAGTTGCCAACAAGCGGCCTTGCCTAATTGTTATAAAAAAACTTTGATGCAGGTATACTTGTTAAGCCATCCAGACAATACAGTGAATGGCAGATTACGCACGCATGTCAGTGCAAGTTTTGGTCATTTTTGGTCTGAGGGTTGTTGTTTTATAATAATTATTTCAGGATATACACCAATTGTTGGTTATATTTTTCATTGTGGTAGGAAATGATTCGTGAGAGCATTAAGGCCAAGAAAGACAATCTGGACGAGCTCTAGGCGCAATAAATACTGAAGGTCTATTGATTAAGAAAACAGAGTAAGCCCTATTCCCGCCATGTATATTAGGCAAAGTTTATGTACCTTTTTTTCCCATAACCATAAAAGCTGCAGTAATTATTTTACTATCATTGTGATTAACAGTCATTCGTCTCCTTACTGAAGCAGATTTCACCCTAACGATTGTAAGGCTCGAATTTCGTGAATGCTTTACTCCAGGTACCTAATTATCAATTGATAATAGCTATTAGATGTGTTGCAGGGGATCACTTCCCCACACAACAATAATTTTGCTTTAACATATTTCCAATTACGTTATCAAAATAATGACCAAAATATACATATGTAGATACTGTGCTGGCTGAAAAAAAGGAACAGAACTACAAAGTATATTTTTATATGATTGAATTTAAAGATGAAAATCTGAATTACTACAAAAGTACAACATGATAACAACCAATAGACGAACCCGTTCAATAGGTACAAGCCACATACTCATCACTAATATAGTTTTTTTTATGTTGAAGCGACTTGACTGGCGAGCCTCTGTTGTCGCCTGCTATGCAGCTGTGTCAGCACTGTATATACTGTCGACGTAGTTCAAGGATGCGTAGGCTCTAAGCTGTGCAGTGCGCTGGAGCGATATCAAGTTACTTCAACATATTCGCGCGAGCTATATTGCCATCATTAAAAGTGAACACAGCATGATTACATATTTACAGTGTTTGGTGCCTGAGGCAAATGTTTTTTTTTCTGGTTTTTGTTGAATTTACGCCCAGTTTCGGCATCCTTTGAGCGAAGGCCATGAGATTGATAGGTATGCTTTCATGCCATGCGAAAATATGTGAAGCGGACATCTTTTCGCACATCCTCCAAGCTGGGTCTATTTTTTTGTTGACCCAATAATAATACTTTATTGCTTGCAAAGGATGACGCCACTGAGATGTCCTCGACCAGATATAGATTTCCGACACAAAGCTTGATGCCTCTTTTTTTTTTTTTCGTTTTCGCATGTGTGTGTTCATTCTTTTCTGAATGTGTAAAATGCACTCCAGCTTGCAAACTGTAGCTTCTTCATACGGCTATGGTGCTTGAACTGCAAGAAATTCGTTGCTACAAAATAATGGGGGATTGGCAGGCCACCGCACACGTTTTGAACTATGTCGTTTTTAGAGAAAAAAAAATCGTACTACTAGAAAGAAGCGACTCGTTCTGGTTCAGAAAAGGCTGCAGACTTCAAATAATGCATCAAAAAATTGTTCTTTGAAATATTTTTGCTTACGATGTCCCTTTATATGGAATATTAATGCCTTTATAGGCATTCGGCGCAAAAATTACAATAAACACGTACTATAGCTGTTTGCTGCATAGACCTTTTCCCCAGATTCAGTCGCTTTGAACACGCCACGGTCAGTGAAAATAAGCTTGAGACTAACATGTATCTGCTTACGGTAAAATAAAACACTGAGTAGGAAGAAGCACTTGAGAGGTTTAACGAGCACGCATTTTAGTGCACATGGCAAAAATTTCGCTGGTCCATGGTGCCAACATTTTTGCTTCGCCTTTAGACGTTATTTTGAATGAGATATGTCTCGGAAAGTGCACAGGCACAGCCAAGCGACGACAAGTGCATATGCTCACACTCATAGGACATTCTAGATAGCGAAATAAAAGAAACGAGTCCCGACAGCCTGCGAGGTGGGTTCGCGATACACAAAATCACGTAGTCGTGGTCTGAAAACGTCCAATTCCTGAAACCGCCATATTACAGTCAGTCATTGTACCGGTGGCTTTTTATTGTCCTATACCACCATATTTCTTCGCTCTGTGTTACCACAAGTGAAAGAACGAACGAACAAGCTCAAATATGCCGTTCTCCTGGGCTGTACGAAAGAGTAAATTAAGCTTTCACTTTGCATCATAGTGAATGATTATCGGGCTCATTTGGTGCTATGATTGAAACACCAAGTATGAAGAAATGCCGTAAAAAGTTGTTTCTTGCATTAAAATGTCTTACATAGATGTTACATAATCGAGCAATGATGCATAATGTGGACCTATGAGCATTTTTATGCGTTCAACTAGATACTGAAAATGCATCCAGCAGTCAGTGGTGTGACCATTTTGCGTGAATTTACTTCTTCGTATCAATATAGGCGAAAGTTCCGCTAGTTGCACAATGATATTTGGCCCGAATTACCAAAGCAATCAGCCAGAGCCACAGCCACAATCAGAACCACAACCACAGTCAGAGCCACAGTACAATTCACAATGAATGGAACGGTCGCAGCAGACTGAGCCAACATTTACCGCGCCAACGACAGCGCTGGTTAACCATGCCATGCCTGGAAAAGACCAGAACATCCCTGTGACGCTACGCGATATTTATGCTTTTGAATGAGCTAAGTACTGCGTCAGCACAAAAGACCTTGAAACAGCTTGGGGTTCTTAATTAAGTGTTTTCAGCACTTCACCAGCCCCCCCGAACCCCCCACGACCCTCTCCAAGGCATCGATTTCCCTGTCTGAACGCTGAAGTCATGTTGGTCAAAGGAATCCCGGCCTCACTGACGGTACGTCTTTGTGCGTGCAGTGCTCTCCTTCTCTACTCTTTTTCTCTTTGTAATCCCCATTCTGTTATCCTCAGTGCAGGGTAGCAAACCAGACGCTCATCTGGTTAACCTCTGTGTTTTTACTGTTCTTGTTTTCTCTCTCTTTTCTCAGCTAATTGGTTGTTCATGCTTGGAATGTAAAAACAGCTCGAGAACCAAGACAAGGACTGAATAAGAGATGACAAGGCGTTGAACTTGCCACTGAAATTTATTGTAAGGAACACGCACATATGCCAAGCAGATGACCTAGTCATGTGGCCCACCGTAACTTCCGTCCTTGTCTGAATTTTTGCGCTGTTCTTACATCCCTAACTTTTAGTATCAAGCCCACTATTTATTTGTCATTGGTGCGAGCAGCCAGTGAGAGTCTTGCGTCTCTTCCAAGTATTTTAGGTCGAGGTGTTACTCCCGATCTTCCGAGTACACATGTAATGTGTTTAAAAACTACACCATCTCTTATTGAAGAGAACCATGTGGAGATTCAAAGCAGCGCTGGCGTTCCCTTGTGTTTCCATTTGTCATTTTCATTTGACTGGTTCTGTGTATGTTTCATGTTTGTGTGGAGCACAGCTGTGGCGGAAAGAAAAACGGGCGCACTGCCACTTCTTCCACCCCCCCCCTCCTTCTACCTGCTCGCAGTCCCGCGAGGAGAGGGGGGAGAATTGGTGCATGCGCCGAGGGGGAGTGGATGGTCGCTGAGAGACGACACAGCCTTGAGCAAATGTTGCTTCGCGTCTGAAACAAAACCGCTCCAAAATTTTTGGTTTCGACTCAAACCTAAAATTACATTGCATACATATAAAATCGGTGCAATGGATTGTACTTAAGGTAACGACATATTTAGAGTGAAGATAGGTAATAACAACTAGCAGAAGGAAGTTCCTGGAGATTCAGGCGTTTTTGTAATAGATTTTAATGATACGAAACGGCACACGAAACGGCGATTGTTGCTGCATCTGGAGGAGCCGATTTCGACCGCATATTTTTTCTCCGTGGCCCCGGAGATCACCTTCGGCAGTGTGAGAGACACAAACTTAAGCTAAGGAACAAACCACACCACACGAATGTCGAAGTTCGAGTGCCAGCATACGAGACACCTAAGCGGAAGAATAGTGACACCTCCTGGCTTTTAATCAATTGATGTAGTTAGACTTATAATTTGGTCAATAATTGGAGTGAAACACCTACATTTAGTGCAACTTTTGAAGTGCTTCGACTGCCGCCGTCAGCTCAACGCGTGCGCGCCACCCTTCTCTTCAGCAGTGCAACACGAGCGTGGGCCCAGGAAACCTAAGATTAAGGAGGCCGGCGGGGACTCTACGGGACACGGGCCCAAGGTGCCGCTTTCGGCAGCTGGCGGCGGTGGCCTTTTGCTGTCGGGATTGTCATTTCCGCCGGGTAAGCCGCCGCCGCCACCGGCGCAGCCACCCATGTCGGGCCACTTCGACCCTTCGACAGCCGCCATGGCGGCCGCTCTATCCTCATCCCCGGTTGGCGACGGTGCACCCCCTTCGTCTCCATTGTTCCCCAAAGACGGTTTCATCGGTTCCGCAGGTCTGCTTCAGATGCTTCTTAACGCCGAACGCAACCAGGAGCTCATCTGGAACAGCGTCAGGTGAGCGATGATTGCAGCTATGCCTTTGCAATGCTGAAGAGAGACAGATAAAAATTGGCCCCGTATCTGCATGTAATCTGCAAATGTCATCGAAAGACGATATTCTTGCGTGTTGAGAGAGTGAAAAAACATTTATTTGATGTTCTGCACAAGAAAATCGGTGAATGGTATTCCGGAGGTGCTGCGTTAGAGTGCCTCGAGCGGGCTGTGGAGGCGAACGAGCGCATCAAGTCACGTCACACGTGAGACATGAGCGCCAACTGGCAGTTTCTTTTGGAAAACAAAGCACTTGGCCGTGCGTGCCCGTCTCAGAGGTGATAAAGTGTAGAACGCGAGGCGACGGGTAGGTGCCACCACCATCTCGTCTTAGCAACGCGTTGGAAACACTTCCCGTTCCGTGCTAGCGTTGCATGGTAAATGCAGCGTGATAAGCGCTACGGTCCTTAAAATTACTTGTGTATGCCTTTTCTAGTAAGAGATGCATATGCAGAATATATGCATGTTGTTATGGTGCCCCAGACATGCACTATAATTTCTTTTTAATTTTCAATTGCACAAGCATAAATGCTCAACCTTCAGCAACATTGGTGGTCGCTGCAGATGAAGTCGGCCGTTTCAGGTACCCGATTCCAGTAAGAGTGGACAAACAAACAAATGTACAGACAAACAGACAGACCAAAATTTTTTGTCGAAGATCCTCAAGAAAGACTATCGTCTTCAATAAAAGAGGAAGGCAGGGAGGTTAAGCAGGTGGTACAGCATCTGCTATGATACCCTCTGTTTGTAGAATATGGGGTTGAAAGCAGAGAGAAAAAATACATGAAAAACAGTCGCAGCCAACACACACACACACAATCACACTCACTCACTCACTCACTCATTCACTCACTCACTCGCTCACTCACTCACTCGAGAGCGTTCTACTCACTGTAGTTTTGATAGGTCAGTAGATCGCAGGAAGCTTAATAGCTCTTGTCAGGCTTCCTGCGCCGTTAGGTCTGGACGATGGCGAAGAAGTGATGAACAATGTGTCACGAAATATCATTCCAACTCTACCGGATCGTTATCGTATCCTGAACCTATGAAGCGTGATGGGGGTATTTTTGTCCTCCAGAGTTGAGTTTGCTTCGCTGCAGTCGGTACGCTTGAGAATTAACAGGCAGTAGCGGGACTCGTTACTACCTCTATGACCTCGTTACTAAATGTTGCCGTCCTTTTGAAACCTCAAAGATATACCAGAGTTTGTAAATGTTTGTGGTCTACTACCTGCAGTTACTACTTTGGCAGTGAATGTTGTGACAGAACATAACTACCTCACAGTCAGTAAGTAGCACTACCTCTTTTTATAGGAGTGTATGCCTGTGCTATAGATATGGCAGCGACGATATTAACTGGATGGCAAAAGGCTTCAATCTGGCTGTAACTATATTGCGAGAATGGGCCCATGCGGCTTCCTTCTCTGGTAAGGCTCTCTTCAATGTGCACCAGTACAGCAAGTCACGGAGAGGTCAGATTTGCTTGATGAGATGTGGGTGCAGGTTCCTCAAGGCCTTTACGATATTCTTCAGCTCTAGGTAAATGGTATCACTATGCACATAGAACTCGAACATGTGGAATACAGCAGCCATCAGAACATTAGTGGCAGGCTACAAAAAAGCGCCAGGCCTGCGTTGAACACCCGGCACTGTCACAGCGAAAGCTGGAAAAGCGACCATTCATAGCCTTTCTTAAAGGCTCTTTAGGTAACTGTCACGCGCACTTGCAGGGTATCCACTTCGCCATTAAAGATTATGTAGTAGGCAGGCATTCACTGCGTCATCCTTCTTCACGCATCGAAGAAGCATGGTACCTGCCGCACACTTGCAAGGAACTGTGTGCAATTTTGTTGCGATAACAACTTTATGGACACTTTCGGTTGAATTTCGCTGCCGGCGTCAAGTAACGCTTAGGCTGCCTCCCCTCCTGGTGAACGCTTGTCAATTGCGTCTAATAAATAAGCAATCGTCGCTTTATAACTCAACTTCATGCTGCGGGGCTCCTCAGAAAAAAATTCAAATCGCTTTGACAATTCTGAAGATGGAAGCCAACAAATTTGTGACTATGGTTGGTGTGGTTGAGTGAACACCACTATAGTCAGTTTATGTGTTATTATTATTCACTATGCTGAGCGAATAAAGATATATGCATTAAAGTGGCCAGTTTTTTGTTTTGTTTTGCACGTGACCCATATAATCGCCTAAACTGTAGCCGACAGTAGTCTGATATTAAAAACCTTTAGTGCATAAAAATCTCCATTGTTTCAAAAGTAGAAAAATGACACAACGAGGGCAGCGATGTCGGCGAAATCACGAATCTCCATGTTTAAACCATGTACATTTTCTCCATGAACAAATGCCAGAGTAATTGGTTGCTAATTATAGCGCGAGAACAAAACAACGACACAGAGACAAGAAGGACACGAAATAGTGTCCTCCTTTTCTCTGTGTCGTCGTTTTGTTCTCGCGCTATAACTATCGTCATGCCATAACAACTAGCCCAAGCTGCCACACTTCTCAATTGGTTGCTGTTTGCGTGTCTTGTCGCCAGATGCGATCGGGCAGAACGTATACACTTATGCAGTTTTGTTCTAAAAAGAGCGATGCTTATTCATAAGTAACTTCACAAACTTCTCTAACCACAACATTATCTAAACGTGTACAGGATGGGCGGAGGTGGAGGTGGTGGCGGAACTGCAATGAACAACAGTTTTGGCGGTGGACCACCATCTGGGCTGTCGGCCAAACTCGGCGCCGAAGGTGGCCTATCTGCCTTTTCGTTGCTATCGTCCAGCACGCATCCTTTCGGGTCACTGGAAGAGGTGGCACTCCGTCAGCGATTGCAGGGCTCCGGGACAACGCAGCCGTGTCCCTGGGGCAACACTGGGGGAGGAGGGTCAGTACAAGAAGTCACAGCAAGGCTGCTGTTTATGGTCATCCGCTGGGTCAAATGTCTACCAACATTTCAGACGCTGTCCAAGAGCGACCAGGTGCGTAACTACTAAATAAATCGACACTCTTAATGACCTTTTTGTTGATATAAATGACCCACTCCCAGCCTTAACTTATTCGTGATTGATTCATCATTGCAAACGTACACCACTTATATAGTGGTTGCGCGGGAAAAGGTGGTGAAAAGGCAATTGATTGCCTGACAGCGCACTGACGCCGCCCTGGCCACAATAATGTACAGCACTCAATATGAATGTACATTTATGTAAAGCATAATTACGTAACATTTAAGTACATAAAATCAGTGCACCAATTCATTGATATGAATGACTTCGCTATCGGAGTTGTTGCCTAGTAAACACTTTGATCGTATGTGGGCAAATTATTTTAGATATCTGCCAGTGGATTGATGTTTTATTGTAGAACTCACAAATCTCCAGCGAGGAGTTTATGAGAACTGAAAGTTTTGGACTATTGCATGCAATATATCGCCTTATGATATGCATACAAAATTGAAGAGGCTGAAGAATGAATGAGTTAGAGACGATAGTTATAGCGCGAGAACAAAACGATGACACAGAGACAAGAAGGACACAAAAGACACGAGCGCTAACTTCCAACTGCGTTTATTGCGCAGAGCACGAAGATATATAGAGGAGACAGTAACCATGTGACAAAAAACGAAAGCACAGAAAAACGGGAAAGAAAACTTTATGAGAAAACTAGCCCAAGCTGCCACACTTCTGAGTCAGAGACGTTTATTAGGGTAACGAAAAATCGCAGTAGTTTATTAGCTGGAAACACCCTACATATTGACAAAGCTGATATGTTTTGAGAACGGATGGTTGCTTCCAGGGATCTCTTTGGTAAAGCGTATAACTAACTTCAAGTAAATCAGGGGTTGCAGAGCTGTCTCAATAAGCGTTACAGTTCGCTGAACGCCGACGACTCAAAAGGGTTGCTCTCCTATTTGCTGTTATTGGGTTCTTGTGTTCTCAAAGCTGGGAAAAATGTTTTCTTCTAAAATAAAGCAGCCATTCAAATGTTAGACCGAAGTAGATTCGTGCAATATCATACTCGAGCACTAAACATTCGGATCTCTACTAACCAGTCAAATTAAACTTCGATTCATATAACGCAAGCTCGCAAACAGCGTCCCGGTAAAGCAAGTTAAAAACATACGAAACCTACCCATTCTGAAGCTAGTAGAAGCTTGTTCTAGAGTATACAGCCGATGCTATGGGATGTGACGAAGTCAGAATAACCACTGAATGTTTGTCCTGGGATAACAAATTGGCAATCACTAACACTCTGCAGTTGTGACTGCACACACCACGACAAAATTTAGTGCGAAAAAATTTTCAAATATTAAGCCTAAAGGTAATTCTTACAGAAATAAAAAGCAACATTTTTTCACGGAGGCCCAATGCGTGTATCGCTTACGCACGCATTTCCCTACTTACTGCTGTGGAATATAACTTAGAAGTGTGGCGGTTTCGGCTAGTTGGTATGATATGACGGTAGATATAGCGCGAGAACAGAATGATGACAAAGAACGAGGGTCTGAGGAGAGGAGGCAAATGGGCGCGAAAAATGGAGCGTTTGTATTCTCCTAATCGTTTGTATTCTCTTTTCGCGTGTGTTAATCGATATCTTTGAAGAGCTCGTTTGACAAAAATTATGGTGTCGGTGTCAGCGGCGGCATCGTTGGTTGTGAGCGAAAAATCATCATCGTATGTGTGACCGAAAATAAAAAATTGAAGTAAATAAAATAAAAAATGAAAAAAAATCCTAGGGAAGAGTGGGACTGAACACGAGGTGTTTGCGTGGCAAACGGGCGTTCTACCAGAAAGCCACGCGTCTTTTTTTATGGTACTTATTGAAGTATTGGCGTAATAAAGACCAAATCAAGCAAACAAAAGTACAATCAAATGGCAACAATAAGCGCCCAAGCGTTACTGATAAACACTCAATGGCTAACACAGCGTGAGCTCATCACATCGAGAGTTCTTCACATCGTTTTATGCAAACAAAAAGGGGTGAGGTCAAACAGCTCTCTAAGATGGAGTGCCACTCCGGTCTAAAGTCTAGCACGCCGTAAATGTTTTTGAGGTCGATAGCCATTTGAATGAAGTGTGTGCTTGAAGAGGTGGTAGGCCCTACATTGCGGTCTTGCATTTGTGTCTTCCACAAGCTGTGCATACCCATGATAAAAAGATATCATATGGCACTTCTTCACGCGCTGCTGCTTGAAGATAATATTGTGTGACAATTAATGACGAAACGTCTTTTTAGTGCTCGCTGAAGGACATCCCAAAACAGTAAGGAATCTTCGCTGCTAACAAAGCAATGTTCAATCATTTCCGGCACATCACACAGATGGCTGTTAACAGACGGAATAAAAATACCTTTTCTTTTTCACCATGTGTTTACCGCCAATGTTTCAGAGAACGTTTTAAAGAAGAATGTTTTTGAATTCGGTGGTATGTACATTTTGCGCACCCGCTTCAAGGAAATCGTGGCCTGGAAGATTGGAGTACAGTGAGCGGTAGTACGGAGATGGGAACAGTGTACTGAGTAGATCCTTATGAAGCGCTTTGCGCGATACTGTGTACAGGTATTCTACAAAAAAGTGAGCTCTAAGGAACTGAACTGCGAGGTAAAATTCCTGCATAAATCCCCACAAGCATGGGCGTTCGAAGAAGTTTGATAAAACAGTTAAATCTGGTAAGCAATCAACAAGTGTAACCTGCAAGAAAGAACAGATTACATGGTGGGAATCGCCTCGAAAAAAAAGAAGAATCGTGAAGCCACTCGCCATAGATAAAGGTGTTTTAATCCTAACTCACCCTCACTAACTGGCTTGAATATATTATCACGACACATGGGCTCAGACGTCGAAGACCATATGAAAGTAGCGGAAATCCGATGAAAGCGTTGTATATAAAGTCTTGTGCAAAGAATAAGTTGCAATACATTGTAAAGCTTTGTTGCTAAGAAAGTATTGCAAGCTTCAGCTCTCCCAAAGATTCAAAGTCGATAGGAAATAAATGTCTGGGCCTGTCGTTCTAGCTTAGAGACGCATTCCTTACAGTAATGCGCATTGAATCTGTATGCATGCAATGGTACACCGAGGTATGTTGGAGGACTTCTTGTCCAATTAATCCCTGCAAAGTTGTTCGGTGTGCTACCCCACAAGCCAAACCAAAAACCTAAACTTTTAGAGGCATTTAAACGAGCTCCTGATACTACGCTAAACTTTTCAATTGTAAATACCACATTTTCGACATTTGGCTTATCTATGCGAAAGAATGCGACATCGTCTGCATAAGCTAATACTTTAACTTCACTGCCTAATATACTGAAGCCACGAATGCAACTCGACTGTATTATGCCATAAGCACAGTGGTTCTAGATAAAGTGCAAATAGAAGAGGTGACATCGGGCATGCCTGTTTCACAGAAGAGCGAATAGAAACAGGCTTGAGAGTTCACCATGAACTATCAGACGTGCTGAGCATTCATTATAACATAGTTTAACCCTTTAAGAACAACTTTGCAAACATTCGCTTGTTCCAGAAGAGAAAAAAAGAAGGAATGACAAACACGATCAAAAGCTTTTGCAAGGTCTACCTGTAGCATCGCGAGATGTTTTTGAAAACCATGACAGTATTGAAGCGCTGTACGAGTGGCATGTATATTGGTTTGTGTAGATCGACCCCTCATTCCACATGTCTGATGAGGCCCAATGAGGATCGACGTAGCAAATTCTAACCTATTTGATAATACTTTTTCAAACATTTTGTAGTCCACGTTTGACAGCAATATTGGTCTGTAGCCCTCGACGAAGCGAAGTTTTTCCTTGTCAGTTGTTTTCGATATTAACACAGTGTGACTTTTGCAAAAGAATTGTGGGAGTGTATCCATGTCATAACTTATTTGAAAAATATTCAGCAATATAGCAGCAAGCGTATTCTTGAAAGCTTTGTAAAATTCGCCTGAGATGCCATGAGGGCCAGGTGTTTTCAATAAAGGCAAGTTTTCAATTGCTTGCTCAATTTCCTTTATAGTAATGGATCCAATACTGACTGTACAATAATTGTTGTTCAAGGGGTTCACAAGAGAAACGAAACTAGTCATGAGGTGAACGCCAGTATCATCAGAGGGAGAGCTAAATACACTGTTATAGTGCTTTTAAAACGCCAAAGTAATGTCCCTATTATCTTTTATGAGCACACTGTTATAGTACAGGTCTGGAATAAATTTAGAAATCGCTTGTCGTTGCTCATCAAGTGAAGCTTGGGGTGTCGGTTGTCCATAATTCAAGGGGCGCTGGTTCCGAGATATATTACGTTCCCCTTGGCGGCGAGCAGCATCATATTTCTGTAGTTGGCACTTAATGATTTTAATGTCTTTGATGTACTTTCCCGGCATTTCGCGTTCCATCTCATAAAGATAACCTAACCTAACCTAACGTTTCTGCTTGGAAATACAGTGAAAGTAACTTCTACCTGTAAATGGAGTGAAAGTAACTTATATACTTCAAAACCACCCCTATCCTGTACTCATGCTTCACAATATAGCTTGTAATGTCGCAGTAATAATGTGTGGTACAGGCATACATTTCAATGGAGCGTCACAAGATGTCATTGTGAGGACGTCATATTTCAAACAAGGCCACCCACTACAAAAGTCACAAACGCTACTGTGGCTTTTACCTTAAGCCCACGTAGTGGATTCATAGCAAGCTCTAAAAGCTGTCATGCACACAATTTCCAGTGATTTAGAGCGCGCTAACCGTAACACAGAATGTAGCCTTGTGCGAAAGCTTCACTGACACAAGCCATTTAAATTTAGTACGCACTAGTAACAGGATATCGCTATCTCGTTCAACTCTTCAAGGCCAGGCTTAAGGGCCTTAGAGGTTTTGTGTGTGTGCCTAATTCTTGCGAAAATATATTTCTACCAACTATCCCAGCTTTCTATATACTCTTTATTTTACCGCGCTTTTCTTGCGACCTCTCAATGTGTGAATCGCCGACATACTAACAAAGTAATGATGGCCCAACATCTGTAGTTTCAGTATAACAAGCGTCTTGCCTACATCATGGCCCACTCACTCAATGTATCTTGGGCAGGTGACCCTGCTGGAGGAGTCGTGGAAGGACCTCTTCCTTCTCTACATGGCTCAGTGGTCGGTGGCAGCGGATATAGTATCCTCGCTGCCGGGCCTCAAAGGAGGCAACGGCCCTTCACCAACGGCCGCCACTTCGTTGCGTCTGCACCAGTCCGACCACTTGGATGGCACACCGTCGTCGCCTCAGCATGCAGCTGAACTGCACTACATCCAGGACGTGATGCGCCGATTGAGGCAGCTCTCGCCGGATGACACCGAGTGTAGCTGCCTCAAAGCGGTCGTGCTCTTCAAGCCTGGTAAGAGAGCACTCGCTATAGCTACCGCACGCCCGCTCTCTTACGTGCCAAGTGAAACCTCAAGTTGCGTGCACCCTGTCGATTATAACTCAAGTTCTCCAGAAAGCGTGGAACGGCTGCCTCTTCTTATATACGATGGTTAGATAGTCGTATAAGCTTCCAAAACAGCAATAAATATTGAAATAGGGGCCATCTGGATCGAAAAGCTGGCTGGTTTTCTTACATATATAGAAACCAGCATTGGAGTCGCAGTTGGGAAACTCGGTAGGAAATCGTTTCTTTTTCACAAGTGCCTATTTCACGAATCCTCCAAATCAGCTGTGTTGCTGTTAAATGGTGCTAAATGAGGCTCAAGTTCAGTGCTTGTCGCACATAAGTGTCTTTCAATGAGTTGTTCAGGTGCATCTGTTGCGTACCGCTTCATGATTATTACAAATCATCAACTAGCCAGCCAATCAGCCTAATAAATTCAATAACTGCTTCCAACAACAGCCGTCTTAGCAAATTAGGGGGTTGATGGCGGCGTACGTAAGTGCTGTTTCAGTTAGAGGTATTGCTCCAGCCTTTCGTTAAAGCCCTATCGGCAACGTGGCTCTGGGTATCAAAGCACTTTCTGTAAAGCAATCGTTTAAAGGTATACTTTTAGAAAGCCTTAATCTATAGGCTAGGGTTAGGTGCTCGTGGTGCTAGTCAAACTTTAGAGGAAGGCCGATGTCCTAAATCAATTGTTTACTCTCAATTCGCATTGCTTTTTTTCAGTGATGGTTCTAAGCTCTGTGTATCAGCACTCCACCCTTTTAAAATGTAATGGATTCAAGTTGTAATATTAATTAAGTGGTGAATCAGGCCAGTTTGTCACAATTATTAACTACACGAGTATCGCGAAGGACAGTGAGGACTGAAGGGCGGGAACACAAGTGCTGATTGTGCCCGATGAGTCATAATAATTTTTTAATGTACTCCGCCTCTTGCGCCCGTGAAATCCCCGTGATCCACCGTCACGATTTCGTAATCCTTACGGCCTAATTGTGTACCGTTAGAGAAATGTTTCTTCTATCGAACAGTAATTAGTTCAAGTATAGAGGACGTCTTTGGTTTATTTAGGTTGTATCTTATCATTTTACTCTATAGCAAAAAACTAACAGCTCCTGATGTGATTAAGAAGCAGTTTTTTTTTCACGTATACGAAATCTGGCACTTACAGACTGACTAGATGAATCCATCGGGGCACTCACACCAAGTTCAACTATATGCAAATAAAATACGTTATTTCCTTATCACATCACGGACATTTTAAACCACGCAGAGACCATCGGCTTGTGTGACGTGCATCCTGTGGAGATGCTCCAGGACCAGGCGCAGTGCGTGCTGGGTGACTACATCCGCCACAAGCACCCGCGACAGCCCACCCGCTTCGGTCGCCTGCTGCTGCTCCTGCCCAGCTTGCGGGCCGTGTCAGCAGCCACTGTTGAGCGGCTCTTCTTCCGGGACACCATCGGCAACATTCCTATCGAACGCATCCTCGGGGACATGTACAACATGGAGAAAGTCGACTGAAGGAGACATTTCAATGTGTGCCGAAAGTAATTCATCAGCCGGAGAGAGAGGTTTGCCTCGGTGGCAAAGTGATTAGCGCTGTTCGGACAAAATGGATGTATCTTGCGTCAGCGTTGCGGACGCGCATGTCCAACTGGATTGCTCCAGCGACGTACAACCTTTCTTGTCTCGTGCCAATAGAGCGGGTGCTTACTGTGCTAGGGTCTTGTCGTATTGGGTACGTGTCGAATGTTATGTGTATATACTAGATGTGACATCAGTCTGGTGGCAGCAAGAATTAGGGATAACAAAACGACGCGATCCTTAAATATCTCTACAGCACCAGGCAACGAAAGCCTGGGACGATTCTAATCTAGCCTGGCCGCCTCTAAGGGGTGCTTGTTGTACTATGAGTGTCTGCGGTTGTTGTTAATAACTTCCATGCTAACTGGTATCTTTGGCCAGAATTTTCTTCACTTTAAATGAAGAGATGCAGCTGTCAGATGCCAGATATCACAAACTCGTGAATGAAAGGGCATTTTACAAGGATGAAAAAAATACAATCTGTGAGAATTAGCCACAGGGGAAGCAGTTTGTGAGACTGCAGCAACTGTGACCACCGTTTTTTTGTGTATGTTTAGGTAAAATGAATTAGCTAGGAAGAGTGCAAGTCGCAGTTGTGGAAGGCAGTGTCATATGCTTAGTAATCGTGTGGATTGAGATCCTTGGTTGAAAGGTTATGTTGGTTGAACATACAATATGTAAAAGGACAACGTAAAAGGGGAAGGGGAACTAAGAATATCGATGTGAAAATGTAGTACGAGCCACGTAAAAGAGGGAAAGAAGTGTAGGACGAAGATTGAAACTAACCTTTATTGTTGCGGTTCACAATGATTGCCGTAAGTCATCACTGAATTCAATATGACTTGTCGCTGAACCTCTCAAGCACCTTCGTAACAAGAAATAATTCACTTTTGTTTTTGTATTATCAAGCATACAAGGATGGGACCCACACAACACGTCTATGCTCCCCGGGCATTTGCATCTGAAGATGAAAATATGCAGAGCTTCGGCAATGACGCATTACTATAGAAAGATAATAAAATGTACCTACAAGCATGCATCTTGTTTTCTAACTATGCTTCTTTTAGATCCAGCGTTTGAAGAGGTCTTATCAGTTTCTACTCATGTCTTACTTTTCAAAATGAACAACTCAACAACTAACTTCCGTATGCGATTACAGCGCCTACGGTTCTTCTCACATTGCAAGTTTGCAGCAAAAGTTATCACACTTATGTACAATTACTTGAAGAAGTATTCATCAACGCTTGTTTGCTTTTTATTATTACTGCAGAGTTTCTAGTAATTGGCTTTTTTCTAAACCTATTACAAAAAAAACCCCAAGTATGAGGCTATAGCTCTAGCCACGCCAGAGTATCTAACACACGTTGTCATCAGCTTCGCTTTCGGTATTAATTTCATTGCTTTTTGAAAATTCACATAAAACAAATCACAAGGCTTCAGCTTAAATCGCAATATCGTCACAGCCAAAGCTCGAAGAGTAGCCATTCAGAGCCATTTCTAAACATTCTTTGGGTAAATGCTAGAAGCCAACTTCCTGGTTACCCGCTACGCCATAAAAAATCATAATTTCTGTGTAGTAGGCTGGCATTCACTATAATATTACTAGTCATTCTTCAGAATAGCGTGGCATCCACTAAAGACTTGCAACAAATTTTGTGGGAGAATTTCGCGTTTCATGCAGTGGATGACGACGATGAAGAATCACGCGTTAAGTGGGTATGTACCACAATTATTAGGTGATGAAGAACAAGCTTATGGGTGATTCCACGAGAGATCGACATGGGTCCAAAAGTTGATATTTTAGATTTGATTGAGTATTTCAAATTTCGTGCACCTCTCACCAGGTAGCCCGAAAGTCAACTTCGTTTTATGTTTAACAGCATAACTTACGAGAAAAAAATGTCAAACTTCACCAACACGGAGGCACCAATTTTGTCACCTGTCAATTTCGGAAATTGCAGATGCTATAAAAAGACAAAAATTTTTGTTTAAAGGAAGATATTTTTTACCTGAAAGTGCATCTCTAACGAAAAATGAATTCATACGGTTTCAAGTTTGTAGACCTTAAGAAAACAGCTTTTAAAAATGTCTAACTTTGCGACAGTTTGAAATTAGTTACGTATTCCCCATTTTTTTTCTCCGTAAGTAATGCAAGCAGCTTTTTCAAAGTTGACAAGTTTTAAGGATATAGTGTATTCATTAGGTACATAAATTATCACTGCCGTAGAGAAAATGTGAATTTTTATATATTGCCTCAAATTTTCCATATTTGCAAAAATGTACCCCATTAAATTTTGAGTATTAAAAATCCATCTTCGATTTTTCTTGAAATCTCGTAAATAGACAACCGAAGGCCATCATACAGTAATATGGAAAAACATGCTGCATTATTTTGTTTTTAGCGACAATATTCATGGTACAAATCATAGGTTTTCGAGAATGCGCGATAAGTTGAGAAATCTAGAAATCGGAACGGAAAAGCGGCAATGAGCTTCAAACGCGAGTAAACGTGACCGCATTTGATGAAGAAAGGCTGTTTTAGCACTGTGACAAATACTTACCCGGAAGGCGCATTTATGCTCCTGATAACACAGCTCTAATGGAGGAAATCTTCGACACTGTAACTCAGTTGCAAAACATGTGTCTATATTTGCAGATAAACTGAAACATGAAAATGTTCCAACGTAAGTGTTGGGTCTCACTAGAAAAAGCATATGCGCTTGAAGTACCCTCACTGTATTTTGGTGGTGAATGCGTGAAACAAGAGATGCGCTCAAAATGGCCGCATATTTTGCAGATAACATTTAGCAGTACGTGACGCTAACAAAACATGACCACGATCAGTCCCTTCGATGTGCTTAGCCAAACATGCCAAGAACGTATGCCTGGAACACGTGGCAACAATTTCCACTGGCTCTTCTTAAACTGACGGAATGTTTCTAGCTCGTCTGCATTTGCACACAGCAGCTTGACATTCTTAAGCTTCGCGCTCATTTGCGCCATCATTTGGGATGCTGACTTAATGACAGCAGAGGTTGCCTCTCTGAGTTTGTAGAGCGTAGCCTGATGCTTTAGTAGGCCACCAACGCCGTCACAAGAGTTCTTGCCATGTCCTGTGGCCGAAAAAATCCACTTTGTTGATATATGATCTTTCTGACATAACTCGAACAACTGGTACTTGTTTTTGAAGTGGCTGCATGCACCGGAGAAACATAAATAACATGCGTGTCAGGCTTAAGTTGTTCCTTCATATAGCTGTGGATTATTTGTAGAGCAAAACAGGCATGTGCAGCATCATGGAATGTATCATCACTGCTGATGGCAAAACTTTGAATTGATTGCTTCCTTGTGACGACACACGTGAATATAGACACCTGTCTTTTGTGCCACTGATACGACTGTACCTCATTCGGTAAAATGGCTGTCCAATTTTCGGCGAAATCAAAGTGAAAAATGTAAGATTCTTTTTCTCGGTTCTCTTTCGCCTGGCGTATTGCTGATTCTTGAATGTATCTTCATGGGTAATCCACTTCACGAACCATAGACTTAGCTTTCGCAGAAAAGCACTTTCCTGGGCTGTTTTTTTTACTAGATCGCCATTTTCCCATACAGCATAGGCTACCTCAATATCTTCAGGGATTCCTAAACATGTGGCTGTCAGAGCGTCCTCCTTAGCACAATAGTCACAATGGCTTAAAAAACAATCACTTGTAGGGAAGCTGCAAAGACATAGTTATTTCAAGAGGTCCGACGTGTAGGCCCCATCGGCGACGTCTTGTAGGGCAGAAACACATTCCGTGGCATTAGCACAGTATATACAAAGGCATACTTCTTGGTATTGTGCAAGAAGAACCCACTTCGGTCTCAGTGAATGAAACTTTGATAGCCCAATAGACGTGTTCGGATAAGCTTCTCTAATGAGACGGTAAGCCTTTCGCACCAAACGGGTCATAAACCTTTTCGAAACAAGCTCCTTTTTTCCGTCAATGATAACAGATACTACATCTTTTTTGTTGGGACTCTGCCGAGAGCAGCTATACTCATCTTTGGAGTAGTAAGCCATAGCTGCCTGGACGTCCATTGGGTTCAGCCGTGTCCTTTTTACCGCATTTGGTGCTAACCATATCCCGTATTTTGTGAGCCAGCGTCGGGATCTGTATATCATGTAAGCTTACAAGTTTGGTATAAGCGCATGGAGTTTTCGGCGCTCTATATCGCTCGTCAACAATGCCAACAAACGCATGCGCTCTTGATAGGAAGAACACGCTTCATAGGCTTGCTTGAAGTTCTTGAACCACTGGGCACACACACTGCATTTTACATCTGATGGTTGAAAGTGGTGGTTACACACGTTACGGTGGCATTTCACGGTTACTGTAGAATTGCTGCTAAGTTGTCTTGCCTCTGCATGAACTTTACTATTTTGCGCATGCAGCTTCTCCAGTCGTATATGTGACAATGCTTCAGGCGTGTTTGCGCACCGCTCTTGACTTCTGCCTTTTTCTTCTTCCGGCAGAAACTCATCATCTGTTTCAGCTGAGAAGCCATTAGACGAAGACAGCATATCTCTGAGGCGTCTGAAGCCGTTCTGGCAGACGTGGTCGTTGTTATGTGCATGGCGGGCAGCTTTCGGCAATAGCTCCTGGAGGGCTAACAGGCCGATGTCTTCGACCTTGTGGAAGTTTCTTTGATAAGGTACTTTCTTTTTATGCAACATGAGGTAATCTGAACAAAAAACTCTATCCCGGCTGAAGTGGTCAGCCATCGCCACGCTCCTTGAGGCTCAAATTACTGGCAATGCAACTATAGGAGTGAAATCAGCAGCACGAAAGTGATCTATCTGTCATCTGTTCCTATGTCTCTCACCTTTAATGAGAGCAGACGTAAAGCAGCGTGCGCAAGTATCCGCAGTGCGAATGCAAAACTGAAGTATAGTACGTTAAAATGAATTTCACAATGTTTTTGTCGATAAAACTACGGGAGACGTAATCTTTGTTCCTACTTTGAACCATATGATCTAAAGCATTGACTCCGAGAAGCGGCGCACAGTAATTCATCTGTAGAGCAGACGACGGATGACAACCTGCCCTAAAGAGTGTTCTTCAGTCTAATGCGGCAGTCTTCGTGCCCCAAATGATAAAAATTTGTTATGAATTGTTTATGAACTCATCAACATTCAATTCTCTTACCCAACGTGTTGCAAACACATGGCCGTCACAGCAGCTCCATCTGTGTGTCAGTAATGGAGAAGCACCGCATATTAGAAGTCTCAGCGTTCTACGTATAAAAGTGAATTCAGATACTGTAGAATATCGGGTTCAAAATAGTTACTCCTATCTGCTAAAACAGCCTTTCTTCACCAATTGCGGTCACGTTCAGTCACGTTTGAAGCTCATTGCCGCTTTTCCGTTCCGAATTCTAGATTTCGCAACTTATCAGCGCATTCTCGAAAAGCTCTGAATTGTACCACGAATATTGTCGCTAAAAACAAAATAATGCAACATGTTTTTCTATATTACTGTACGATCGCCATCGGTTGTCTATTTACGAGGTTTTAAGAAAACTCGAAGATGGGGTTTTTTATTATTCAAATTTCAGCGGAGTACACTTTTACCAATATGGGAATTTTGAGGCAATATATAAAAATTCCCATTTGCCCTACGGCAGCAATAATTTATGTACCTAATGAACATACTATATCCTTAAAACTTGTCAAGTTTGAAAACTCTGCTTGCATTAGTTTCGGAGAAAAAAAATGGGGAATACGTAACTTATTTTAAACTGACGCAAAATTAGACAATTTCAAAAGCTATTTTCTTAAGGTCTACCAACTTGATACCGTATGAATTCATTCTTCATTAGGCATGCATTTCAGGTAAAAAACGTCTTTATTAAAACAAAAATATTTGTCTTTTTATAGCATCTGCAATTTTCGAAAATGACAGGTGACGAAATTGGTGTCTCCGTGTTGGTGAAGTTTGATTTTTTTTTCTCGTAAGTTATGCCGTTAATCATAAAACGAAGTTGCCTTTCGGGTTACCTGGTGAGAGGTTATGAAATATAAAATACTCAATTAAATCTAAAATATCAACTTTTGGACCCGTGTCGATCTCTCGTGGAATCACCCTTATGTATTGGGCTGCAGCCCGTTACCCAATTCTCTGTGTGTGACGCCTGGTTGTTCCTTTGCGGTTCTCACCCCGCCGCGGTAGTATAGTGGCTAAGGTACTCGGCTACTTACCCACAGTTCGCTCGGCTCAGGCGGCTGAATTTTCGATGGAGGCGAAAATGTTGGTGGCCCGCGCGCTAAGATTTGGGTGCGCGTTAAAGAACCCCGTGTGGTCTAAATGTTTGGAGCCCTCCACGACGGCGTTTCTCATAATCATAGGGTGGTTTCGGGACGTTAAACCCCCCCTATCAAATGAATCCTTTCCGGTTGTAAAGCGCTTTAGGTCTCATATTAACGCAATTCCTTTCCTAATATCATGCCTGCCTAAGGCAAGTTTGCGAGCGAGTCCCAAGCCCCGGCGCGGCTCAGCGGTAGATTACTGGGCTGGCACGCAGTGGATCTGTGTTCAAAACCCACTATGTCCTTCGTGTTCTTGTACGAGTTTTTTTTTCTTAGTTCCTGCGATAGTGGTTACGGACACCGGCGGTGGGGGCGGACAACTACGGCATCACGTGTGACCTGTTTTGTGATTCCACAACAGCTTCCGCTGCAACAAAATCACACCATATCCACGGTGAATGATGTTGAATTGGGCGAAGTTCCGAATGGTTTTATTGGCAATCTGTGAATCATCCGCTGGCCGCATCCATCCGTCCGTTCGTCTGCCTCTCCGTGCGTCCATCCGTTCGTATGTATGTATGTATGTATGTATGTATGTATGTATGTATGTATGTATGTATGTATGTATGTATGTATGTATGTATGTATGTATGTATGTATGTATGTATGTATGTATGTATGTATGTATGTATGTACGTATGTGTGTCCGTACGTCTGTCCGTACGTCTGTCCGTCCGCCTGTCCATCTATCCGTCCGTCCATCTGTCTGTCTGTCTGTCTGTCTGTCTGTCTGTCTGTCTGTCTGTCTGTCTGTCTGTCTGTCTGTCTTCCCGTCCGTGTGTCCACATGCCCGTCTGTCTGCATGTCTGTTGGTCCATCCGTCCGTCCACCTAGTGAACAATCCAAGTACCGCCATCTTACATCCTTTCCTCATATATTCATCATATACATATACCGCCATTCAGCGGACATTCCAAGGACTAAAACGAGAGGTGGAATCTACATACACGAGACCCACGACCAAAAACTTCGCCCCTAAAGAGCATTGTAGCCACTGGCCACATGACTGAATATTGTGAACGCATCTAGATAATATGAGAATGCCTTTTTCTAGCGTGATCTACACTGGCAGAGGTTAACCAGCATTGTGTGGCTCCTGGAGAACCATGCTTCATGCGCAAGGAGCAGTGATGTCAACCACCTCAAGCACCTTGCCTGTTCGCGCAATCCAGAAGAGTGACGTCATGGGCGCAGCAAACGCAATGGCGGTGGCGCGTGCCTAGCTGTTAGCCACTATTGCTCCGTAGCCAAGTCCGAAGCTGTGTTGGGGCCGCTCGACTGCGCCTCTCATCTATGTGCGCAAGCGCAGAGGTATCAGGGGGGGGGGGATACACATAGCGGGGCGTTTGCCACAGTGGTAAAGCCATGAAGAAACACAAAGTTTGTTCTCAGCGACGCAGAAGAGTGGAGCATCGGATCCTGATATGAGACGCCTGGTGATTGGTGCTTGAGTGTAGGAAGAACGAACAGAAGAAACAGAAGAACAGAAGAAGTGCTGTGGAGACAGAGTAAAGAGAGAAATGTCTAGAAAGCGGCGTCGTGAGCAGCTAGCTCACACGACGTCTATGCTGGCATAGCCGAGCTAAGCCACTGCGAATTCTTAAAGCTGACAGTCTTTCTTGGGAAACTTAAACGCATAAATTTTGGTCTGTCTGTCTGTCTGTCTGTCTGTCTGTCTGTCTGTCTGTCTGTCTGTCTGTCTGTCTGTCTGTCTGTCCATCCGTCCGTCTGTCTGTCTGTCTGTCTGTCTGTCACACAATTCTGCAACACGGCCAGAGTTTAAGCACTTGCTGAACTCTTAGCGATCATGAACAGGTCGTTGCGTTCATACTTTAAATGCGAAGCATTCCTTAGTGAATTTCGGTGACTTTGAGTCTATCTATCTATCTATCTATCTATCTATCTATCTATCTATCTATCTATCTATCTATCTATCTATCTATCTATCTATCTATCTATCTATCTATCTATCTATCTATCTATCTATCTATCTATCTATCTATCTATCTATCTATCTATCTATCTATCTATCTATCTATCTATCTATTTAGCCACTTACGACTTTTAGCTCTCCTGACTGTTTCGATAATGGTATCGATACCAAACTTAGTATAGCATACCATGGCTAAATGGAAAACATATGTGACTAGTCATATCCTGAAAATCATGACATGGATTTAATGGTCCTGCAGCTCTTGCGGTGGTTTCGTTCACATGGCATGTTGCAAAACTTGTATGGCCTGATTGCATGGGGAACACAAGCGACAGACCCAAACATGAAAATCATGACATGCGTGTCATGTAACAACATGGCTACATGTCAAGCTCATGATGCGCTCGTGACTGTTTCTTCAACGTCACATATACCAAATTTGGTATTACGGTATGTCAATTGATGGCGAAGGTATGTGACTAGAGCAAACATCATAATCATGATATGCGTGTCATGCAAGAACATGACGACATGCTCCGCTAATGATGCGCTGGCAGCCGTTTCACTAGCTTCACTTATACCAAATTTGGTATTACGGGGCGTGAATAGAAGAGGAAGGTATGATACGGGTGCAAACATGATAAACATCATATGGGTGTCATGTAACAAAATGAATGCATGCAACGCTCATGATGCGCTCACGGCCGTTTCGCTAACTTCACATGTACCAAACTCGGTAGTATGTGACGTGAACGAACATAGGTAAATGACGCATACAAACATGATAATCACGACATGCATGTGATGTCAAAGCATGACTACATGCCATACTCATGGTGTGCTCGCGGCCGTTTCGCTAGCTTCACACATGCCAAATTCGGTATTACGTTACGGCATTTGATGACAAATGTATGTGACTGGTGAAAACATGATAATCATGAGATTCGTGTCATATAAGAAGATGAATACATGCCACAGCCAAGGAGCCAATACATTTCGACGTGACGCGGTGCGCGTGCTCGCCAGCGTTCATTTCGTCGCGTCACGCCGGCGTTGCGACACCAGGTGCCGGTCCTGCCATGTACTCGCAGGCACGCACCGCACTGCGTTGCTTTGACGCTTGCACGTTTCAGCACGTACGGCGTCCGTCTGTCACAAAAACAGATAGGCGCAATGTTTTCTGGGTAACGCATCAGCGCAAAATGCAGCATGTCACATTTCGTACCGCTTGCTGTCGGGCCGCGTCGACGGGCGATGGTCACGCCATTTGCGTCTGGCGTCAGACTATATAGTGCTCGCGTTTTGCCAATATAGCGTCACTGGCCCAACATTAGAGAGTTTTAGTACTGCGTACGCTGCGTACGTGGCGGCGTTGCGTACGTAGGGACGCCACGTTCTGCGTAGTGCGCATGCGCAGACCGCAACGCGCACGTATCGCGTTACGTACGCAGCTGCTACGTACGCACGCATGAGATGCGTGCGTGCGTGCGTATGAGGTGATCGCGCCGCTCTCGAACAAATTCGCGACAGCGCGAGACTTCGTTTTGCAAAATGGCGGCATCGAAGGCAAGCACCGACCGGCTCTGTGGCTTAAAATATGTTCATAATCTGGCTATAACACTTGGATTAACTCACATTGGATGTCAACAACACGTACTTCTATTTTGATCTACCAGATGGCGCAACACGCTTCACACTCGTTACGTACGCGGATACTACGGCGTACTAAAAGCCGATTAGTGGCAAACGACGCCACGTAACGCAAGACGCTTGCGTGATGCGTACGTAGCACCATTCCGCAGTACTAAAACTCTCTATTAACGCGCGTCAACGCTACATTGGCGTATATTGGGTCCTTCATAATGTGCTCATGGCCGTTTTCCTAGCTCCATATATACCAAATTTGGTGTTAAGTGACGTCAATGGATGACAAAAGTATATGACAGGTGCAAACATGATAATCCTGACACGCATGTCATGTAAGAACATGACAACGTACTACGCTTGTAGCCTATCGCGGTCGTTTCGCTAGATCCACATATACTAAATTTGGTATCATGTGGCTTGAATAGATGACAAAGGTAAACGACACATCAAAACATGATAATTATGACACGGAAATGATGTACACCATCATTTTTCTCCACCTCGTAACGTTGTGCTCATTTTAAAATGACATATCAAACTTTTTCATTCGTGCTTCGCATATCATCGATTCCCACTGTACGTGGGATCTGCCAATATTTGTCCAACATTATCCGTCAAAAAGCAACTATTAAGCATAGAGCAGGGGGCATATGAACGCGTAAACGTTAACGGTGGTGTGTACCTTCACTAGAAACTACGCAGTAACGTTCACTAAAAGACAATAGTGGTTGTTAGGTCGCGCTTAAATTGCTACTCTAAGCACGGAAGAAGGCCAGTCGAAGACTATTCTATTTGACTGACACTTGCAGTGAGGGCGCTGTTAGGCGGCCAAGTTTTTGTTACTTAGAGTGTTCCTTTACGCACGGATGTAGAGCAATATATCGTAATCATTGCGTGAGAGAAGTGAACGTCAACTCAGAAAGCGGTCCTCAGAATCATCCGGAGGCTGATGATTTTTGTGCAGCCAAAGATACATGGCTTGCAGGTAAGGACAGTAGCGGTGACGTGGAGATATTAAGCGAAGGAATTCCGGCAAATGAGTAGAAATGTCTACATAAGAGGACCGAAAGTGTAGGCCTCTAGATGCCACGACTGAGTTCATTGTATGGAATAACCTAAACATCTTTTCGAGTGTCACCTGTAAAAGCTAGCACTTCAAGTCAAGTCAAGTCAAGTTAATTAAATAGTTCAGTTGAGTTACATGGTTAGCGTTATTACAGCAGGAGGTCCCAAAGTTTCAGAGAAACTCACAGGGGGACCTCCTATGGCTACATGGATGGGGTAATTACAAAAAATACAGCAATAGTATATGAACTCGTGAGTAATAATGAATAATTTGATTAACAATAAAAATACGATCAATACACCACATAATGGTAATACTCACTATTGAAAAATAACAAGGAAATAGTCAAAAGCAAGTGAAGACAAAAAACAATAATAATGAACTCTACGTGTCAAATGCAACACGTTTCATTATCAGTGTTATCAATTATACAAAGGCAAATTGAAGTAGTAAAATAGCACATAACTGTGGAGAGCTATTAACAGTTATTTACACAAATCGGATGAGTTGATTAATTCCTGAACATAATATTTCTTACTGCGCGAAGTGAAAATATGGATGTTATGCAATCATTTCAATTCAAAAGGCAATGAATTCCAACTGGCTATGCTAGTAAATAAGGTTGAGAACTTGCCGTAGTTTGTCCTTACGGCCGGCAAAAGAAGATTATTGCACTGGGAAAACCGGGTGATGTTACCATTAGTTAAGTGACGATGATCAATGCATGCAATAAAAATGTCACGCGTGATGAGTCTATAGGCGACAATGGACATTCTATGACAAAATAATTGTCTCAATGGGAGTATGTTAAGCTGAGGAAACAACGAGCTGCAGGAGAAGTAAAATGGGCTGAAAGTCAATAATCTAACTGCTTGATTCTGAAGTCGCTGCAAACGTTCGATGTTCGTGAAATATGTGTTGGCCCAAGATGATACGCAATACGAAATATGGCTATGAATATAAGCAATATACAAAGTACGTATGATGTGAGGCGGAAAATAAGTTCGTGTCTTGATCATAACGTGAGTACCAAATGCAATCTTTTTAACGAGTGATGCTGCGTGTTTATGAAATTTTAGTTCGCTATCTAAGATGACGCCAAGAAACCGCGCTTCACTGGAAATGTTTATGACCGTATTACCAATGTGAAGGGAAGGTTGTATGTCAAGTAAAATGCGCGGGGTATGGAACAACATGAACACGGTTTAAGTAGCATTGATCTGAAGATAATTGGCCTGGCATCATAAAGTTATGTTATGTAATTCTGTGTTGAGGTCAGACTGGAGTGAAGAAGCTTATTTAGATGACTGAAAGATGGTTGTGTCGTCAGCGTAAAGTATGCACTTGGTCCTTGTAAGAATGGTAGGTAGATCATTAATAAACATCAAAAATAAAAGTGGGCCTAAAATTGATCCCTGGGGAACACCAACGTTAATTAACTTGGGCGTTGAAAGAATGCCATTACCATGAACCATTGGAGACCGGTTACTAAGGTAGCTCGTAATAAAACTTTGTGGCGGACCAGAGATACCAAACGATTCGAGTTTAGCAAGTAGAACGTGATGATTTATAGTGTCAAAAGCCTTCGTAAAGTCGATAAACACAGATCCCACAAGTAAGCCTCTATCAAAAGCTTGGTTAATTTCCTCAGTTAAGGTAATTAGTGCCAGCTCAGTTGAATGTCCTTGACGGAATCCGAATTGTTGTGGAGATAAAAGATTAATTTTTTTTCAGATAACGCATTAATCTAATGTGGAATAACTTTGCAATTACCTTACCGAAGAAAGGCAGGATACAGATTGGCCTATAATTCTGTACAAAAGTCCTATCACCCTTCTTAAAAACTGGAACTATTTTACCAGCGCTAAGGCAGCTCGGAAAAACACCCGCTGAAAACAGCTTGTTAATAATTACTGCCAAAGGTGGTGATATGAAATTTGAAACTAGTTTTACTTTAAAACAATCAATATTACCTAGACCAGCACTTGTGGTCTTTAGTGATGTTATGACCTGAAGGACTTCCTTTGCAGACGTGGAATGAAGATAAAAAGAAAGAGTACACCGTGGTATATTGCGTAAATGACCTGGTGATTTCTGCGTATCCGCAGATGCGCAGAAATGCTCACTGAACGTGGCGGCCACTCTTACAGGGTCGGTCTACATTTCGTCGCCTTGCTTTATTTTTATTGTGGGCTCTGAGCAGTTTTTCATGTTCAAAATTTTTTTAATGATTTCCCAGCAGCGTCTCATGTTACCTGTGTTTTTTACAGAGGTGACTGACTGCTTCTTCGCACAAGCGCACGTGTTCATATACGCTTGACGAGTTTGGACACCCCAGATCACTCGCCGCTGTTCTCGCGTCACTGTGGGCCTCACACTGTAGTGGTTTTAACAGTGTACAAAGAGGCCCGTGAGGCAAAGCTCACACGTTTTAGATTTAGTGTGAACAAAGCATTCTGTCATGGGTGTTTATGTAACAGTCATTGTGCACGGTACAAAAATGCTAGGTTAGCACTGTGCGAGAAACCGTGAAATGACTCGTCGACCAGTCATCGTTTGCAAAGTCGAAATTAATCATACAAAAGGTCAGCAGGCATGCAAGAACACAAATGTGGATCATGCTACGATCTTTTACAAGCCAAGTTATCAAGTCCGGTAGCCAGAGCGAATTTCTGCCTGTAGCGACATGATGGTTACCACTGTGGCTGCTATATTCCATTGAAGGGACAGGGGGTAACTAGGGTTACTGCTGTGTTTCGCATAAATTGCTCGCATTCACGTCACTCAAGTCTCAATCATATGATGCAAGACCATGCTGTAGGTTTGGAAGTTGGGTTCAGGAGTCAATTCAGTACGTTATAATGGGACTTTGTAGTTATTCTCGCGCAGAGGTCAACGGCGTTCAGGCCGTGTGTTTAGATGGATATGTGGGTTCAACGTCCCAAAAGCACCATATAATTACGAGAAATGCTGTAGAGGAGGGCTCCGGAAATTTCGATCACCTGGGGTTCTTTAACGTGCACCCAAATCTGAGCGTACGGGCCTAAAGCATTTCTGCGTCCATCGGAAATGCAGCCGCCGCAGCCGGTATTCGATCACACGACCTACGGGTCAGCAGCCGAGTACCTTAGCCACTAGACCACCGCGGTGGGGCCAGGCCGTGTTTTTAGGTCATTGAAACTTGCAACTTGCTACCTCCAGTGGTATACTATATGCACACTTTGATGCCGTCGCAAACACCATGGTTCAGTACAAGGACATTATTAAGCCTCATGCGGGCAGTGACACCACTAATAATAATAATAATAATAATAATGGGGGATGGGGAGTTAACCTCCTAAAACCATCATATGATCATGTGGGACGCCGTTTTGCGGAAGGCTCCGGTAATGTAGACCACCTGGGATTCTTTAGGTGCACGTAGAGATAAACACACGGGTCTGAAGCACCTCCACCTTCATCGAAAATACAGCTGCTGTGGCCGGAATTCGATCTCACGACCTTGGGTCAGCAGTAGAGTGCCTTAGCTACTAGACCACCGAGGCGGGTGCAGTCGCACTACTTCAAATATATTAAACTTGGAGCCTTCAAAATACATGAATCCTGTCTGAAGAGCCAGGCACATTTCCCAAAATTGCCCAAGGTGTTTATACGCACTTGTAAAAGATAACTCACACTGCAGCTACAGCACTTGCATAAACATTTCATTGCGATTGCATTACTTTATGCCGCACGTTGCCCCTGAAAAGTGCCAAATACATGAGAGACGCTATTATTCAATAGAAGTGTTTCTGACGACCCAGGAATTCGCGGGAGTGTCCCTGGTCTTGCAATGTCTCTAACGGGAGACCTACAAGTGGCGAATTCGTCCCACACCAGCCTGGTAAGTAATCTTAAGTTATCCAACTTATGCGAGACACGTGTCACGCATCGGTACATGAAGTTCGCACAAATCGCAAGTACAAAAAATGCTAAAGTCCCTACGATGGGCTTTAGCTGAACGTCCGTGTGACGCACGGCCAGTTTTGCTAGTACATCCTCCAGCAATACAAGGTGTGGCGAGCAGCACGCAGCCAGTTCAGGTATCATTTAAAGAGGCTGCAGAAATGAAAAAAGAATGTGTTCATATAGCGCATCAAATAAAAAACTGATCTTTCTGCGGCAGAGTACACGCTCCCCTCGTGTCCACTTTTTTCATTGAAGAGTTGGCAAACCGATTCCGCAGTGATGCCTGCCGTACAAAGCGCAATCGGTGATTGTGCAGTGAGGAATCGACAAAATAGTGGAACATAATCACGCATGCATCCCGTACACTAATAATGGAGCTGTTGCATCAGGCCCTCCACAGCCATTATTTTCGTAAACGCTTTGCAAGTATGTGCGCAATCCGTTGTTAAAGCCACGAGTTGAAACTACAAGCGATAGGATGCCAAGCCGAAAAGTTCAAGACACCTTTAGGACCAATAAGATGTAGCAACTGGATCGAGCTGTCGGTTAAAGCCCAAGACCCCGTCGCCAAGAGACACCACACCAGCTCGACTAACACGTCTTCGGCTCTCTCTTCTAATAAGAGTTTATTCTCCCACCATAAAACAAAAATTCACTGTTCGGAAAGGTGACGTTATGAGCTGCTGTGCTGGGCCCGAAAATTGCAATCCTAAATAAATTGTCCCTGCTACGAAGGATGTACCACGCGTTTCTCATGAGTCATATTAACTATGTGGCGTCAGCTCTAGTATGCAAAACCGAAAAGAAGAAATTAAATACGCTCATGAGTAAGAGCATCAAGAAGGTGCTTGGCTTGCCGATCTGTACGAGCACTGACAAGCTAGATGAACTTGGTATGCAAAATAACATCTACGAGATCATAGAGGCGTAAGTCGCTGCCCAGGCGGTTAAGCTATCGTCGACTTCGGCAGGCAGGAGAAACCTTGACGAGGTCGGCATGTCTCCTAGGCTTACAGAGGAACGGCGAACAACACTGAGTAGCGAAACAAGGGTGACCTACATGCTGGGGCCCTTACCGCGAAACGTACAACCACCACATAACGAGGGTAGACGCAAAGCACATGCACAAGCCATCATGAAGAGAGTTAGGGATGATATTCACTCCACCGTGTTTGTCGACGCAGCGCAGTACGGTAACAGTAGAATGTTCGTGTTGTCGGTTACACTGGAAGGGCGTGCTCCACTCCTCCGCCTCGGTAAAGACGGCCACCCCGGGTATAGTAGAGCAAATCGCGGCTGCCCTGGCCTTGTCCGATCCAGAGCGTTCCCACATTTACACCGACTCAAGAGACGCAATTAGAGCATACCAATCGGGCAATCTCGCTCGAGAGGCGGCCTCCCTTCTAGAAAAGAAGGCTTGTTCAGGTTATCATGTTATCACTTGGTTCCCTGCACACATGGGGAAGAACGTTCTCGAAGACTTCCCAAACCTCAACGAACTGGTCCATATCGTGCGCGAGAACTTACGCGCCGCGACGGTCTGGAGGCTACGGAGGGGCAGGAAGGGACTCAGCTGAACGGTGCACTACTCACATTCGATGAAATAATGATGAATTACCAGCTTGGCAGAAGAATCTATCCTCTTCCTCACGCGAAGCTCAGCATAGCACAGTCAGCTACCCTGAGCATGTTGCAGACGGGGTCTTTCCCGTCGCGGGGATGCCTATGTTAAAAATTGGCAGATCCGACGTACAGTGGTAATCGATCATATGCGAAGCACGAATGAGACGGGTTGATATGTCGCTTTAAAATAAGCGCCACGTTACGAGGTGGAGGTAAATGATGCCGCACATGACCTTCGGGTCATGATTATCATGTTTAGATTGGTCGTTTACCTTCGTCATATATTCACGTCAGGTGATACCAAATTTTGTGTATGTGCAGCAAGTGAAACGGCCGCGAGCACGCTATGAGCGTGGTATGTTGTATTGTTTTTGCATGACGCGCGTGTCAGGAGTGTCATGTTTGCACCAGTCATAGATTTTGTCATCCATTGACGTCACTTATAACGAATTTGGTATATGTGGAGCTAGCAAAACGGCCTCGAGTTCATCATGAAGGGCCCAATATACTCCAATATAGCGTTGATGCACGCGAATGCTGGATACAGCGACGCTACGTTAGAAAAACACGAGCTCTCTATAGTCTGACGCCAGGCGTGACCGGCACGACCAGTGTCCGTCGGCGCGGCCCAACGGCAAGCGGCGCGAAATGCGACACGCTGCATTTCGCGCCGATGTGTTACTCGGACAACAATGCGTCTCCCTCTTTTCGTCACGGTGGGACGCCGGACGCGCTGAAACGCACATGCGTCAAAGCAACGCAGCGCGGCGAGCGCCAGCGTGTATATATAGCAGGACCGGCTCCTGGCGTGGCAACGCCGGCGTGACGCGACGACATGAACGCCAACGAGCACGCGCAACCCCGTAACGTAGAAACGTATTCTTGCCTTGACTGTGGCATGTAGTCATGTTCTCACATGACACACATCCTATGATTATAATGTTTGCACCAGTCACGTACCTTCGTCATCCATTGACGTCACGTAATACCAAATTTTTTACATGTGAAGCTAGCGAAATGGCCGCGAGTGCATCTGGAGCGTAGCATGTAGTCATGTTGTTACATGACACGCATGTCATTATTTATATGTTAGGGTCTGTCGCTTGTGTTCGCCATGCAATTTTGCCATTCCATACCAGTTTTGCAACATGTCATATGAACGGAACCACCGCGAGAGCTGCATGACCATGAGATGTAAATCATGATATTCATGACATAGATGTCATGATTTTCTTGTTTTGACAAGTGAAATATGTTCTTAGTGCAGTCATGTTATGCCACACCAAATGTGGTATCGATACCGTTTTCGAAACGGCCTGGGGAGCTAAAAGTCGTAGGCGGCTAGATAGATAGATAGATACGCTCTAAGTCGCCGAAGTTCGCTAAGAAATGCTTCGCATTTAATATACGCAGACATTGACCCAAGCTGCCATGACTGCAATTAAACCTTCTTCTCTATGGCTCACATGATCTGGCAATGTCCCGCGCTGCCTAACAACCTTCTCTCAAGCGAAGCCAAATCGAAGGAGGTCATAAGAAGTACTGAACTCAGCAGGCAAATCCAGGCAGTCCAGAGGGCCCAGGGACGGGCGGAGCGTCACGGCGTTCTGTTCTCTACGTGGGCGGCACCAGCGGTTACGACGGCCCCTCCTTAGAGGGTCGTGCAGTAACTCTAACGGTTCTGTCTGTCTGTCTGTCTGTCTGTCTGTCTGTCTGTCTGTCTGTCTGTCTGTCTGTCTGTCTGTCTGTCTGCTACGAAAGCCAAAAAGAAGAGCAGCATCTTTTTGAAGCCAGCTTCTTAGGCTTTCGTACAAACTAATCGCTATTATGCATGCACACGCCATCAAAATTGAACATACAGTGATACTGATAGCGCGAGTGTCATAACGTCTTAATTATGTTGACGAAAATTTAGGACTGTACGCTCATTATCTTCAACTGCTTTGCAGCAACATAACTTCTCGCAATTCCGGAAAGATAACGGAATTGTGGTAGAGTGGCGTCACATGCAGGATGCGGGCACAAATGACACGTTGCAGTGATAGCTGGCCAGTGGTTCGAAGACAATAGACACAGTTGCGTGATGGTTCGGGCTAGCTGGTTAGTTCTCAACGATGTTCAACAGCGATATTCCGTAGGCTACGTACACCTCATACCATTCAAAGGCTTCGCAATTTTAAGCGTAATCGAATGACCAAAGTTTCTGGTGTGGCTTAAAGGCTTATCGAACAAGGACACTGACACATCAGTTTATTCATCAGCACTCACTTGGCGGCGCATAAAAATATGTTGAAAGGTGCCCAAAGCGAGCTGTCAGTTAATTTTAGCAGTAATTTTTTTGTCAGAGAGGCTGGCTGTTAAGACTGACTATGATTTTGAATCCGCAAGCACCCTACTTCTGAACCGGTTCCCGCTCTCTTCATCCTTTTGTAGCAAAGCTTCTGAAGCTATCGGTAACGCGCTCCACCGTGTAAAACTTCTCAGCTTTGAATAATCTATAGGCATCGGGCAAAGCCCGTGCACAGTAGGCGTGAGTGCCAAGCAAAAACGAACGCATGATAAGGAGAGAGAGAAAGAAAGAATAGAAAAAAAGAGATGTGTCAATAGATTGATAGATAGATAGATAGATAGATAGCGATTATAAGGAAGGAGAGAAAATGGAGAAGAAATAAAGAGAATAAATACAATAAATACAATAAAAAAATGGACGAAAATAATAACAAAAAAGCAAGAAATGAAGATAGAGAGAGGGTATATTAAAAAGATAAAGAAATAGAAAATACAGCGAAATACTTTATGTAGAAATAGAGAAAGACTGCTTAAAATATTCAAGGCGAAAAAAGAGAAAAATACAAAACAGAAAGAAAGACAAAAATGAATAAAGTGGAGCGCTGAAGAGAAAGGGAATAGCGAGCATTGTTGCCTCGCTATCGCCGCAATGATCAGCGCGTGGCTCTTGCTCCCACAGCAGGTGGAAGCTTTTATGGGCTGAGCTCTCAACACGAAAAAGCGGTGCCAAAATGTACCTGGAGCAGCTGTCTAACAGGCGTGGTCTACACATAACTGCCACCAGCGGCGACACACGACATAGAGCCCTTAGTACCAGCATGCGCTGGCCCCGCCGCGGTGGTCTAGTGGCTAAGGTACTCGGCTGCTGAGCCGCAGGTCGCGGGATCGAATCCCGGCTGTAGCGGCTGCATTTCCGATAGAGGCGGAAATGTTGTAGGCCCGTGTGCTCAGATTTGGGCGCACGTTAAAGAACCCCAGGTGGTCGAAATTTCCGGAGCCCTCCACTACGGCGTCTCTCATAATCATATGCTGGTTTTGGGACGTTAAACCCCACATATCATCAGCATGCGCTGCCCACGGGAGCCGCTTCTCATCAATGCCGTCAGTACGCACGACTCTTGTTGTGGCCATCTACTGCGGCTGCGCCGCAGGAAACTTGGTTACTTAGCAAGCGCATGCTTACTACAACAATATTACTCCTAAAGATGCTAGCCTTGCTTTGTAAAACATTCGAATATGTAGCTATCGCCTTCATTGCTTCATCCTTTTGGCGAAACTGGGACTTTTCTAACCACCTGTGGCGAGTGTTTGGGAGCTAGATCAATGTACGACGCATGACAAACGTCAGCAATAAAAGCTGTATTGTAAAAAAAAAAGCCCTCAGCGACTACTTGATCACCCGCTGTGGTTCATGGTACGCTGGCGGCCCTCGACTGAGAGAGCCCTCGCAGCCGCCGCAACAAGTCTGGGTGCTGCGGAAGCAATAAAACAAGGAAGGGGCGCATGATGTCGAGAAGGGCATTTCCCCTCTATTAACGTCAAGACTATGGCAAAGCAAACAGAGAGTTTGCTTTCAGCTTATACGTACGCTGTGAATCTTTATTGTTCAACTACTCGCATGAGAAATCTTCCACCGGTACTACAACGCAGGTCTAGATCCCGTGACTATATTCCCCGATCGACGTCCCCTTTGCTATCACTGTGGTGAACCTGGGCATATCTATATACCGACAGTGCACTTATCGAGAGCTGGGATTTCGTGGTTCTTTGACCAACTCCCCACCTCCTCGGTACGGCCAGCGGCCTCCGGAAATCGCTGACTACGTCGCTCAGCAGCGCGGATCGACATCTCGGCACCACTCACGCTCTCCATCACCGCGGCGGTTCTCGCCGAATCATCGCACCTATGCGGGCGTGGCGCAGGGCCGGCCACCTAGCCCACGTCGGGAATACTAGCCTCAGCGACCTTCAGGAGCAAGACCGCTCAGACCAGTCATGCTCAAGGCCCCCTTTCGACGCGGACTGAAGATACCGACGATACATCGACAACAACAACACCGGTTGTTTGCGGAAGAATTTCCTTAGATATTCCTGTTCTGCTAGATGGTCGCAAAGTCAGCGCTTTAGTGAACACTGGTGCGGACTATTCCATATTTAGCGAAAAGCTGGCCGCCCTTCTCAAAAAAGTAACGACGCCTTGGAACCGAACGCCAATTCGTACAGCTGGCGGGCATATCGTCACGCCACTCGGTATGTGCATGGCAAGACTGCAAGTCCGCGGTTGTACATTTGTTGCCAGTTTGAGCGTTCTCCGGCAGTGTTCTCGAGACCTGATTATTGGCATGGACTTTCTCAGGGAGTATGGTGCTATAATTGACATTCGACGACGTCTAGTCACTTTCGCGACCACAAACGCCACAACAGCTTACGACGACCCCAGCCACTCCCGAGTATCTATCTCTTCGCATCGTCGACGACGCTGTCATGTTACCACCCCGTGCAACTGTTGTGGTTCAGGTGGCGTGGGACGGAGTGATGCACAGTGTAGCAGTCTTGGAAAGCAATCACTCGCTTCTGCTGTCTCAAGGTGTCTGCGTAGCGAGAAGCCTTGTTGATCTTCGTGATGATCACTGCGATGTTTTTGTCTCAAACTTCAGCTACGAGTACCGGCACCTTTTTCCTGGAACTGTCATCGTCTACGCCGACCCAGTCGTCAATGTCACCGAGTGTTTTGCTTCCGAGGCCATCGGCACTGCTTAAGCGCCTTTCCGCAGCGTCGACATCAATCCAACGCTTCCTGAAGCGAGCAAGCAGCGTTTGAGTGAGCTGTTGCTGGAGTTCCACACATTCTTTGCACGTTCTTCGAAGATACGTCCAACGCCGATAACGAAGTACCGTATTATCACGCACGACGACGTGCATCCCATACGGCAGCAGCCTTATCGTGTTTCGCCAACCAAACGGCACGCGATTAAAACGCAGGTTAAGGAAATGCTTTAGGATGGCATGATACAGCCTTCAAGCAGCCCTTGGTCATCACCAGTCGTTCTTGTGAAAAAGAAAGATGGTACGCTTCGCTTTTGTGTCGACTACAGGAAGTTGAACAACGTCACAAAGAAAGACGTGTACCCGTTGCCCAGAGTTGATGATTCTCTGGTCAAGCTGCGACGCGCGAAGTATTTTTCGTCCGTAGACTTGAAGAGCGGTTATTGGCAAATAGAGGTCAATGAACGTGACCAGGAAAAGAACGCTTTTGTAACGGCGGATGGCTTTTATGAATTCAAAGTGCTCCCTCTCGGCCTCTGTTCCACTCCAGCTACATTCCAGCGAATGATGGACACCGTCCTGGCAGACCTCAAGTGGAAAAGCTGTCTCGTCTACCTCGACGATGTCGTTGTGTTTTCAGAAACGTTTGACGAGCATCTTCGTCGCCTTCGGAATGTGCTCGAAGCAATTATATCGGCCGATCTCACACTCAAGCCTGAGAAATGTCATTTCGGTTACGAAGAATTAAAGTTTTTTGGTCACATCGTGAGCGCCGTTGGTGTTCAGCCTGATCCTGACAAAACTGCTGCCGTCACCGCTTTTCCACCTTCAACTGACAGGAAAAGTCTTCGACGATTTCTGGGTCTGTGCGCGTATTACCGGCGCTTTATTGAAAATTTCTCTGACATTGCGGAGCCGCTATTACGCCTCACGCGTGATGACACACCATTTGTGTGGGATGACGAACAGCAGACTGCCTTTGTGGAACTACAGCGCCGGCTCTCTTCCCCTCCCGTGCTCGGCCACTTCGCTGATGATGCTGACACTGAAGTACTCACTGATGCCAGCAATATTGGTCTTGGTGCTACTTTGGTACAAAGACAAGATGGCATTGAACGGGTAATAGCCTACACAAGTCGCACACTGTCTCGCGCAGATTGTAACTATTCCACATCAGAGAAAGAATGTCTCGCGGTCATTTGGGCAATCACAAAGTTTAGGTCATATCTCTATGGAAGACCATTTAAAGTGGTGACTGACCATCATGCTTTCTGCTGGTTGACCAATATACGAGACCCTTCAGGACGATTAGCACGATGTAGTCTGCGCCTACAGGAAATTGATGTCACTATCGTGTACAAGTCCGGCAAAAAGCACGAAGACGCCTACACGCTACCACGAGCACCTCTTGAATCCGCCAGTACTAGCGCAGAAGAGGATGGCGCCTTCGTGGCAACTCTCAGCGGACCGGATCTCAGGTCCCACCAACGAAATGACGCCGATCTAAGAATGATTATAGATCACTTAGAAGGTGGTACCGCGCCCATTCCTCGTCCGATGTCGCGAACGTTGCCATAATTTTGCCTACAAAATGGCGTCTTATACAAAAGGAACGCCGGTGCTGGTGACAGATCTCATCTTCTCGTCGTGCCTTAAGCCCTCCGCGATGACGTCTTATTAGCTTGCCACGACGAGCCCATATCTGGCCATCTGGGCTACTCGAGAACTATGGATCGGGTGCGACAACTCTACTACTGGCCTAAAATGTCTGCCTTTGTCAAACGCTACGTCAAGGGATGCCGTGAATGCCGGCGTCGCAAGACACCCCATTTAAAGCCTGCAGACCATCTACGACCGATCGATCCACCACGTACACCGTTTGAACAAGTGGGGATGGACCTCCTAGGCCCGTTTCCTTTGTCTTCTTCTGGCAACCAATGGATTATTGTCACAACCGACTACATGACACGTTACGCTGAGACGAAGGCGTTGCCACGAGGGCCCGCATCTGAAGTTGCCAATTTTTTATGCATCATATTGAGCTACGGCATGGCGCTCCATCATATGTCAACGTTGATTGAGGGACATCATTCACAGCGAAACTCTTGGATGATATCTTCAGGTTGAGTTACACAACCCATCGAAAGACCACTGCGTATCACCCTCAGAGTAATGGTTTAACCGAAAGGCTAAACAAAACGCTAGCTGACATGATCTCTATGTACGTGGATGTGCAGCACAAAATGTGGGACGACATCCTGCCGTACGTAACATTTGGGTATAACACTTCAACGCAGGAAACTACACGCTTCACGCCATTCCAGCTCGTTTATGGTCGAGATGTTAGAACTATGCTAGACGCCATGATTCCGTATGAGGACATCGACAAGCTCGACCAATTAGCCCCCGACATCAATGAGTATATTCAGTTCGCTGAGAAAGCACGTCAACTGGCTCGTGTGCACATTCGAACTCAACAGTACGCGGATGCACGGTGGTACAACATCAACCATCGAGAAGTTAATTATGAACCTGGAGACCAAGTTTGGGTTTGGACACCCATTAGGCGGTGAGGTCTCAGTGAGAAACTCTTGCGGAAGTACTTTGGACCTTACAAAGTACTCAGACGTGTGAGCGACGTGAACTACCAAGTGGTTCCAGATGGAGGCTCACCATCATCACAGCGCACGTTACCACGCCCAGAGACTGTACACGTAGTCCACCTAAAACCATACTTTACGCGGTGATGCGAATTTTCTTCTTGTGCCAGTGAACTCTTCATGTGAACAGTGAATTCCGTTTATTTCCGAATGCCGGGCAAAGACGCATTTTCTGTCGTGCACTAATTTGTTTAATGTTTATTTATGTTGCCTATTTCGACCCACTGCTGTGCACACTTTTGTTTGAGCATCGGGTCGATGCTTTCTTGGGGAGGAGGAGTAATGCCACCTGGTGTTTTGTGCCAGAGAACAGTGGGTCAGCTGTGTGCCGGTGAACGAGGAAGACGAGGACGAGAAACCCGTGCCAGCGGAGACGTCCTTCTTTGTCTCTGAGATTTTGACAGTCGCGTCCCTTTGTACGTTCCTTTGAGCTCTTAGCGCGTGACAATATATACGGGTCACCGGTGAGCGGCTGTGCACCGCGTTGTCCCTAGTCGGTGAGAGAGCCTTTTCATCAACGCGTGGTGTTCGCTCTCTCCCTCGCAACGTAGAGGGCAATGTAGTGGTGGCAAGAGAGAGCAACCTCTCTCGACCATCACAACAGCTGACGATGCACACCGAAACGATGAGATGAGGTGCTTCACCCCTAAAACGCTAGCTTTGCAGGAAAGCTGCAAAAAATACACAGGGAAATCTGGCAAAACCACTTTTATAGAGTCCATCCTTTACTCACTTGGCGGAACTAGTACAACAACGAGTGCAACTTAACCACCACGCCATCAGTTATATTTTTTGGAAAGTAGGGAAGCATTCACTACGCTACAGTTCTTAAATTTGTGAAGAAGCGAGCTACATATATCTGTAAAGCATAACGTGGATGGGGTGGCTGGTGATGATTTAAGGGGCCCTGAGACACTTTTTCGACAGCCTGAGTTAGCACCGGAACACATGTAGCAAAAATTGCTGAGACTAATGTAACAAAAATCACAGGATATTCAAGGAGTGAATGATGATGAGTAGGATGAAGCGCCCATCCGTCCGTCCATGCATCCGTGCTTCTGTCCGCCTGTCCGTCGATCTGTGCGTCTGTCTATGCAACCGTCAGTGCGTCCGTGCATTCGTATACCTCTGTCCGTGTGTCCATTCATTCGTGCGCCCGGATGAACCGATGAACAGAGGCACGGACAGACGGACTGACGAACGCAAGCACTGATAGACGCTTGGACTGACGGATGGTCGGAAGCAAGAACGATCACGACATACAGACGCACGGACCCACGAACAGATGGACGGACAGACGGGCTAATGCACAGATGGACAGACGTATGGGCAGAAGCACGGACGAATTGACTAAAGCACGCACGGACAGAAGCATGCACGGACATACAGACGAACGCACGCAAGGGTAGTTGAACACACGCATAGACGGATGCAAGCTTCAGCCCCCTCATCATCATTCACTCCGTAAATATATTTGCTGTTGAAACCCCTAACGCCATCTAGATATAAAGATCTCAAGGATATATACACACAATGCCCTCTATTGAGAAAGTCAGAAACTATCGGTGCCCAATTGATTTGATTGATATGTGGGGTTTCACGTCCCAAAACCACCATATGATTATGAGAGACGCCGTAGTGGAGGGCTCCGGAAATTTCGACCACCTGGGGATCTTTAACGTGCACCCAAATCTGAGTACACGGGCCTACAACATTTCCGCCTCCATCGGAAATGCAGCCGCCGCAGCCGGGATTCGAACCCGCGATGTGCGGGTCAGCAGCCGAGTACCATAGCCACTAGACCACCGCGGCGGGGCTATCGGTGCCTATGAACCACATACGGAGGAGGGAACGACCCACGGCCTAAGAAGCTTCGCCCCTAATTTGATGAGAATCGCTGCACGAAAATTAAGGTTATGAGTCCTCAAAGTTTAAACATTTTTTTGGAATTTCACTCGCCTGCTGACATTAAAGACCACTTCCAATCACAGTGCGCGTATTATAAAGGCATACCAGAGATGACACCTCATAATGGCCTTCACACAATATCTCGCTGCCGCTCTTTCTGACGGCGTCCTTAGCATGGTTACGACCATGGGTTACGACATACCACGGGTGTCGGGCAGCAAATGCTACCACGGTCACACTGTGTAAGATGTATACATGCGCTTTGGGCGGGGTCTCTTCTCGGCTTGCATGCAAGACGCGTTCCAGGGCAACGCTGGTGTTCATCGCATATTGTATTCCTGGCTCGCTATAAACGCCGCATACGTTTTTTTATTTTTATTTTTTATTTACAGATACTGCTGTCTCGATACACGAGACATAGCAGGAGTGGGTACATTAGGAAAAGGAACGGACATACATTAAGCAATACCAAAGAAACATACGAAGCATTTAACACATATTACAAAATATGGTTAGGCAGTTCTTTCAAATATAGTTCAATTGGGTTTTCGCTTAGGGAACCATCTAGGTTGTTCCAAATCTCAACAACGGCTGGAAAAAAAGAATGCCTAAAGCAATTAACAAATGGCTGGAAGGGAACAATGTTGAGTGGGTGAGATCGGCGCGTGGCTCGTCGTGCTGAATCACAAAAAGTAATTGGTGCTTCAATGCAACTGCGGCTGTGTACAATCTTATGTAGCAGAGTGATACGGTCAAGTGTGCGTTAGTTACTGCATCTTTAGTTACTTTAGTTACTTTAGTTACACGGCACTTACACTGCGTACCGTTGTTCGCAAAGTAAGTGACGTGTTACTTGTTCTCAAAATTTACATCTGAATAACAACAATAATTTCTTTTTCGAAAGCTATAAAAATTGTTTTTGCCATTTTTAGCACTCACTGGTGTGGCCTAGCTACCACAATATGAACATTGCACGCTACTTGCCGCGTCAAGCCATTCAGTAGCGAAGGGTTTTCGTCGCATCACATGAGTTGACGTCAATTTCCATAAGAAAACTAGCTGATGTGTGTCACGAAAGTCCAAAATGAAGGCCCTTTTCCTCGTGATTTAAAATCATAACAGCGCCGATTTGGGCGTTGACACTTGCGCAACGATATCGGTTCATTGCACAGCAACACAAGCAGTGATGAAAAATACATACACAATTTGTGTCGCAAAGCCCCATTAAAGGGCCACTAACCAGGCTCCATAACAATTTTAGTTAGACCATGGAAGTTGTTGTGTGTCCGATGAGGAACATTTTGATGGTGAAATGGCCGGCATGGGGCCGCCTAGACGGCCGCTTGGAGCTGTTGCTCCCGCGCTGCCTCCAGGGCTCGCTGGACGACCCAAAGTTGGTCCGTGAGTTCTGAGCTTTGCAGCGTGGCCGATCACCGCGCCCGCAGATCTTCTGTGGAGACCGCCATTTGATCTTGGTATACTCGACATCCTACAACATGTGTTGAAGGGTGGCTCTACTAGACTTGCATAGCCTGCATGTGTCGCTCGCGTATATGGCATGGTGAAAATTATTTAATTGCACGGGATTGGGGTAGCTTTCTGTCTGTAACCACCTCCAAGCAACGGACTCTGCTCTGTTGAGTTTAGAGTGAGGTGGTGGATATATTCGACTCTGCATTTGGTAGTATTTAGTTATATCAGTGATTGTGGTTAATCGATCTTTTTCTCTCCATATCCCCTCTTCCACGTTCACCTGACCTGTATAAGTCACTCCTTGCTCAGCTTGGCGAGTAAGACCTCGAGCCTCGCAATGGGCTATTTCATTGGGATTGACTACGGGAACGTCTGGAGCTGTATGTGCTGGGAACCAGAGCAGCTGTCTGTCATTCTTTTCTACGGCGGAAAATATTGCTTCGTTTACACTCATGATGTGCTACGCCTCTGGGGAGATTCGGCCCTTAGCGTAACTTGAAATGCCCGCCTGTGAATCACTAATAATGTATTGAGCATTCGTGGAGACCAGTGCTAGTGCAATGGATACTTGCTCTGCTGCCTCTGAAATCTTAGTATTAACTAACACGCTGATAATGAGCTTGTGGTTGTTATCTACAACTACTGCCATGTCGCTATTTCTGCTCGGGTACTCTGCTGCGTCTACGAAGGCGGCTCTGTCGTCTGACCCGTAGCTCTGGATCATTTTTTAGATGCGGAAGCATCTTATACTCGCGCCTTGTAGTGCGCCGTCCGCGCCGTCCGCACCGCTTCTCAAACATTCGACAGCTGACGCGCGCGCATGCGCCGTCGCGCCGTCGCCCCGGCGTTCAACAACGCGCCAACGGCGAGCACTGCGTTGCTACCGTCTGTGGCGTCGACGTCATGACGATGTACCTCGCGCCAAACCTCTCTCGTGCCGCCGTAGAAAAGTACGTCGACGAGGCCGTGCAAGATTACGGAAAACAACAACCGCAACATCGACCGTTCATGCTAGTTGGCGACTTCAACGTCGACGTCATCAAGGACGATTGGATAGTCGAATACATGGCGTCGCGACACTCGCTGAAACGCGCAACGCACGACCACTGCAAACACCACCAGCCGACCACCATTCGCGGAACCTGCATCGACCACGTCTTTGAAAATTTCGACCTACGACCGATGCAACCCGATCCACTCACTCTTTACTTTACCGACCGCAAAGCCATCGTCCTCAAAGTTCATCGCAATAAATAAAACACCACCCTTTCGCATACGTGCCGTACGTGTTCACTCATTTAACACCCCATTTCACAACCACGTTAACCAATTTAGCCATCGACCCAAGTAAGTCGCAATTTAACACCCGTTAACCAATTACATGCTTCCGCATCCTCCTCAGTGTTCCCCCGAGGGAAGCTGCGGGCAATTTTTTTCTGCTCTACTCATGCGTCTATCTTTGTTGTAACAAGGATGCGTGTTCTTGGGCATGTTAGGTACGAGAAGCTTCTCACGAATTTCTCTCGTGATCGTCCTCTTTTCTCCGTTTTGGTTGTGGTATTTCATTTCTAGCTTGCTTAGTATATTCCATCCAGTAGATTTTTTTGTTAGTCTTTCCACCTGACACATTTGTTGTGCTTCTATGAGTTTCTTCATTGTGTTGTGGACTCCTAGCTTTAGAAAAAGGTCTCTGCTTGTACTTATGGGAATCCCTGGTGCTAGTTAGTGCACCTTTTTTATCAGGTTGTTAATATTGGTCTTTTCAGCTGCAAACCAATTATAGAAAGCACCTATGTGTGTGATCTGACTGATAGCAAACGATTGTATCAGCCGTTTGACACTTTCTTCCTTCATACCCTGGTGCTTTCTAGCAATTCGTTTTATTAATGTTGCGGTGTTTGTCACCTTAGTTTCTATTTTTTAATGGTTTCACCATTTGTGCCTTTGTTCTCGATTACAAGGTCCAGTACCTTGAGTTTGTTGACAATAAAGATATTTTGACGATTCCCTGTGTGTACCTTTATTTTCTTATAAGCCTCGTTTCTGTCATATCCAGTGGGAGGTCTACCCCTAAGCGTGAGACAGTACAGAAGAAGCTTTGATTTGTCTCCGGAGCACGTGAGACCTGTTCTTATCAGGTGTTCCTCTACTGTGTTTATTGCGGTCTGTAGTCGTTGTTCTCTAGAGCCGTCGCTCCCATCACAAACCCAGATAGTAATATTATTAGCGTAGATTGAGTGGTGTAAAGATTCAATTTCATTTAGTTTCCCAGGAAGCCCTATTAAAATGAGATTGAAGAGCATCGGAGATAGGACAGAGTCTTGCGAAGTGCCCGCGCCGCCGAAGTTGTTCTCAGGCGATTTGAATCCTCCGACAGAGATGACTGTCTTTCTGTCTGACAGGATGCTCTTAACGTAGTTATACATCTGCTACCCTAGTCCTATTCGTTCGATGTTTTTCAATATGGCTGTATGGTTACCATTATCGAAAGCCTTTTCAAGGTCAAGACGCACGATGGCCATTGTACAGCACGTTTTATAGTCGATTATATATTGCTTGAGTTGAAGCATCGCATCTTATGTCGAAAAGTTTTTGCGGAACCCGATCATCGTATCTGGATAGATGTTGTTGTCTTTAAAGAAGTTGTGGATTCTGTTCAGAATTACATGTTGTAGTAATTTTTCGACGCAGGATATTAGAGAAATCGGTCCGAGGTTGTCGATGGCAAGCTTCCTACCAGGCTTTTGAATGAGCGTTATCGTCGCTTTCTTTCAGTCAGCTGGTACTTCTTTTATGCAGCACTCGTTCATGTATTCGGAGATTGATTCATCATCGAGGCTTCTAAGAGTTTTGTCACTTATACCGTCAGGTCCTGGGGCTGATTTGGTGTTTAAATTTTGTAGGGCAGCACGTATTTCCACCTCTGTAATTTTCTCGTCAATTTTTCAGTTTACATTACCATTGTAGCTAGAATGGTTACAAGGGGCTGCCTGTGTGGTGTTTCTTCTCTAATTCTTTGACAAATTCTTCTTCTGTGCCATCATAGCCATGTATTACCTTAGTGTATAATTAGGTACATTTGACCTTGTAGTGCACCTGCGCCCCTATTGTATGCACTATGATATCAATTTGAAACTGTTTAGCGACTACTATTATGCATTTTCCCCCACATTTATCAGGTGCTGTACCCTGTCTTTTCGCCACCGATGGGTGGCTGGGGCTTTGTCAAGCTGTCATTGGAACAGCTTTTTTCCCGGCCACCTTTTTTCACCATAAATGTTTTTGTTTTTGTTGAAAATAAAGTTCTTTGATTGATTGATTGATTGATTAGTAAAGGCATTGCTGTTGTTTTTCCTGTTATTTTCCGGATCAAGTAGGAACCTGAGCAAGTGCCAGGTTCTGCCGGTGCCTGATTGCCCGTCCATAGAATTACAAATCTCGTCCCATTATTGTTTACTGAGTTGCTTAGCATATTGTTCTATGTCATTGTTAAGAAGCGCTATGCGCTTTATCAACTTCCTGTTATGTTTTTGGTCACTTAGTCTATGTTCAAATGACTGCTTAGCTTCCCACATGTGGAGAAGTTTGCTGTCACATTTCGCTAGGTTAGCTTCAGGTGGCACGATTTTAGTAGCAGCTTTGAAGTCTTCCCTGAGCTGCTTAGTCCATCGTTCTATGTCTGTGATTGGTCGTTGCTCTGTCGCCTGTCGCGTTCTACGAAGCAGCTCCCAGTCTATTAAATTCATTTCTCTTTTTTGGGGGGGCTACTTGGGCCATACGTGACGTGTAACTCTGATATGAGGTGGTCACTGCCCAAATCTTGTAATTTGTTGTGCCACGCTGCCGTTTCAATAATTTTGATAAATGTTAGGCCTGGGGTTCCGTCCCTGTTTAGCGCCATGCCGATTCTGGTTGGACTGCCGGGATCTGTGACCAGTGTTAGTCCCAACTCTTGCGAAACATCGCATAAGGTCCTTCCTTTTGGTCTTGCATATAGATATCCCCAGCCAGTGTGCGCTGCAATAATGTCACCTGCTATGACTACTAGATTTTCTCCAGCCAGGCTAAGTGTTTTCTGGAAAAGATTTTTAAATTTATGGTTATGTTGCGAAGGTTTGCTATAAATGTTCAGAATAAATAAGCTACGCTCTGTCTCCTTTTGCGGGAGGAGTTCCAATAAGATATTGTCAATGTGCACTATCCCTGTTGCACGCACGTGACGGTTCTTTTTACTACCGTGGTTAATGCCATGGTCTCCCTTTCGGTATAGCCAAAAGATCTGTATTCTGCTAGCTTTGCGATACCGTGTGTTTCCTGCGAAATATGACGTCCTGTTTATCTTTGCCTTTTAACTACTGCTACAAAAATGACTTTTTGTTTTCATAACTTCTACAGTTTCATTGCCACATTGGGTATGCTTTCTTTGGCCGCATTTCATTGCGGTTGTGACCATCGTCGGAAATGGAAGCGGGAGATTAGAGAGAGGCTGATCTTATATAATTCTATGGTTAAGAATTTGACATGGATTGTGGCGCTTCCGCTGTGCCGGAGGACAGTCTATTGCCTGGTAACTACTTTGTTTCTAGAACGTCTAATCTATTCATAATCGTTGCTATTGCCTTAACCATTTGGATCATCATTTCGTACTGTTTTTCATTTGATTTTTGTAACTCTCGAAGGGCCTTTTGTATATAAGCTAATGTTCTATCTACAATCGCGTCATCTTGTTTAACACTTCTTGCTTGAGCATTGCGTTCTAGAGGAGGGAAATCATCCCCTTCGTTAATCTTGTTTTCCGTAATTTCAGTTATTTCATTTGTGCTCACATGTGGAGCGGCAGTTACCTGGCTTACTGGGATTTTTTTCTCTTTGAGGCTTTTTATTTTATCACTCATGCATGGTAGCATTATCCTCAGCTGCACGTTCTTGAGCTCTATTTCCCTTAACTCATTGGTAATGGCCGTCTCCCCGAGAAACCGCGGACGCGAGCCCTCGACCACATCTGCACAGCTCACCTTAAATTTCGGTTCTCTTCTAGTGGGTGGCCTTGTTGTGGACCTAGACCAGGATAGGGATTGGCGTCGTGTCCCCAGTTTTTTGAGTTAAAATGGGATGAAGATCGACGGGTCAATGGGGGTCTTGATCTCATGCTTGACCTTGTTCTGGACCTGGAGCGTTGTTCCTTTGCTTCTGGGAGACCAAGTTTTCCGCAAAAATCAGCCTTCTCTTAATGTAGAGGCTTCATAATCTTGTCGCTCCTGTTGCAGCCTTTTCTGTTGTCTTTGCTTCACAATGAAGGTTTTTTTTAATTTGGCCTTGCATGTCCTCTCTGCGGTGGCATGCTCCGCACCGCATAGCTGGCATTTGGGTTCGCATCGATGACCTCGATCTAGATTTGGTGTTCAACAACTGGCACAGAGCTTGTTGTCAAGATTGGGACACACGTCTCTCCGGTGTCCAAGGCTGTTTTGTTCGTGACAGAAATCCACTTGTTTCTGGTACAGTGAGCATCGGAGCAGAGTTGCCCTGTTTCGGACAAACGTGGGCACTTTGTGTCCGTCAAAGAGCACAATCATTGTGGTAGCGTTACTGTGCCTCTTCGCTGCTATCGCCCTTAAGTTTTTGGTAGTAACTATAGCTGCTGTGATGTCTCTTGGACACTCTTCGAGTGGGATTCCTTTGATGATTCCTTTGGCCGTCATGTCCAGCGCTGTCTCGTAAGCATTTGTCTCGTAAAACTTGCCTTGAACTTTGATGGGTCGTATAGTCTGATATTTGTTGGCATGCTTCTGATACAGTGTACTGGCTATCAGACTATTTTGATTGTTGTTGGGGCAGATGATATCCTCCTCCCATTCCTCTAGAGGGATACCCACCACATCTTGCTACGCCGCTGTTAGGTTAACAACACCGTGCTCAGATATTTTGGTTCCTTCAGTCGGCCTGATCACAATCTTGTAATCCCCACTTGGCAAATGTGGCATCCTGCTTGCTTTGCGTACTTGGGCTTGTCTTCCTTTTCTGGGTGCATCGTTGCGCTCGAAAGGCCGCGTCGGCGACGAGTTGCTCTCGTGATGTTGGGAGTCTTGCCGGCCTGACCTTCTGTTCTGGACCTCTTTCCATACCTTGCTCTTATCTAGTTCTTCCTCTGTGACGCTGTGTCCCTCTACGGTTACTTCCATTATTGTGAGAATGATCAGCGAACAGTGAGAATCTTGGCTCTACAAAACGCCAGCCGTGGCCGGAAAGTTGCAGGAACGATGGGTCGCTGTTCACCAGACGCGAGGCTTGGCTGCCTACGCATCATCCACGGAAACGCTGGCGGCGCGCCTACGGGCGTGGGGCCGGGCTTCCTGCTACGCGTTCCTGGCACAACAATCGGCCGTATCTTCGTCACAATCAAAATGCTCACCTAAATCTTCATGTACACTGGTTCCTGGTGATGAACTCGTTCTGCTGATGTAGAATATCTGATGACACTTGGTGGTTTTCGTCATGAAAACATGCGAAAACTCTGAGGAACATTTTGCCACAATTTTTAACCGGCTCATTAAGAGCTGGAAAACTTTTTTTATTGAAGCGGCGCGAAACGAGCATGAAAGAAGGCGAGGTCGAAATCCTTGCCGCTTCCCCGCGTAGCCTGCAAAGCCTAATCTCTTCCCTACTCTTTCCGGCATTTGATCACGAGGTGACAAGTGCATAACGTGCCCGAACAAGCCCAACGCAAGAGCACACGAGTGGCGTTGTTGTTGTTGTTGTTGTTTTGACCAGTGGTATTTTATGCTCTACTGCCTGTTTCTGCAGAATGCTTTGGAAACGCTGGCTTAGACGTCGTAGAATCGATGAGCACAATGAGTGTGCGAACGCTTAGGAGCTTTACTTTCACATCCACGGCTGTCGTCTGGTCGATGCGCTGACCGCAGGGAAACGAACGCATGTGAAACGCCCGCATATTAGCCTTGCATCTCATTGCGATTCACCGGTTTCAATTAAGAGTTCTCTCTCTCTCTCTCTCTCTCTCTCTCTCTCTCTGCAATTCACCGGAGAAAATGGAAAAAAAAGACGCGCACATTGCCTTATTGCTTCGCATTATTTGTCTCAAGTTCTATTATTCTCTTCAAGCAACAGACTACATAACTGCGCATGTCGTGGTAAATAATGTTCGCCATGTCACATGCCACTGTTTGCAACGTCAAAGCACAGTCGTCTACGTAGAGGCCCAACGTCACCACACTGTCGTGTACGTAGGGCAATTCATGCGTGCACGTCATTCCCTCACTCTCTGGGCGCGCGCCCGCGTAAGTAAGGAGGAGCAGCGTTCAGCTTCAAATTTAACCCAATTTGACGGGGCATAGCGTTGCAAATTTTGGCAGATGTGATCGTGAGTGTCCCATCTAGGCATTGTACTTGTGGGCTCGAAATTGTCAAACCTGGTGACTGACCCTTTAAAGGCCCCTAATATGGCTGCGCCATTTAGTATTGGTTGTAGGATATATTTTTTCTCACAGCGCTACATGTGATATGTCAACATGACTCCTTGGCAACTAGTACAAGTACACTTTTCAGGTACCGACTACACTATCAATCATAATTTTTGTTATGTAAACTGCCAGTTTACCACAATTTTAGATTCCGCCAAGAAGCGACCTGTGACACTCCTGTAAGCGATTATGTGGAGTTGGTTAATGAAGTGGTAGATCGCAATGAAGAGTTATGGCAGAGCCTTCTGTACTGGGTTGGAACCATTCAGCATCCCACTCATTACGCAACCCACAGTGTGTGTATGCCTTCCTCTGAAATTTGCACACTGTGACGCATGGTGATTTCTTTCTTATATAGGGTCTTTTTGCGAGAAAATTTCAAGCACCAGCTGTCTCTGCCGTTGAAATACTCGACTGCCACACAATGGAACCAGGACACTGGCGTCAGCAGTGGCACTGGCGGAGGCGGAGAATGACTATGGCGCCAAAAACGGCAGTTTTCACCTCATTGCAGCTTCTACAAAAAAAGGCTATTTGGGACTAGTGTGAACCTGCGATAGCTTTTCTGCTAAGGTATTTGTTTAATACATGCGTATTCGCGATTTCAGGCGTAACACACTACGAGAAAAACATGCCCACCAAGCCGATTCATAATAAGGGGGAACGTTCGAAGAAACTGGTGAGCTTAACGTATCTGTGAAAATGCGGATTGATTACTTAGTCTAGATTTTAGAATAATTAAGCTCAATATCAATTTTGCGGACATGGCGGGCTCCAATGTCCCATTTCCGGAACCATTTTATTCCCTGTTAAAGAATTTGTATTCAAACAGTTGAAGGCCCCGCAATAAAAACGTGGACACCACGCTTTCACCTATGTATATTTTTTTCTTACACAGGTCTGATTTGTACGCATGGCCTGGTCATTGGTGTTGTAAGGCCCTTTGCATTGTCTGTCGATTCTTCTCGCGAACGGCGTTCGCACATGGGTTCTCTCTCCCATCTCAAGGATGTGCCACGGCCACAAATTACGCTTACCACGTCTAAAGTTACAAGACCTGTGGGGGCCACACAATGTGAGCCATGTGCCTTCCCTTGCCACGTGATCTTCAGCTCTATCGAATGGCTGCGACGAGTACGATGACCGGGGTCTGGAGACAGATGGCAGTCTGCGTGTCTCCACCCGGTTCGAGGCCGAACGCGAACGGATTGGTGTCTAAATCCAACGAGCAGGAGGTGCCCACAACGTAAGCAGCTTCAGTGAAGGCCAAGCATATGGTTTGAAGGACGGAAAGCTTCAGTTCTCCTTCCTGGAAGAAGAGCACCATGGCGTCGCTGATGTCGCCGAGGCCTTCTCGGAAGGTTTCCAGGTGCTTCCACAACTGGTACACCGTCGTCCAGCCGGCGTACTTCAGGCACTTGGTCGTCATGTTTTCACCGAACGCCAATGTGCCCCAGAAGGCATGTGCAGACGGGGCCTCTCCAGAAACGTTGTGGTAAACGCGCAGTCGCGGGGTCCAGAGGACGGAGGCGCCTATGCCGTAAAGACTCGGTGACCGCTTGAACAGCACGCCTGTAGTAAAAGAGCTGGTAATGTACAGGGCGAACCGCGCCGGCAGCCCCGTGTTTCGATGCCGGTGCACCTCCTGGGAAGGAAAATATAGGCGCCACAATGTCCGTTCGAGCTTCAGTCAATCTCTAAACCATTTGTATGATTTTTACGAAGTACCATATAAACTATTTATTGTTTCTTTTCAAAATTTCAGAAGCCCTATAAGGAGCGTACTTTATTATGGGTTCTTGATAAATATATCAATACACAAATACAAATATTGAGGACAATACAAAAACAGAATAAATATTAAATTCAGCATCCCAATAACTTTGTTAATACAAGTTACGTAGGTGTAAAGAAAACGGAGCGTAGCTTGCATACAAGAAAACAAATGGCGTGAAAATACCACTACTACAGTTAGTCATTGTAATGGGTATGAAAAAACAGACCAAAAATGCAGAAATAAAATCCATGAAAATTACAGAAATAGAGTTACTACTACAAAATAAATAAAGACGTACTATTATGATAAAACAGAGTATACGACTGTATATCCGTAGGGTTATTTTCCTCTATTCCGACAAGGGGCCACCAACCCAACAAAGTACTCGTTCATTGCTGGCCGTGCTTTGCTGTGGTGGAACCGTTCCATGTTAGTGCACAAATTTTTACGTGCACAGGAATTTAAGCGAAATGAAGCACAATCCTAACACGCATTCTCAGAATGTACCTCCACGGCCAATCAGATCTCAGTAGGTCACGTGTTCTGTCTGCGCACACCACTTCTCTCTGCAAATGCCCCGCGCTGGAAAAAGTGTCTAGCACTCCACTCTCCCGTCGTGTTTCACTGAACGTGGCTGCAGAATGACGCATTCAAGGTTTTAAATGCGCAAAACTTTATGGCAAACTCAAAAAAGATAACAAAGTTTGGCTCCTCGGTATGCCATTTCTTGGACCTTTTTTAAACATCGCAACTGGCGTAGGGGCGTAAAATATTAGAAGAATACGTGATTTCATTATCAAGAAAGGGGGAGGGGAGATGGGATTTTTAAACAACTCTGTACTAATATGCAAAAGCTCCGTCATCCTTCTTTTTCTTTCTTTACGAAAGGCCAGTTCATGGTGTTCCGGCTCACACCTTTGTTGCTGCTCTCAAACAAAGAAGGTTAGTATTGGGTGTATAGTAGCATACCCAAGCTCGTTTAGTTGCACATTACAAGAACTGATTTGTACTTGTTCATACTGTCTAGCGTTAACTGATGAGCTGTTTATATTGAAACGTTTTGTTTGAATGGCAAAGTGCGAATTAAATATATAGCAATAAATGACTAACGAAGACGAAATTCGGCAGTGAATGGCGGTGAAATGTGGATTGATTATAGCCAACGTTGTTTAGCACTGACTCAGTGGTAATAAGCATTCAGTTATCTAGGTTGACTATCATAAAGGCAATGCTGAATAAAGACGTTAAAAGCTAGAATTTTATGTGCTGTAATATCCATGGATATTCATAATCTATCACAAGCCAGCAAACTACAGCATTACTTAACCCTGTCTTGTATACCTTTTGCGTAGAAGGAGATACCGAGAAAAAAGACGAAATACAGAGAGGCTTCTTGAGCTAGTAGACCCATCATCTGACAAAAATTTGGAGCAAAAAAAAGCGACGCTTCAGTCCTATATATGTGCTCTGAATTTGTCGCGATAACCAAGTAGTGCAACAACCAACTCCGAGTTTTCGCAACAACCAAAACAGGAGAAGTAGGGTTCATTGATTGATTGATATGTAGGGTTTAACGTCCCAAAACCACCTAATGATTATGAGAGACGCCGTAGAGGAGGGCTCCGAAAATGTCGACCACCAGGGGTTCTTTAACGTGCACCCAAATCTGAGCACACGGGCCTACAACACTTCCGCCTCTATCAGGAATCCAGCCGCCGCAGCCGGGATTCGATCCCGCGACCTGCGGATCAGCAGCCGAGTACCTTGGTCACAAGCCCACCGCGGTGTTGTCCTGTTTTTCTTGCCCTGGTTTCTTTATACCTCTAATAGTTTAACAAGGTAAAGATTGTTTACTGCTCTCAACGTGGGGTAGCTAACTGGGAGGTCAAAAAAGTTGTGATCACAATGCCAGTGAAACGGGGTTTATTGGCGCAGGTAGTACTTGCACAGCAGGTCTATTAATGCGGAAAGCGGGCGGCAGCAATGGACCCAGGAATCACAGCACTCAGGGCAAACGCTCGCGCTTGGCTCCTCTCGCTAAAGGCGTGACCCACTGCGGCACATAATCTTCTTCCTTTCTACAATACCCCTGCGACGAAGACGAGCCATCCTGGCAAGTCAAGGTGACGAAAGTAGGAGTGGGTCGTCATAGGCCTGGAGATGACTCACGTGGACAGTCTCACGACCAAGGCGTCGCCTGTCTGTAGATGGCGTGACCGCCTCGATCACGTATGTTACATGAGATCGACGTTCGACCACGCGATAAGGACCGTGAAACTTGGGGCCATACTTAAAGGACAGACTTGGGGAGCGGAAGGGCAGTCGGAGCCAGACGAGCAAGCCCACGACAAAAGTCTCGACATGCTGGTCGCGGTCATGGCGGTCTTTTTTGAGTGCTTGCTTGTCCGAGGTGAATGATCGGGCCAACTGACAACACTCTTCAGCGTGGTGCACAATTTCAGAGAGAGGGTTGAACTCTGACGCGTCGGGACGATATGGCAAAATGGTGTCAAGGGTGGAGCATGGCTCACGGCCGTATAAAAGAAAGAAAGGCGAGAAGCCTGTGGTTGACTGCGTCGTGGTGTTGTACGCATATGTCACAAATTGAAGAATAACATCCCAGTTCGATTGGTCGGAATTGACATACATGGCGAGCATGTCTCATAGCGTTCGGTTGAAGTGCTCAGTTAGACCATTGGTCTGCAGGTGGTAGGCTGTAGAGGTGCGGTGCACCGTGCGGCATGCCTGAAGGAGTTGTTGTACAACTACGGATAAAAAGGCACGCCCTCGATCACTCAGCAGTTCACGTGGTGCCCCATGACGCAGTACGGAGCGTCGCAAGACGAAATTGGCTACGTCACGTGCACCAGCCGTAGGTAGTGGAGCTGTTTTAGCATACCTCGTCAGATGGTCGACCGCGACAATGATACATCGATTTCCAGTGGCAGTGTATGGAAGGGGACCGTATAAATCGATTCCAACGCGGTCAAAAGGGCGCGCCGGACACGGTAGAGGCTGTAATCATCCGGGTGAATGGGCCGCTGTCTTTCGTCGATGGCATAATGAACAGGACCGAATGTATTTTTGTACAAAGGTGTACATACCACGCCAGTAGTAACGCTGGCGGATCCGGTGATATGTTTTTAACACACCAGCGTGAGCATGTTGTGGGTCGGCATGAAAATACGCACAGATATCAGATCGCATGTGGCGTGGTATAACCAAGAGCCATGTACGGCCATCCGCATGGCAGTTTATGCGGTATAGTTGCGCATTCCGTATCTCTAAATGTGTGGCTTGGCGGCGAAGAGCGCGTGGGTACGCAGACGATAAGGAGTCGGAAAGAATGTTGACGAGAGATTTTGTCCATTTGTCTTTCCGCTGTCCAGACGACATGCTTGAGACGGAAATGGAAGCGATGGGAAAGTTGGCGTCCGAATGCAGGTCTGCGCTACATCTCACTGGTGATCGTAAGAGGGCGTCCGCATCAGAGTGTTTTCGTCCTGAGCGGTAGACGACACGAATGTCAAATTCTTGTAGGCGAAGAGCCCAACGTCCCAGGCGACCTGAAGGATCTTTTAGCGGCGCCAACCAACAAAGTGCGTGGTGGTCTGTCACAACGTCGAAACTCTGTCCGTACAAGTAAGGACGAAACTTGCTCAATGCCCAAACGATTGCGAGGCATTCTTTTTCAGTTACGGAATAGTTCATTTACGCTTTCGCGAGTGCGCGGCTTGCATATGCGACGACGTACTCTGGAATACCGGGCTTTTGTTGCGCGAGTACGGCTCCCAGACGAACGCCTTGGAGTCTGTGTGCACTTCAGTGGGGGCACTTGGATCGTAATGGCGTAGAATGGGTAGCGACGTAAGTAGGCGGCGCAGTGAAAGGAAGGCTTCGTCACATGCCGGGTTCCAGTTAGAAATATTAGCTGCACCATTCAGTAGTTGCGTAAGTGGGGCTATTATTGATGCAAAGTTGCGGACGAAATGGCGAAAATGCGAGCACAAGCCGTTGCAGCTACCGAGTTCTTTGAGTGAAGTCGGCTTCGGAAAGTTGGCTACGGCTCGTAGTTTGTCCAGGTCGGGGCAAATTCCATCCTTTGACTCAACGTGACCAAGTATAATAAGTTGGCGAGCCCCGAAGCGGCACTTCTTTAGGTTAAGCTGGAGGTTTGCCTTAGTAAGGCACTGAAGAATTGTGCGCAGATAGTCGACGTGGGTAGGGAAACCAGGAGAAAATACGATAACAGCATCAAGGTAGCATAAGCCTTTCTGCCATTTAAGGCCGCGTAAAACGCTGTCCATCATTCGTTCAATCGTTGCAGGCGCATTGCACAGACCGAATGGCATAACCGTGAATTCGTATAGGCCATCCGGCGTAACGAACGCTATTGTGGGATGGTCACACTCTGCCATCGGAACCTGCCAATAACCTGAGCGTAAGTCCAGCGAAGAAAATAATTCGGCACCTTATAGGCAATTGATAGCGTCGTCGATGCGGGGAAGAGGGTACACATCTTTCCGTGTAATTTTGTTCAGTCGCCGGTAGTCGACACAAAATCAAATCGAACCGTCTTTTTTCTTCACTAGCACAACAGGTGAAGACCAGGGGCTAAAAGATGGCTTGATGACACCGCGCTGAAGCATATCGTCCACGTGCTCTGCAATTACACTTCGTTCTTTGGGTGATACGCGGTAGGGGCGTTGCCGCAAAGGAGGGTGCGTTCCAGTGTAGATTGTGTGAGCGACGGTGTTATTTTGACTCAGTGCCTTTTGAGGAAGATCAAATGAATCACGGAATTCATGCGGAAAGGTTATTAGCTGGTTCCGTTGATCCAGAGGAAGCTTGCTGTCGATGGAACGATCGAAGATATCTGAGGAGTAGTCATCCCGCGTAAAAGGAGGAGTAACAGCGTTCAGTTGAAGTTGCTGGCCAGTGTCGTGGGACCCAATAGGCACAATAACGTTGTCATCGACAGGAAGAACATAGCCCAGTGTTTCGTGAGCTCTTAAGGTGAGAGGGCATGAGCTAGGATTGCAAACGGCAATTCCGGAAGTATCTTGGTGAGGTGGCAGAACGGCGTGTGGCAGAGACGTACCGTGGCGGCGACTGAAAACGTCAGATGGGGAGAACAGAACGGTAGAACTGGGCGATTCAGTGCGATTGACGGGGACAACGATGGCACTAAGAGGGGGAACACCTATGTCGCAAGCAACAAGAAGCTTGCCAAGGTGAGTGAGCTCATTTTCGGTAGATGGCGCATCAGAAAACACAGAAAATTCCACCTGCGCGCGAGAGCAGACAAAAACGGCATGGTGGCGTGACGAAAAATCCCATCCAAGTATCACGTCGTGGGAACAAGTGGCCAACACGAGAAACTCGATGTGGTACAGGACGTCCAGAATGATTACTCTCGCTGTACATGCTCCGACTGGTCGAATAGGTTGCGTGCTCACGGTATTCAGCAATACATCGGAAGGCGGTGTTGTTACTTTTCGTATCGAACGGCAGAGTTTTTGACTCATCACAGATACGGCGGCACCCGTGTCAACAAGCGCAAGAGTTCGTAGACCTTCAACAAACAGTTCCAGAACGTTTGTGGGGGATGGGCGAGGACGTCTCTAATGCGACGATTTCGCAGCTCGTGCCTCCGGAGCTGCGGCAGTCAGTTTTCCGTCTCTACGGGGTTCGGTCAGCGACGCAGCGGGGACGGAAAACGGTAGCAGCGTGGTGAGGATGAGCGACGGGGACCGAATGGTCGGTAGTCGGCAGCAGGGTGGTGGTGGCAGCAGTTCGGATGGGGACGGGTCGCGTTGCACTGATTATCGGTCATATTGACGGGGAATTTCTCGTTGTGCGTTGTACGGGGCCGGGAGAGAGTCGTCAGAGTACCTCGAAGCTGCAGCCGGGCCCGTTCCGAAGCGCCGGCGACAGAAGCGCGCCACGTTACCTGGATATCTGCATGCATAACAGATTGGACGATGGTCAACTGTGCGCCAAGGGTTTCCGTTATAGCGCTGTTGTGTTGCGGGAACTGGCGTCGTAGGTACTCGTAGAGGCTGGGGAGTCAGCCGAAGTGGAGGTCGCGATGGAGTAGCAGCAACAGCAGCGTAAGTCAATGGCGCAGTGACAGGTGTAGTCTGAGATACGGGCGGCAGTGCCTCAGAGACCTGCGCCTGTATTACCTGTCTGATGGCGGGCGCGAGACGCTCAGAAGAGGGTTCCGTTGCCGGTTGATACGACAGACACAAAAGTTGTCGGGCCACCTCCTCGCGTACATATCGTTTGATTTCCGACATGATTGTGTTGTGGTCTCCACCTAGGGTCAATGCCGCGAGAGTTTTGTCAGCAGCCGCTGGCCGCCGTGTCATGACCCGTTGTTTGCGCGATTCCTCGAAGCTCTGGCAAAGGGTGGCGAGTTCAGACACGGTACGGGGGCCCTCGGCCAGCAGCATCTGGAAGGTGTCGTCGTCTATCCCCTTCAAGATGTGTTTGATCTCGTCTGCCTCGATCATCGAAGGGTCAAGGCGCTTGCACAAGTCGAGCACATCTTCGATGTAGCTTGTGAAGCTTTCCCCCTGAAGCTGTGCGCGTCCCCTTAGACGCTGTTCGGCAAGGAGCTTGCGTACCTCGGAGCGACCGAATACATCGGTAATGCGTAGCTTAAAACCACCCCAAGTGGCGAATTCCGAGTGGTAGTTGTTAAACCAGAGACTCGCTACCTCTTTCAGGTAGAAGGGTACATATTGCAGCTTCGATGTGTCGTCCCACTTGTTGCTTGCGCCTACCTTTTCAAATGTCGAGAGCCAATTTTCTACGTCTAGATCATCGGTACCGTCGAAAAAAGGTGGATCGCGCACGCGTAGCGCAGTGGGCACGATGACCATCGGAGGCTGGGTCGTACCTTGCTGGGGGTTTTCTTCAGCCATTTCTGGGATGGCAGGTAGTTTCCCGTTTCGGAGTTACAGGTTGAGTTACCCAGCACCTCCACCACTCTGAAACGGGGTTTATTGGAGCAGGTAGTACTTGCACAGCAGGTCTTTTAATGCGGAAAGCGGGTGGCAGCAACGGACTCAGGAATCACAGCACTCGGGGCAAACGCTCGCGCTTGGCTCCTCTCGCTAAAGGCGTGACCCACTGCGGCACATAATCTTCTTCCTCTCTACACCAGGTTTAAGGCGTTGAGGTTATGATGGCTCTAACGCTGTGTAAATAAACTTGCGCCTAATTTCGAGGGAATTGTTTTTTTGTATTTCGAAGAAGGTTCATGAATCTTCATCCCCTTGCAATCAAAAAACGTTCTGACCCTATTCAGGTTTTGCCCCACATGAATCATTGCAAGCTTTCTTCACCTGACTTGGTTCTTTACTGCATTCGCAATCTGCACTCCTTTGGCCATGGGAATTCGTACACCTGGGCTTCTTTTGTTGGCAGGTCACACGACGTTATGCGACGTCGTAGAGACCACAGTCATAAGGTTTCTGAGGTCACGATGACGTCATCAAGTTGTCATCTTTTATCACGTGGCTACTTGCATCGTTCGTGCTGAAGATACGCTTTTCTCGTTTGGTGAGGCATACACGTTTTCTCTTTGGCCCTCCGTGTCCTTAGCACAAGTGTTAAGTTTAACTGCAATCGTAGAGTTCGTACCGCTTCACAGAAACGACCCTCAGAGGCCGAACAGAGAAAAACGTGGGACTTTGATCTCCTCCGCCGAGCTTCCGCAAGGATTACACCTGCTCAGAGTATTTAAATAACCCTATCCAATTAGGTTTTTTAGGTAATCTGGCAGTCACTTGGAAGTTATCTGAAATGATATTTAGCTTTGATATCTCATGTACAATTTAAGGCTCAAAGAGATACAAAAGTGAAAAGCAATTTTTCTCGTATTAGTAAATTACTGTTTGGCAATTCCAAAATGACCAAGTCCGCTGCAAGGAAAAGTTGGCAAGCAAGGAAAGTGCAAAAATAAAAGAACGCAGCGAAGGCACATTCAGCAAAGGCACTAATCTACGTGGCGTCATTTATTTTAACGACGTTTACGGGGGCACACGTCGTTCCTCATCGCTGATAATGAGACACATTCTGCAGAGAGGGGACCAGAAACCTACCGTACCAAGCTTTAAGAAATTTTGTCGAGCCGACGCCACCAAAACACGATAAATACATTTTGAAATGTGTAACGTCGCGCGCAGAAATTTATATTCTAAATTTAATAAGCAAATTTCACCTTTGTTTTCTCCACCGCTAGTAAACCAATAACAGTGAAGCTAGTGATATTATTTATAGGTCACAATGTAGCCATCATAAATGTAAACCAATTTGTTTTTTTTCTGATGTCCCTCTAACATGAACCTGAGCCATTTGTGTCGATATTTATGTTTATTATTTATGAGTTTTCAGAGATTTCCCAGTTAATTCTCAACAATATAAACTAGAAACAAAAAGCTATTCCTCGTTACGAGTGCAGCTAAAAACAGAAAAAAAGCACGAGTGTGGAATCCTAGCATGCGTGTAGGTTGCATAGCATGTATACTTCTGGGCCCCAAAGACGCACCTCGCCGCCGCCGAGGGGAATGGAGCGTTTGAGAGTGTCAAAGAGAGTGGCCGTGGACGCGGGCACCCCGCATTCGACGTACGGCGACCACTCGCACTCGAACGCGACGCCGGGTGTCTCGAAAAAGACGAGCACGCAAACGCTGGTGTCCCAGCGTCCCTTGACACCGAGCCTCTGAACGGTAACAGTGCTCTGCACGTCCATCTGAACCACGCACACGTCCTCGGGGAAGCATCGGGCGACCATACTCGTGTCTGCACAAAGTGTCACCTCATTGATAAATAGGCTTCGTGTTTACAAAAAAGACGCCGGATGGCAAAGGTGGAAGCTTGAAATGGAAAACGTTTGGCAGATCCCACGTACCAGGAATCAACTTTATGCGAAGCACGCGGAGGGGAGGTGATCATGTCGCATTTTCTTTTTGAGGGACACTTGGGCAAATGACGCTCAATACATGTACAAATGTTGCACGCAGAGACATATGTTGAAGAGTTGCAGATGTTTATGTAACCAGTCTTACAATTGCACAACGATGTAAGCTGGAAATGCGCTTTAGCAACACCAGAAGCTGATATGAAGCGCTCATGCTCACGAAGATGCTTGCCCTTGACACTGCTACTTAAATCAATTACAGCACATGTCACTTCACCGCAATCGACATTAACCCGACGTGACAGCTGTATGAAAGGAGTACATATGTAATGTTTATAAAATTGGGTAGGCAGCACCGCTACCACTATTGATGTTTCACGAAGATGAACGTCTATTTGAAAAGTAGTTCCAAGACTTGGCGTAGCTCTGTGGTAAAATGCTTCATAGCCATGTAGAATGTTTAGGTTCTATTCTAGCTGGGACCCTGACATTTATTCTTTGCATTCGTCTGATTGAAACTACCGATTTCGGTTATTTCTTAACGCTCGCAAGTTAAAATTGTCCATGTGTGTTCTCTTGTCGTTCCTGGGTAAATACTAAGTGTCAATCACATGTGGCACATACCCGCTTACCAGCGGCCCATACCCGCCCGTAAGTATACGTGCCACTATCTGACGGGAAGTGTTTGACGATGTACGCGACGGGATTCCCACACTGTTCATGTCTTGACCAGCGCGTCATAGTCGTGAAAGCATCTTACCCTCCCATGCTAGTTTTGGTTCACGCCAAGTTAAGAAGGTGACCAAGAGAGCACCGAAACGTAAGCGGCTAGATAGATAGATAGATAGATAGATAGATAGATAGATAGATAGATAGATAGATAGATAGATAGATAGATAGATAGATAGATAATAGATAGATAATAGATAGATAGATAGATAGATAGATAGATGTCATAAGTGCTTGCAGTACGCAAAGAAATGCAATAAACTGAACCAATTACAAGAACCGTGCTGAAGCCAAGCACCTATATTTTCTCTCCTCTAGTATGGCCAACATCTTTTACACGCCCGCTGCTCTTTAAAAAGACACGTCCACTCACATTGGGAGTCATTGCACTATCTTCAGAGAGTGGCACGCGTGAACCACAAGAGAGCTAGTGTGCTTATTTGGAGATTGTGATCAATGACGTAGCCAAGAGTTGGCACACCAAGCCCGTGCTCCCTTCCCGAAATTTCTGTTTGCCATGACATACAGAGCGAAAATTTACCATTTCAAAGGGGTGCCTCCCCCGCCTTCAAATCAAAAAGTACTCCCCTCCATGGAAAAATGCTTGCTATCTTGAATGTATGTGATCCTGAGTGAAATTTCTTCTTTTCTATAAATGGCACCTATGTGTTTGCTCTTTGTCCTTTTTAATTTGGTTAAATCTGTGCTAAACAAAGAACCCCAAATGTGCTGAGCCCTTCAGGGAATGGCATCACCCTTGTTCACATACCGTGGAAGGCAAATACCTGAGAATATTACTCACTCATTAGATTGTGTTGCGCGGAACTTACCATAAAGCTTATCCGCGCAGAGGATAAGGGCGAAGGACGGACGCTTTGAGGCTTTCTCGGCGATCGCAACACGCGACCGCAGCTCTTCCACAACATTTTTTGGGTCGGTTCCATCACGTAACTGGTCCTGAAAACACCGCGAGAAAAGAGTAATCGATGGCGGGACGAATGCACCAGAAAACGAGATAAATAGAGTGCTGTAAACCATCGAATCTATGCAATGAAAAGGTCATGACATTAAATACACTAGAGATACGGGAAAGTCCACAATCTGGCAGCGCTGTAAAATGACAAGGTATGGCATGGTACCACACAGTTTAGGCCTTCTCTCATTGAATGAGAGTGCTTTTTCACAGATTATAAGTAACATTCATCTATCTCTCTCTCTCTCTCTATATATATATATATATATAATGGAAAGAGGGTACCTAAGGGCTCGTTTTTCCGTGTTTTGACACAATATTAATGAGTTCTAACTGACAATAACGCCAAGGAATATATATAGGGGAAGTTATTAAAACAAATGTAATGTAAGTTCACGTGCTACGTGACGCCACACAGGCTTATAAAATGGTGTTCCACACTCGCCGCTTCGCTACAGATGACGCTGACTGACACTCCCACGTTTAAATTCACATATAAACCCAAAAAAGTGGGTCAGGGGAAGGCCGCTGTGATAGCTCAGTGGTTAGAGCATTGAACGCATTATTCGAAGGTCGTAGGTTCAATTCCTGCTCACGGCTGGTTATTATTTAACCCACCTTTTTTTCTTATTTACATACATCATTTTTTCTAATAACTTCCCCTATACATTCCTTGGTATAATTGTCTATTAGATCACATATATATACATATATATATATATAAGGGAAAGAAGTGTATACCTAAGGGCTCGTTTTTCCGTGTTTTAACACAATAATAATGAGATATAACAGACAGTAATGCCAAGGAATGTACAGGGGAAGTTATTAGAACCAATGGAATGTAAATAAGAAGAAAGAAAAGTGGATGAAAAAATTACCAACTGTGAGCAGCAATCGAACCTACGACCTTCGAATTACGCGTTCGATGCTCGAACGCGTAATTCGCCGATCAGAAGCGAGGGAAGCAGGCTGAAGAAGAGAAGAGGAGCGACGGTAGGGCGATGGTGAACGGCGTCTGGTTGATCGATGACTACTGCGCAGTTTACCGGATGCTGGCGGAGATGGAGACCGACGCGGCGGTGACGAATAACGACGGCCCTGGTACAAGGCTCCTGCGGTATAGTCTCGTTCGCGTATGTCGTACCCTCGGCGCTCATCTTGCTGGCACTTGCGGCAAAAGCGTGAAATGTGACCACGATAGCCACAATAATAGCACGTAGGGCGAGTCGATCAATAAGAAGGGTAGTAGCTTGTGTTAGATGCACCGGGAGAGAGAGCAGTGAGAGGGACAGATGATGGCTCACGCGGTGGTGATGAAGAGCTCGTGGGAAAGCTTCTGGGAGGTGCGGCAGCAATCGACGCGTACGTTGGTGGCGGCGGCGTCGAGCTGACGGTGCCTGATGGTGCGGCGACGGCATGCGAGAACGATGGGAGAGTGCGAGCGACTGTGGGCTGCAGGTGGGCCATGTGGGTCATGGACGTGAGCTCCTCCCTGATGACATCCCGCAATGACGTTGAAGAAGACTGCATGGGACACACTGAAGGTAGTGTGAATCCCATTGATTCTAATTCTTCGCGTATAATCACCCTTATTGTGTCTCGTAGGTTTGGATCTGCCATAATACGGGCCGCGTCACTGTCCGGTTGTAGGCGCATAGACTCGAGATCTTCGAGGCGCTGACAGGTTGTCGCAACGTTAGCAACAGTAGCTGGATTCTGGATTGCAAGGGCATTGAATGCGACGGGTGCAATCCCCTTAAGAAGCTGGCGTACCTTGTCTGACTCTGTCATTGGGGTTTCAACCCGGCGGCAAAGTGAAAGGACATCCTCGATGTAGGATGTATACGACTCGCCGATGTGCTGTTTCCGAGCCGCGAGAGCTTTCTTTGCGAGAGCCGAACGAACAGTCGGTGTGCCAAAGACATGCCAAAGCTGATCTTTGAAGGCGGACCAGTCGGGGATGTCGATGTAGTGGTTGAGGAACCACGTCTTCGCGACACCCGTGAGGTAGAATGACACGTAAGCGAGTTTGTAGGTGTTATCCCACCGGTTAGCAGCGCCGACACGTTCGAAATCGTCCAGTCATTCCTCCACATCTTCCCCGCGCATACCGGCGAAGGCATGGGGCTCACGCTGGGGGCTGTTAATGACGTGAAAAGGCGCGGCACGCGGTGGCGGAGTGGGAACGGTTGCAGCACCAACCTCTTCTTGGTGCGACATATTTCCGGACACCTGGCCCAAGCGGCGACCTGAACGTAGCTCCAGGGGGTAGAGTGGTCGAGAGGATGACGAGGGATCTAACAGCATGCTCCACCACGTATGAAGTCTTGGTTTGGAAGACCTTTATTAGGCCCGAGGAACCGGCAGCCGACAGCGGAGATGCACGAACCAAGATGATGATGATACGTGACAACGATGAGGATGCATAAGCAATACATGATAATGATGATAACGTACAGATGAAGAGGATTGGTATACTAAATGCCCACAATATAGTCACGGCTAAAGGCCGGGCAAGAGGACGACGAAGTGATGAGCGTGGACAGCACCCACGGTTGCTCCGAGAACGACGACGTCGAAGCGGCTGCTTCTTTGTTCTATATTAAAGAATTGAGACAGTCAGAACTGTTATTTCAGACGAGCTAGGAGCGTAGTCCTAGCCAGCGAAAGCAGCGACGATGTCCAGGGCGAGCGTCTCATGCTTAGCACTGACGATGTGTTTTCCGAGCTATGCATGACCCACTACACTCATCATTACATATTTCCCCCTCACTGAAGACGGAGCCAAGTAGGTGTTCTAAGGTGTCGTAAGGACAAGTGGTTCGTGATACGGTTTGAGACGATCCGCGTGTATGATTTCGCGGCCTCGGCGACGCAGGTCCGGAGTGAACGTGAGGGGTTCGATGAGGTAGTTGACAGCGGAAGTTCGTTGTATGAGGCGATAAGGCCCGTGATACCTGCTAACGAACTTTGTAGAGGTACCAGGAGCAGCAGTGGGAGGCACCCACAGCCAAACAAGAGAGTTGGGTGAAAACCGGTAGTGGGACCATCCATCGTCGTGACGACATTTCCGTAGTCCTTGCTCTTGTGTTGTAAGGGTGCGAGCTAATCGCCGACATTCTTTCGCATACCGAGCGGCTTCAGAAACTGGTGTGCCTTCGGATGAGTCGGGTTTGTAGGGGAGAATGGTGTCGATTGGAGTTGATGGCTCTCTACCATAGAGTAAAAAGAAGGGAGAAAAGCTGGTCGTCGCTTGAGGCGCCGTGTTGTAAGCGTACGTTACGTTGGGAAGGATAAGATCCCAGTTGGTTTGGTCGGAGGCGACATATACATAGAAAGCATGTCGCCAAGAGTGCGGTTGAAACGTTCGGTCAAGCCGTTCGTTTGTGGACGATATGCGGTAGTACAGCGGTGAACCACATGGCATTCATCAAGAAGTTCTCGAATTACATCCGCGAGAAAGACGCGGCCTCTGTCGCTCAAAAGTTCACGCGGAGCACCTTGACGAAGAACAAAACGTTGGAGCAGGAAAGACACAAGGTCACGTGCGTTCGCGGCTGGTAAAGCGGCCGTTTCTGCATAACTCGTTGTCGCACCAGTCCCGATAATTAGGGAGGCGATCGCCGGGCTAATTCCAAGAGCCGAAGTATCGGCCCCCCGAACCGCACCACGAAAGCGTGGACAATTTAGAAGTGGTCCTTTTTGGCGCGCCAGCGGACGCCGGCTGTGGCCCAAAGAACAAGTCAGAGCCAAGAGTTGATAAACAAACAAATTATATTCTCAATAATGGCAGATCGAAAATAATACACAAAAATGCACACTCCACAATAGTTGCATACCATATGTCACCAATCAAGCCAATCAATCAACGTACTACACAACACAATCAGCCACACTCGAAACAACGGACACGGACAACAATACGCACTACAATGCAGTCGCATGCATTGAACAACCAAGACACTTAAAGACTAAAGAGATAGAAAACCTATTCAGTCCAAAGTTCTTAGAACCAAAGTCTAGATGATACTCTTCCGAGAATCACTCACTCAAAGTACAGCGTTGTTGTCGTTCCGCAGCCCTCGAAGTTTCTCTTCCAGGAAACCTCGCCAGAGTTTCTCTTCCAGGAAACCTCCCGTCTTCAATAGGCTACTCTCCAAGCTTCAAACTTCTTCGCCGGAACACGTCGGCTCCACACACGCAGCTGTCGCCCCGCGTCTTCGCTCGATAGCGGTAAACGCACACTCTTGCCTGTAGCTCGAGTCGTCACCCCCCAGGTGGAAATCCTCTTCATCTCCTGCTTCGTCACTACGGACGAAACCTTCGCCGACAACACGGCGGAATCCCTACGTGCTCTGGCGTTAACTTCAGTCTCCTCCTGCTTTCTCGTCTCGGCCGCTCGATTAAATACCTTCCGCGCCACTTTCCAGAACGTTCTCCTCATTTCGTTGGCGCGATGCGCAGCGAAGGCTGGAAAGAGGGCGAGACGGTTGGAAGTCCCTCCGCGTCGCATGACTCAACTCGGCGTGGCCCCGCCCCCTTCGTTCTAGAAAAATCGCGGGCTTGCAGGGCCGCCGATGTGAGGTGAGGAGGTTCGTCTGCGAAGCAATTCTTCTGCGGGGAGAGCGCGCGCCCGGGAGCCGTGGATGTTTGTTTTCTTTTTTTTTTCTTTTGACCTCGCGGCGTTTCTCCCGCCCGTTGTCGCAAGAATTTGGTGGCGCGCTTATTTTTAGCGCTCGTTTTGTGACACTGCCCCCCACTTTAGGAATATTATCTCATAATATTCAAAACCACACAAACGAGCGCGAACAGTCACCACACACTCTCACAGACTGTAACATAGTCCGTCGCTCATGACACGTCACATTCACAATAGATCACTTAATACAATTGTACATTGTAATTCAATTACACAACACGTGAAAACACTGCCACAAGCACATGAGTACAACACTCCACCACACATTCCCAATAATACAAATGTACAAAGTTCTCTCATTACAAAAATTGTACAATACTATTCATCACATCACAGCACAAACACTTCGACACTTGTGACACAGGATACCACAACATTAACACAACATATGGCACTCAACACTGCCAAACACATTCTGCTCTGACCTCAGCACTTATCCTGTGTACTTTCAGCCGCGCTTGCGTCCTTTCTTGCGGTGCTCGCTCGATCTCTTCTTGTTTTTCTTCGTTCTTTTTCGGCGAGCCCTTTCCAACGACGGTATCTGAGGCGGCGTCTCAGCCATCGTTGTCACTTCCGACACCGTTAACGGGTCATTACATTCGACGGGTCCTGTCTGTTTATTTACCCGCTTGATCATGCCTCTACATTTTGCCCGGCTGGCCAACTCCATCTCCTTTACACTGTCGGTCGGTTGAGGTCGTGCCGACGTAAGTCCGGTTGCTCGGCCCGTGAACTTATTCGACCCGATCGTCTTCTCCTTCGCTGTCTCTTGCGCCGCAGCTTCACATTGGGCTCTAGTGAGATCCGTCCCGGGATGCTCCTCCACTGTATCTCGCGGCCGCTGTGTTGGCGAGGGCTCTATCTTCGGGTCTTCTCCCAAACATTCTGGATCACTTGGCCCTCGCGCCCCGTCGATGTTTCCGATGACAAGGTCGTACAGGGGGGTCCTCATGCATAGAGCAGTAACCTTCCCGCTGGAGTACGGGGTTTCAACCTCAATTTCTGCTTCGGGAAGCACCCGAACTGTACGGTCAATTAAGCAAACCGGTTTCGTTTTGCCTGTTAACTCCCTTTCCCGTACCAAATTTTCCCGCACAATAACAGTGGAGCTACCGGTGTCTCTGAGAACCGTAACTTTCCTGCCCGCAACTTTTCCAGGCAGCACTGGCATTCCCTTCGTGACACCGGTTGGCTGTTTTGACATTACAGCACCCACAATAGGAATTTTCTCCCCATTCTTCAACTCTACGAATCCATCGGTGACGGCATTATTATCAGATTTTGGTGCCGCTTGCACACAAGATACCTGGTGAGTTTGACTCACTCCGTTCCGACAAGCGTCTGCTTTGTGCCCAGTCTGACCACATTTGAAACATTTGACTGCCGTAGGGCTCGTAAAGATCGTTCGACAGTTTTTCGCGCGATGACCCACTCGGTTGCACAGAAAACATCGCGGAATGCTCTCTGGTGCATGCTTCTTTTCTTCGGGATCCAATTTCTTCGAATCATCGGGACACTCCTTCTTTACCTTGGCCAAATTAGTGCCACCTTGCGCTTCCAAGAATTGATCAGCCAATTCAAGCATGTCTTCAAGTGACTTAGCTCTCCTCTCTTTCAAGTACAGCGACAGGCTTGGGTGGCAACTAGTAAGAAATTGTTCTCTAATTAGGAGCTCTCTAAGCTCATCATACTCCTGTGCTGTCCCTGAAAGTTCATTCCATCTGTCGAAATAATGGCAAAGTCGGGCGGCATACTGCGTAGCCGTCTCACCATCAGCTGGCTTTCCTGTCCGAAATCTGTCCCGGAATCCTTCCACAGTGAATCTAAATCGCTTCAACAAAGCAGCTTTCACCTTTGCGTAGTTGGCTGCATCGGTCGGCGTCAGCCTACCGTACACACTGAGCGCTTCACCACTCAAGCAAGTACTCAAAGCAGTTGCCCATTGATGTTCCGGCCAATTCTGGCTCCTCGCAATCCTCTCAAATCGGTGAAGGTACGCGTCAAGGTCGTCCTTCCTTTCATCAAACGCTACGAGCAGCTTGCTCGGGTTCAAGCGGAAGCCACGATCTTCCCGTTCGCTGCTTTCAACTCTAGATTGGACGGGAGTTTCACTTCGCTGTTGCAAACGGAGCCGCTCGAGTTCCATCTCGTGCTGCCGCTGCCGTTCCTTTTCAGCCATCTCCGCTTCTCTTTCTTCCTTCGCCCTTTCGGCTGCCAACTTCTCTCTCTCCAACTCGGCTTCTTTTTCCGCTTTGGCTCTTTCGACCGCCAACCTCTCTCGTTCCAACTCAGCTGCTTTTTCTTCCTTGGCTCTCTCAGCTGCCAACCTTTCTCTCTCCACCGCCTCTTTCTCCTTCTGGCTTACCCATTTCCGTAGTTCGGCGCCGGAAAGACCCATCTTCTCACCAAGCGCAACTAACTTTTCGAGATCCATTGTGTCTCGTGACTCGCAAATAAAACCTTGCCGCGTGCAAAAAGTATCTGCCTAAATCACTCTATCGGAACACTCCCCTGCGCTCGTTAACGAGAACACTGAACAACACACAAAATCGTTCCGATAGCACTATCAACAACTCGAGGCTCTTTCTCACTACTTTGGACACACTGTGCACCAAAAGGTCTTATGTCGCGGACGCCAGATTAATTGTCGCACCGGTCCCGATAATTAGGCAGGCGATCGCCGGGCTAATTCCAAGAGCCGAAGTATCGGCCCCCCGAACCGCACCACGAAAGCGTGGACAATTTAGAAGTGGTCTTTTTTGGCGCGCCAGCGGACGCCGGCTGTGGCCCAAAGAACAAGTCAGAGCCGAGAGTTGATAAACAAACAAATTATATTCTCAATAATGGCAGATCGAAAATAATACACAAAAATGCACACTCCACAATAGTTGCATACCATATGTCACCAATCAAACCAATCAATCAACGTACTACACAATACAATCAGCCACACTCGAAACAACGGACACGGACAACAATACGCACTACAATGCAGTCGCATGCATTGAACAACCAAGACACTTAAAGACTAAAGAGATAGAAAACCTATTCAGTCCAAAGTTCTTGGAACCAAAGTCTAGATGATACTCTTCCGAGAATCACTCACTCAAAGTCCAGCGTTGTTGTCGTTCCGCAGCCCTCGAAGTTTCTCTTCCAGGAAACCTCGCCGGAGTTTCTCTTCCAGGAAACCTCCCGTCTTCAATAGGCCACTCTCCAAGCTTCAAACTTCTTCGCCGGAACACGTCGGCTCCACACACGCAGCTGTCGCCCCGCGTCTTCGCTCGATAGCGGTAAACACACACTCTTGCCTGTAGCTCGAGTCGTCACCCCTCAGGTGGAAATCCTCTTCATCTCCTGCTTCGTCACTACGGACGAAACCTTCGCCGACAACACGGCGGAATCCCTACGCGCTCTGGCGTTAACTTCAGTCTCCTCCTGCTTTCTCGTCTCGGCCGCTCGATTAAATACCTTCCGCGCCACCTTCCAGAACGTTCTCCTCATTTCGTCGGCGCGATGCGCAGCGAAGGCTGGGAAGAGGGTGAGACGGTTGGAAGTCCCTCCGCGTCGCATGACTCAACTCGGCGTGGCCCCGCCCCCTTCGTTCTAGAAAAATCGCGGGCTTGCTGGGCCGCCGATGTGGGGTGAGGAGGTTCGTCTGCGAAGCCATGCTTCTGCGGGGAGAGCGCGCGCCCGGGAGCCGTAGATGTTTGTTTTCTTTTTTTTTCTTTTGACCTCGCGGCGTTTCTCCCGCCCGTTGTCGCAAGAATTTGGCGGCGCGCTTATTTTTAGCGCTCAGTTTTGTGACACTCGTGACATAGTCGATCGCTACAATAATCCAGCGATTCCCAGCTGATGTATATGGCAGAGGACCATAAAGGTCTATTCCAACCCAAGCGAATGGTCGCACTGGGCACGGTAACGGCGGCATTGGTGCAGTAGGATGGCTAGGATCGTGCTTGCGGCGTTGGCACTCTGTGCAAGATCGAATGTACTTTTGAACGAATGTGTACATGCCACGCCAATAAAACCGAAAACGTAGCCTGGCGTAGGTTTTAAACAATCCGGCGTGTGCACACTGCGGATCAGCATGGAAAGCAGCACATATGCTGGCGCGGAGATGTCTGGGTATGACGAATAAATATTTGCGGTCGTCAGGGTGGTAGTTGCGGCGATAACGTATTCCATCACAGATGGCGAAGTGAGAGGCTTGTCGATGTAGTGCTGGAGATGGCGGGTGGATGAGTGTTTCAGATAGGTAATCCATCAGAGACGCAATCCACGAATCTTTGCGCTGCTCCGCAGCCATTTCGATGGGTCCTGATAGTGGAAGTAAGTTGTCTTCGATCGAGACAATCGCAATATCAGCAGAAACAGGCGAACGCGAAAGAGCATCGGAATCGGCATGCTTTTTGCCTGAGCGATAAATGATACGGATGTCGTACTCTGGGAGCCGTAAAGCCCACCGTGCCAAGCGTCCGGAGGGATCCTTGAGGGAGGATAACCAGCAGAGCGCGTGGTGATCGGTAACGACGTCGAAAGGGCGGTCGTACAGATAAGGCCGAAATTTCGTAATGGCCCACATGATCACTAGGCATTCTTTCTCAGTTACCGAATAATTTGCTTCTGTTCTTGTAAGAGTGCGGCTCGCGTACGCAACAAGATATTCTTGGTAACCAGGTTTTCGTTGGGCGAGTACAGCGGCAAGGCCGACACCACTAGCATCCGTGTGGATTTCCGTGGGAGCGCTTGAAGCAAAATGTCGCAGTGTGGGTGGTGATGTAAGCAGTTCACGGAGCTTCGCAAAGGCACTGTCGTAGGCTGGAGACCACGCAGATAGATTGCGGTCTCCCTGAAGTAGGTCTGTCAGAGGTGCCATGATCGAGGCGAAATCCCGGACGAAGCGGCGGAAGTATGAGCAAAGCCCAATGAAACTACGCAGCTCCTTGAGAGACGCCGGCCTCGGGAACTCGCTAACAGCACGTAGCTTAGCGGGCTCAGAGAGAACGCCATCCTTCGACATGACGTGTCCGAGAATGGTCAGCTTGCGTGCTCCAAAGTGACACTTCTTCAAGTTAAGTTGGAGGCCTGCTGCAGAAAGGCAGCGTAGAACCTGTTCCAAGCGACGAAGTTGCGTGGGAATATTGGGGGGGAACACCACCACATCATCTAAGTAGCACAAACACGTGTTCCATTTAAGGCCTCGTAGGATAGTGTCCATCATGCGCTCAAATGTTGCCGGCGCAATGCATATGCTGAATGGCATCACGTCAAATTCGTATAAGCCGTCTGGTGTAACAAAGGCAGTTTTTGGTCTATCATCTGGATTCATGGGCACTTGCCAATGTCCAAAACGTAGATCAAGGGAGGAAAAGAACTCTGCGCCTTGTAAAGAGTCGAGGGCATCATCAATCCGAGGCAAAGGATAAACATTCTGTCGTGTTATTTTGTTTAGGCGATGATAATCTACGCAAAAGCGTGTTGTGCCATTCTTCTTTTCAACTAAAACAACCGGCGACGCCCAAGCACTGTTTGATAGACGAACGACGCCACGCTTTAGCATGTCACCTACTTGTTCCTCGATGACACGGTGTTCAGTCGGTGAAACACGGTACGGTCACTGCCGTAGTGGTGGGTGATTACCTGTGTCAATCTGGTGGCATACAGTAGATGTTCGACCTAAGGTAGCGCTGTTACTGTCAAAAGATTGGCGAAACTTGTCAAGAAGGTTCAAAAGCTCACACCTCTGTTGTGGATTTAGGCCTTCGTCGATGACAGTGTTGAAAATGTCGGCAGTTAAAGGGTCATTCCCGGAACTACAGGAGAGGGCGCTGACTTCCAATGATCCATCAGGAACGTCAAGTGTAGCGATGATATCGAATGATTCGACTGAGCCGATACATTTGCCCCGAAGCAGCGTAATCGTGAATGGAAACGGATTCCCCACAGGCACGTCGGTCCCACCACCTTGAAGAGTAACGAAAGCGGTTGGGAGTGGTGATAGGTGGCGATGAACGAAAGCAGCGGAAGGTGTGAAGAATGCGGTAGCGTCGACGACGGCGGAACACGACACAGGTGTGAAGACAGTAGCGCGCGGAGGGATCTGGGTGTCGTCACTAATGACCAACTTCGCGTAGGAAGGGTGATCGTCCGCATGTAGGGCATCACCAAGGGGACAAAAAACGACTTCGGCACGAGCGCAATCAATGACGGCTTGGTGATCGGAGAAAAAATCCCAGCCTAAAATGATGTCGTGTCACAGAACGAGCGCTAAAAAAGAGCGCGCAGCCAAATTCTTGCGACAACGGGCGGGAGAAACGCCGCGCGGTCAAAAGAAAAAAAAATTGCCCGCAGCTTCCCTCGGGGGAACACTGAGGAGGATGCGGAGCATATAAACGGTTAACGGGGTGTTAAAGTGCGACTTACTTGGGTCGATGGCTAAATTGGTTAACGTGGTTGTGAAATGGGGTGTTAAATTGCGACTTACTTGGGTCGATGGCTAAATTGGTTAACGTGGTTGTAGGAGGGGGTGTTGAATGAGTGAACACGTACACACGTATGCGAAAGGGCGGCGCTGGTCGAAGGGACGTCGATCATTGTGTTTGTGGATTCGTTGGAATTCATTTCACCGCGACCTTGGACGTCGACGCGCCGTACAAACCAACCAACGAGCGGCAACTGAGCGAGCGAGCGCCGACCTTGAGTATATATACAGCGCGACGGCGCATGCGCTGTCAGCTGTCGAATGTTCTCGAAAGAGAAGCACGCGCGCGGCACAGATGGCGATGGCGCGACGGCGCATGCGCTGTCAGCTGTCGAATGTTCTCGAAGGAGAAGCGCGCGCGGCACAGATGGTGGGCGACGGCGCGATGGCGCATGCGCGCGCGTCAGCTGTCGAATGTTCGAGAAGCGGTGCGGACGGCGCGGACGGCGCACTACAAGGCGCGAGTATAAGATGCTTCCGCATCTAAAAGAAAGCAAACGTCCAAGGCTCCCCGGGCGCGCGCTCTCCCCGCGGAAGCGTGGCGTCGCAGACGAACCTCCTCACCCCGTATCGGCGGCCCAGCAAGCCCGCGATTTTTCTAGAACGAACGGGGCGGGGTCATACCGAGTTGAATCATCCTCCGGGGAGGGTAGTCGAACCGTCTCGCACCTCTCCCCAGCTTTCGCTGCGTATCGCGCCGACGAAATGACGAGAACCGTCTGGAATGTCGCGCGCAAGGTATTTAACCGAGCAGCCGAGATGAAAGATCAGGAGGAGACGGAAGTGAGCGCCAGAGCGCGTAGGGATTCCGCCGTGTAGTCGGCGAAGGTTTGGTCCGTAAGGACGAAGCCGGAGATGAAGAGGATTTCCACCTGAGGGTGAAGGCTCGAGCTACAGGCAAGAGCGTATGTTTACCGCTATTGAGCGAGGACGCGTGGCAACAGCTGCGGGTGTGAAGCCGACGTGTTCCGGCGAAGAAGTTGAAGTTTGAAGAGTGGCCATTCGAAGACGGGAGGTTTCCTGGAAGAGAAACTTCGAGGGCTGCGGAACGACAACGCTGGACTTTGAGTGAGTGATTCTCGGAAGAGGATCATCTCGACTTTGGTTCCAAGAACTTTGGACTGAATAGGTTTTCTATCTCTTTAGTCTTTGAGTGTCTTGGTTGTTCAATGCATGCGACTGCATTGTAGTGCGTATTGTTGTCCGTGTCCGTTGTTTCAAGTGTGGCTGATTGTATTGTGTAGTACGCTGATTGATTGGTTTGATTGGTGACATATTGTATGCAACTATTGTGGAGTGTGCATTTTTGTGTATTATTTTCGATCTGCCATTATTGAGAATATAATTTGTTTGTATATCAACTCTCGGCTCTGACTTGTTCTTTGGGCCACAGCCGGCGTCCGCTGGCGCGCCAAAAAGGACCACTACTAAATTGTCCACGCTTTCGTGGTGCGGTTCGGGGGCCGATACTTCGGCCCTTGGAATTAGCCCAGCGATCGCCTCCCTAATTAACGGGACCGGGGTGTGACAATTAATCTGGCGTCCGCGAAACAGGACCTTTTGGTGCACAGTGTGTCCAAAGTAGTAAGAAAGAGCCTCGAGTTGGTGATACTGCTATCGGAACGATTCTGTGTGTTGTTCAGTGTTCTCGTTAACGAGTGCAGGGGAGTGTTCCGATAGACTGATTTAGGCAGATACTTTTTGCACGCGGCAAGGTTTTATTTGCGAGTTGTGAGACACAATGGATCTCGAAAAGTTAGTTGCGCTTGGTGAGAAGATGGGTCTTTCCGGCGCCGAACTACGGAAATGGGTAAGCCAGAAGGAGAAAGAGGCGGTGGAGAGAGAAAGGTTGGCAGCTGAGAGAGCCAAGGAAGAAAAAACAGCTGAGCTTGGAACGAGAGAGGTTGGCGGTCGAAAGAGCCAAAGCGGAAAAAGAAGCTGAGTTGGAGAGAGAGAGGTTGGCAGCAGAGAGAGCCAAGGAAGAAAAAGCAGCTGAGTTGGAGCGAGAGAGTTTGGCAGCTGAAAGGGCGAAAGAAGAAAGAGAAGCGGAGATGGCTGAAAGGGAGCGGCAGCGGCAGCACGAGATGGAACTCGAGCGGCTCCGTTTGCAACAGCGAAGTGAAACTCCCGTCCAAGCTAGAGTTGAAAGCAGCGAACGGGAAGATCACGGCTTCCGCTTGAACCCAAGCAAGCTGCTCGTAGCGTTTGATGAAAGGAAGGACGACCTAGACGCGTACCTCCACAGATTTGAGACAATTGCGAGGAGCCAGAATTGGCCGGAACAGCAATGGCCAACTGCTTTGAGTACTTGCTTGAGTGGTGAAGCGCTCAGTGTGTACGGAAGGCTGACGCCGACCGATGCAGCCAACTATGCAAAGGTGAAAGCTGCTTTGTTGAAGCGATTTAGATTCACTGTGGAAGGATTCCGGGACAGATTTCGGACAGGAAAGCCAGCTGACGGTGAGACAGCTACGCAGTATGCCGCCCGACTTTGCCATTATTTCGATAGATGGATTGAACTTTCAGGGACAGCGCAAGAGTGCGATGAACTTAGAGAGCTCCTAATTAGAGAACATTTTCTTACTAGTTGCCACCCAAGCCTGTCGCTGTATTTGAAAGAGAGGAAGGCTGAGTCACTTGAAGGAATGCTTGAATTGGCTGATCAATTCTTGAAAGCGCAGGGTGGAACTAATTTGGCCAAGGTCAAGAAGGATTGTCCCGATGATTCGAAGAAATTGGCTCCCGAAGAAAAGAAGCGTGCACCGGAGAGCACTCCGCGTTGTTTTCTGTGCAACCGAGTGGGTCATCGCGCGAAAAACTGTCGAACGATCCTTACGAGCCCTACGACAGCAAAATGTTTTAAGTGTGGTCAGACTGGGCACAAAGCAGATGCATGTCGAAACGGAGTGAGTCAAACTCACCGGGTATCCTGTGTGCAAGCGGCACCGAAATTCGGTGATAATGCCGTCACCGAAGGATTCGTAGAGTTAAAAAATGGGGAGAAAATTCCTATTGTGGGTGCCGTAATGTCAAAACAGCCAACCAGTGTCACGAAGGGAATGCCAGCGCTGCCTGGAAAAGTTGCGGGCAAAAAGTTTACGGTGTTAAGAGATACCGGCAGTTCCACTGTTATCGTGCGGAGAAATTTGGTACGGGAAGGTGAGTTAACAGGCAAAACGAAACCGGTTTGCCTAATTGACCGTACAGTTCGGATGCTTCCCGAAGCAGAGATTGAGGTGGAAACCCCGTACTTCAGCGGGAAAGTTACCGCTCTATGTATGACGACCCCCCTTTACGACCTTGTCATCGAAAACATCGACGGGGCGCGAGGGCCAAGTGATCCAGAATGTTTGGGAGAAGACCCGAAGATAGAGCTCTCGCCAACACAGCGGCCGCGAGATACAGTGGAGGAGCATCCCGTGACGGATCTCACTAGAGCCCAAGGTGAAGCTGCGGCGCAAGAGACAGCGAAGGAGAAGACGATCGTGTCGAATAAGTTCACGGGCCGAGCAACCGGACTTACGTCGGCACGACCTCAACCGACCGACAGTGTAAAGGAGACGGAGTTGGCCAGCCGGGCAAAATGTAGAGGCATGATCAAGCGGGTAAATAAACAGACAGGACCCATCGAATGTAATGACGCGTTAATGGTGTCGGAAGAGACAACGATGGCTGAGACGACGCCTCAGATATCGTCGTTGGAAAGGGCTCACCGAAAAAGAACGTGGAAACACAAGAAAAGATCGAGCGAGCACCGCAAAAAGGGGCGCAAGCGCTGCTCGAAGTACTCAGGATAAGTGCTGAGGTCGAATCTGAAGGTGTTGGGCAGTGCTGAGTGCCATATGTTGTGTTAATGTTGTGTTATCCTGTGTCACAAGTGTCGAAGTGTTGTGCTGTGATGTGATGTATAGTATTGTACAATTGTTGTAATGACAGAACTTTGTACATTTGTATTATTGGGAATGTGTGGTGGAGTGTTGTACTCATGCGCTTGTGGTTGTGTTTTCACGTGTTGTGTAATTGAATTACAATGTCCAATCGTATTGAGTGATATATTGTGAATGTGAAGTGTCATGAGCGACGGATTGTGTTACAGTCTGTGAGAATGTGTGGTGACTGTTCACGCTCGTTTGTGTGGTTTTGAATATTATGAGATAATATTCTTAAAGTGGGGGGCAGTGTCACAGAACGAGCGCTAAAAAAGAGCGCGCCGCCAAATTCTTGCGACAACGGGCGGGAGAAACGCCGCGAGGTCAAAAGAAAAAAAAAAGAAAGCAAACGTCCAAGGCTCCCCGGGCGCGCGCTCTCCCCGCGGAAGCGTGGCGTCGCAGACGAACCTCCTCAGCCCGCATCGGCGGCCCAGCAAGCCCGCGATTTTTCTAGAACGAACGGGGCGGGGTCATACCGAGTTGAATCATCCTCCGGGGAGGGCAGTCGAACCGTCTCGCACCTCTCCCCAGCTTTCGCTGCGTATCGCGCCGACGAAATGACGAGAATCGTCTGGAATGTCGCGCGCAAGGTATTTAACCGAGCAGCCGAGATGAAAGATCAGGAGGAGACGGAAGTGAGCGCCAGAGCGCGTAGGGATTCCGCCGTGTAGTCGGCGAAGGTTTGGTCCGTAAGGACGAAGCCGGAGATGAAGAGGATTTCCACCTGAGGGTGAAGGCTCGAGCTACAGGCAAGAGCGTGTGTTTACCGCTATTGAGCGAGGACGCGTGGCAACAGCTGCGGGTGTGAAGCCGACGTGTTCCGGCGAAGAAGTTGAAGTTTGAAGAGTGGCCAATCGAAGACGGGAGGTTTCCTGGACGAGAAACTTCGAGGGCTGCGGAACGACAACAACGCTGGACTTTGAGTGAGTGATTCTCGGAAGAGTATCATCTCGACTTTGGTTCCAAGAACTTTGGACTGAATAGGTTTTCTATCTCTTTAGTCTTTAAGTGTCTTGGTTGTTCAATGCATGCGACTGCATTGTAGTGCGTATTGTTGTCCGTGTCCGTTGTTTCAAGTGTGGCTGATTGTATTGTGTAATACGTTGATTGATTGGTTTGATTGGTGACATATTGTATGCAACTATTGTGGAGTGTGCATTTTTGTGTATTATTTTCGATCTGCCATTATTGAGAATATAATTTATTTGTTTATCAACTCTCGGCTCTGACTTGTTCTTTGGGCCACAGCCGGCGTCCGCTGGCGCGCCAAAAAGGACCACTTCTAAATTGTCCACGCTTTCGTGGTGCGGTTCGGGGGGCCGATACTTCGGCCCTTGGAATTAGCCCGGCGATCGCCTCCCTAATTAACGGGACCGGGGTGTGACATGTCGTGAGAACAGTGCGGGAGTACTACGAACTGCACTGTGTAGGGCATTCCTTGAATTACAAGTCTGGCGGTACATGCGCCCGCAGGCTGCACAGGCTGTGCAGTGGCAGTGCGAAGACACGAAGCCAAGTAAGGAGTTTTAACTTTACGAATTGAACGGCAAACTTTTTCGGCAATTACAGAAATGGCGACACCAGTATCAACAAGGGCAATTAAAGGTACACCTTCAAGAACGGCATCAATTACATTCGGCGGCGAACGAAGAGTGCTTGTGCTTTGCGACGAGGACCAAGTTCTTGACGCGGGAACTGCGTCATTTAGTTTTCCGCGTTGACTGTAGGGGGCGTCGGCGCATCGGGGAGGGTGAGCGACGACGTGGAGAAGGATATCGACGATCAGAAGAAGGCCGGTGGCTCAGTCGAGAAGGGTGCAATTAGGGGTCTGGAGTGTAGGGACACGTGTGGTCGTACTCATACGAACGTGGGTTTTCACGTGAATGGAGTTGGCGGCGGCAGCACAGACGTGCGACGTGTCCAGGTAGACCACACGAAAAGCAGATTGGTCGGTTGTCGGCAGTGTGCCATGGATTAGGGAATCGGTGGACTGGAGGTCGTGGCGGCTGGGTGGCATAAAGGGGAGCAGGCAGTGGAGGCGGCGCTTGGAACGTTTGTGGTCGTGCTCGTGCTGCTGCTTCGGCATACATCAATGGTGCATTAACTGGTGGCACCAGCTGCAGAGTAAGGACCTCAGACACTTGGTCTCGTATAATAGTCTGTAGTGTAGGGCTATGCGGCAGACTGCGCTCAGGAAGGCCGGAGATGAGTGACAGTTGGCGGGCAACTTCTTCGCGCACAAAATATTTGATGTGCGAGAGGAGGACGGGATCTTGCGAGGGAGTTAAGGCGGACATTGATTCCTGATGTGGGACAGCACGGCGAGTGACGAGACGTTGCCGGCGGAGCTCAAAATAGCTTTGGCAGAGCTCTGTAACTTGAGCGACAGTAGCCGGGCTTTTTGAAATGAGCATCTGGAATGCGTCCTCGTCAATGCCCTTAAAAATATGCTTGATGCGGTCCACCTCTGTTATGTTCGCATCGACGCGTTTGCACAAGTCAAAGACGTCTTCTATATATCTGGTGAAATTCTCACCCAGCAGTTGAGATCTTGACTGAAGGCGCTGCTCCGCACGAAGTTTGCGGACAGCAGGACGACCGAATACTTCGCTAAACTTTGTCTTGAATGGTGTCCAGGTTGGAACGTCGGCTTCGTGGTTCCGCAGCCACAAGTGGGCAATGCCACTGAGGTAAATGCCGACGGTGGCCAGTCTCGCGACTTCGTCCCATTTGTTTAAGACACTCACGAGTTCGTAGGTAGCCAGCCAGTCGTTGACGTCGTGGTCGTCAGTGCCACTGAATATGGGGGGGGGGTCCCGCTGACGGACCGCGCCAGAGCACACAATGGCCTGGGAAGCCATAGGCGGAGGACTTGTGGCAGATGCAGTGGTTATAGCGGCAGGTCGAGACCGGCTTCGTAACTCAGTGTGAGGAGACCTAGCAAACTCCACCAAATATAATAAAGAATTTAGACTGTCAGAACTGTTATTTCAGACGAGGTAGGATCGTATGCCTAGCCACTGAAAGCAGCTACGATGTCCGGGGCGAGCGTCTCGTGCTTAGTACTGACGACGTGTTTTCCGAGCTATGCATGACCCACTACTTCTTCATTATAGTTCTGTTAATACAGACCTTGTTTTTCCTGGTCGAACCCGCGTCCTGTATCCTGTTACATTCACGTCGTGACATTGGTCGTGGTGCTGGACTTCTCCAACTGATGCTTGGGACACCCCCGCACCCTAGCACTTCGATTTCGCCACCACAACCCGTTCCTGCCGTGGATACGCCTGTCCACCACTACAGTCGCCGACAGCGAGGCCTTAGTCCCGAGGCAATCCACCTCGAACTTCTCCAGCAGCACACTGTGCCTGGAGAAATGGCTACTAGAGGGCCTTCACAGCTTACTGTTGAGCAGCCTCGAATTCCCGAGACCTTTCACGGTGAGGTTTATGAAGACGTCGAGGACTGGTTAGCCCAGTATAAGCGAGTCGCTAATGCCAACCACTGGCCCACTGAACAAAATCTATCGCGCGTCCACTTTGATTTGGCAGACAGCGCTCGTAGGTGGTACAAGAACCACAAACGCTGCCTTCGTGGGATGAATTTCGGCAGCAAATTCTCGGAACATTCGCAAATATTGATCGCCGGGATTCTGCTCTGCAGCTCATCGAGGCACGCATACAAAAACTGAACGACAGTGTCGCCATGTTTGCGAAAGACATGGCCCGACTATTTGGGTGGGCTGACCCCGAGATGCCTGAAGGTAAAAAATTCCGACATCTGGTGAGGGGCGTCAAAGAAGAGCTGTTTGTCGGCCTACTACGCAACCCGCCAACAAGCGTAGCGGAATTTATTAAAGAGGCTACGACAATCGAGCGAGCACTGCAGCAACGGCGCCAATACCACAACCAACCAAACAACACATCTCCCAGCCTCTCTGCTTTAACTGCCAACAGTGAGTGTTCGAACAGGCTACTAAACAATCGACCACATTTATACTATCAATCAGGTAACAGAGAAATGCTCAGAATATAACCAACAACTATACATAGCCTTCATAGATTACGAGAAGGCGTTTGATTCAGTAGAAATATCAGCCGCCATGCAGGCACTGCGAAATCAGGGCATCGATGAAGTATAAACATCCTGGAATAAATTACAGGGGATCAACTGCTACCATAGTGCTTCATAAAGAAAGCAACAGAATATCAATCAAGAAAGGTGTAAGGCACTGGGACACAATCTCCCCAATGCTATTTACCACGTGCTTACAGGAGGTTTTCAGAAGCCTAGAAAGGGAACAGTTAAGGATAAGAGTTAATGGAGAGTATCTTAGTAACCTACGCTTCACCAATGATATTGCATTGCTGAGTAACTCAGGGGACGAATCGCAACTCATGATTACGGAGTTAGACAAGGAGAGCAGAAAGGTGGGTCTTAAAATTAATCTGCAGAAAACAAAAGTAATGTACAACAACCTCGGAAAAGAGCAGCACTTCGAGATAGGTAACAGTGCACTTCAAGTTGTAAAAGACCATGTCTACTTATGGCAGGTAATAACCGCGAAGCCTAACCATCAGATTGAAGTAGTTAGAAGAATAAGAATGGGGTGGAGCACATTTGGCAAGCACTCTTGAAATATGACAGGTAGATTGCCACTATCTTTCAAGAGGAAGATATATAACAGCTGTATCTTAGCTACGGAGCAGAAACCTGGAGACTTACAAAGAGGGTTCAGCTTAAATTGAGGACGACGCAGCGAGCAATGGAAAGAGAAATGGTAGGTGTAACCTTAAGGGACAAGAAGAGAGCGGAGTGGATTAGGTAACAGACGGGGGTTAAGGATATCATAGTTGAAATCAAGAAGAGGAAATGGACATGGGTCGGGCATGTAGCGCGTAGACAGGACAACCGCTGGTCATTAAGGGTAACTAACTGGATTCCCAGTGAAGGCAAGCGGGTTAGGTGGGCAGATGAGAATAGGAAGTTTGCGGGTATAAATTGGCAGCAGCGAGCACAGGACCGGGTTAACTAGCGGAACATGGGAGAGGCCTTGTCCTGCAGTGTACCTAGTCAGGCTGATGATGATGATCATGATGATGATGATGATGATTATGATGATGATGATGATGAGTGTTCCCTGCGTGAGCTCATTCATGAGTTTGTTCGTGAGGAGATCCGAAACCTCCTTGTAACTCCGCAAAAAAATACCGTGGCTTGCGTTGCAGAAGTTGTGCAGCCAGAACTCCGCCAGGCATTTTCGTTGCCCGAATCGCTTTCAGACCAGCGGTCTGTGAGCTACGCACCGGCCGTCCGTCGACCCCCTCCAATGATGTACAACTCGACACCACTGGCTTATCGCGACGTCAGCCAAGGGCCTTACAACGAGCCGTGGGCCCCAGCTTCCAATCCGCCCCTGCCGTATGCACAGCCTAACGTACCTACGCAAACTTCGCCGATGTACACTCCGCCAACATCTGCATCTTGGTCGCAAAGAACACCACCCAGTCGACCATTCATTCGTAAGACGAACTTGTTGTTCACCGTCGACCGTCGACCACTTCGCTTCCATTGCGGAGAAGCCGGCCACGTTTTCCGCATTTGCCCATACCGTGACCATAGACATCAGAAATTTCTACAAACCTCCCCTCGTGCTTATTTCAATAACCGCTGTGACAGCAGTGCAGTCCCGCAAGCACAGCAACCTGATGTGCCGTACCGCCGACCCCGCTATCCTTCTCCTGCACTTAACACGCTGCAGCAGCGCAGTTACGCCGAGGTGGCCCGGGGAAGATCGCCTAGCCCTCGCCGGGGAAACTAACAGCAGCGACCTTTGGGGGAAGGTTGCCACCCTTCGAGATGCTATCACTACTCCAACATCTTCACTACGACGTGATACGACAAATGATACCACGGATCATAGGACAGATGATACCAAGGACGATACGATGCCACCGACATCAACGGAAATCGTAAGCACCAATATAGACATTTGTATAGACGGACGCCCAGTAACAGCGCTGGTAGATACTGGTGCGGGCTTCCCTATTATTAGCCGTAAACTCGCCGATTGCCTGAAGAAAGTCAGAACAATATGGGCGTGCCCGAACATAAGAACCGCAGGGGCTCGATTAGTAACGCCGACGGGCAAATGTACCACTCGAATTAATATCGGCAGTTCAGATTTCGTCGCTACTTTCGTAATTTTATCGGAGTGCTGCAAAAACCTGATTTTAGGTATGGACTTCCTGCGTGAATATGGCACCGCCATCAACATTCCTGAGAGATCCGTTACGTTTTGGATGGCCCCAGGTGATGTTTCGGATGAGCCCTGTAAAGGCCAGCGACGTAAACCTTTGCGCGTCGTCGACGACGACGTGACCATCCCGCCGCGGTCGAATGCACTCGTGTCTGTGACATGTGACACGTCGAGCATTTCTGAAAACATCGCCGAGCAAATTACAACACTGCTATTCAGTCAGGGTTTATCTATCGCAACAGGCGTCGTGAGCGTAAAATGCGGACACACGCACGTCCTTCTTACGAACTTTAGCTCTGAACGCCGACATCTGACGAGGGGCATGGAAGTCGCGCACATGGAAAAGCTCGCCGAGATGACAGACTGCCTAACTCTTGAGAAAGATGATTCAACTGATCTGCACCCCATACCTCTATCTGTTGATATTGGCCCAAGTTTGCTGCCGGCGCAGAAACAAAGTATCCTGCAGCTTACTAACCAGATTGAAAATTGTTTCTCTTCGACGTCCAGGGTCAATAAAACGCCACTGACAAAACATCGAATTATAATGAACGACATGACCAGACCCATCAGGCGAAATGTGTACCGGGTAGCTCCGCGGGAACGTGAAGCCATCGAAAACTAGGTGCGGCAGATGCTTGAAGATGACGTTATTCAGCCGTCGAAAAGCGCTAGGGCTTCGCCGGTTGTATTAGGGAAGAAAAAAGACGGCACCTTACATTTCTGCGTAGATTACTGCAAGCTGAACCAGGTGACAAAAAAAGACGTCTACCCACTTCCACGTATCGACGATTCACTCGATCGACTACGGCATGTGCGTTATTTCTCGTTGATGGATCTAAGGAGTGGATATTGACAGACAGAAGTCGATGAAAGAGACCTGGTAGGAAACAGCTTTCGTGACACCGGATGGCCTTTTTGATTTAAGGTACTTCCTTTTGGCTTGTGCTGAGCACCGGCAAAGTTTCAGTGGCTAATGGATACCGTACTATCAGGCCTTAAGTGGCAGACGTGCTTAGTGTATTTAGATGTCGTAATCGTATTTTCTACCACATTAGACGAACACGTCAGGCGACTGCACTCAGTACTTCAAGCTATCCGTTCTGCTGGACTAACACTTAAGCCAGAAAAATGCCACTTCGGCTTTGAAGAGCTTCTGTTCCTGGGGCAGCTTGTCAGCAGTGAAGTTGTGTGGCCTGACCCTGAAAAAATAGCTGCCGTTATGAATTTTCCAGCACCAACACACAAAAAGGTGGTCAGACGGTTTTCGTAGCGTTAGCTACACTGGCCTCGCTGAGCCAGTTTCGCGTGGCACTGATCTGCGCATGCGCAATGATACTCCGCTGCCGCCACCGCCCGCGGCTCGCCGCCGGTGTGCGCGCAATTCGATGTGCTGCGCAGACGATCAGTGGTGTCACGCACCGGAGCCGGCACCTCCCTCTCACTCGGCCGCGGCCGCGTGCGACTCGCCGCCGCTGATGTGCGCTTTCCGGAGGAGTGCCGTCATAGCCTTGGTAGACATATGGACGCCGATGCGCGCGCCTTCCCTGTGCAGTCACCATCTGACATTGCGCTGGAGCCGCTTGATAGCGCCTCTGACTGGCGTTTGCCACTGTGGTATAACCATGGAGAAGGAGAGTGCAAATGCGGCTCAACAGTGCAGTAGAGCGGAGAAGCTTAACTCATCGGATTCCGAAGTAGTTGCCCGGCAAAATAATTATATAAGTGCCACATAATACGTATACCGTGTGTGTGTGCCAATGGAACACCTGCAAGCATGATAATCAAGCTAATTCTCGACAATCAAGAAAGCTTTCCAGAGGAGTTACGTCATGAACTTGACAGACATATTGGCGCCATCGCGGGCGCTGCTATGATATCACAGAAAGACAGAAAATTCCAAATACCGTGTTGGGGCCATAGAGACGGCAGCGTGTTGCTTCACTGACCACCGAGCCATCTTTGTGGCAATACAGAAGTTAACTGGACGTTGAGCAGAAAATATACATGTGCCACATAATACGCATGCCGTGTGTGTGTCATTGCAGCAGCAGTAAGCATGATAATCAAGCTAATCCTAGATACTCTGTAAAGCTAAAAATTATCATCTGAACCTTTGCTAAAGCTACGTATACCTGGCATTGCTGAGCTAAGCCACTGCGATTTTTAGGACTGTGTGCTTACTACCGACGCTTCATTGAGAACTTCTCGCGCATTGCCTCACCGTTGACCCTTCTACCAGAGAAGACGTCGCATTCGTATGGAATGAAAAACAGCAAAAATCATTCGACGAGCTGCGGCAACACCTCCAGAAGCCACCTGACCTCGCACACTTTGTTGATGACGCCCCGACAACAGTGCACACCGACGATAACAATGTCGGCTTAAGAGCTGTACTCGTGCAGTAGCAGGGTGGCGCTGAACGAGTAATTGCTTACGCGAGCAGAACTCTTTCAAGTGTGGAAGCAAATTATTCCACAACAGAAAAAGAGTTCCTTGTCGTAGTGTGGACCATTATGAAATTCCGCCTATGTCTGTATGGTCGTCCTTTGAACGTTGTCACCAACCATCACTCGCTCTGCTGGCTGACAAATTTAAAAGACCCTTTAGGACGGTTGGCGCGCTGGAGCCTGAAGCTTCAAGAATTTGACATGATGGTGGTCTACAGATCGGGGAAGCGACATTCAGACACCGATTGCCTTTCTCGTGCGCCATACGAACCTGCAACGGCAGAAGATGACGATACAGTCTTTGTCGGACTTGTAAATATGGCTACTGTCGCACAGCTGCAACGAGATGACCCGGAACTAGAACCCATATTTCGTTTTTTGGAGGGTCACACTTCAGCTGTACCTAGACTGTTTGCAAGAGGGCTTTCCTCATTTTGCTTGCGCAACGACGTCCTGTATAAGATGAACTTCACGTCACACGGAAACGACTACTTACTTGTCGTGCTAAGGAGTGAAGTATTACCGGCATGCCACGATGAGCCAACATCCGGCCACTTGGGTTACACGCGTACGCTGTGCAGAGTGAGGCAGAAATACTACTGGCCAAGACTGGCGGCGAACGTTCAACACTATGTTCAGACGTGCCTTGATTGCCAGCGCCGAAAAGCCCCACCTGTGTTACCAGCAGGCCTCCTCCACCCTATTGACGTGCCTGTTACTCCATTTGCTCGAGTCGGAATGGATCTTTTGGGCCCATTTCCCACTTCATAAGCAGGTCGCAGATGAATTATAGTAGCCACCGACTACCTCACTCGTTACGCCGAAACCAAGGCTCTGGGGAGGGGCACGGCAAGTGAAGCAGCCCGATTTTTCGTGGAGAATGTGGTGCTGAGGCATGGCACTCCGTCAGCGGCAATAACTGACAGGGAAACTGAATTCGCAGCCGAACTATTACAGACGGTTTTAAGACAGTGGCACATCCCACCGACGAACAACAGCGTATCATCCTCAAGCGAATGGTCTTACCGAGCGTCTCAACAAGACACTTGCGGATATGTTCTGAATGTACATCGATGTGGAGCACGAAAACTGGGACGAGATCTTGCCGTATGTCACGTTTGCCTATAACACGGCTCATAAAGAAACAACAAGGACAACGCCATTCCGCCTTCTTCGTGGTCGTGAAGTAACCACTATGCTGGATGCCATGCTGCCACACTAGTGCGAAAACGTCGAGACAGATGCTGATTATATCACCCAGCTTGCCGAAGAAGCCCGACAACTTGCACGCCTACGTATTAGTCACCAGCAGGACTACGATTCAAGACGGTACAACCTTCGTCACAGACTAGTCTCATACAAGCCAGGAGAGAAAGTTTGGATATGGACTCCTATTCGGCGCCGTGGCCTTTCAGAAAAACTCCTAAGACGGTATTTCGGGCCCTATAAAGTTCCACGAGGTCTCAGTAACATTAATTATGAGGTTGTTCCTGATACTGCGCACTCATTATGGCGTCGAAGGTGTGCCCGAGAAGTTGTGCTCGTTGTTCGGATGAACCTTATTTCTCCGAATGAACTCATGCGTTTCCATCGAGTACGAACCACTTTGACTCTAAAGCGTCGGGACATTGCTTTCTTGAAAGGGAGGCTAATGTCATGGCTAAAGACTGGGCAAGAGGACGACGAAGTGATGAGCGTGCACTGCACCCACGGTTGCTCCGAGAAAGACGACGTCGAAGCTGCTGCTTCTTTGTTCTGTTAATACAGACCTTGTTTTTCCCGGTCGCACCCGCGTCCTGTATCCTGTCATTTTCAACGTCGCGACAATATATATATGGTAATATAAGAAACTGCATAACAACAATCCATGACGTATCAAAGGTTCGCTTTTATGCCTTCATTACTGGATGTAACCATACGGTTAAAGCCTACATTGGGAAACATATATGATCATAGTACCTTTTTTTGCACTTAGAGCTAAGGAATTAAAACATACAAAAATACATGTTCGTAACTGATAGCTCACAAACCCACAATTTGCCGATTCCTAACTAGCAACACTTCATAAAAATGCAAGAAACTCGGTGCTACGGACGCCACCGAGTTGTTTGCACGTGGTGGTAACTCGGATATTGAAAATATACAGTTTTCATCATATCAGACCAAGGCCAACGTATCGAAACGCTCTCAGTACACATATTTAGGCAGAAGTTGATTTTATAAAACGTGACAACTCTGTCTTAATAGTAACTTATCACAAAACCAACTTCTATTAGTTGATTTTACACGGCTCTTTTTAGGCCACCCTCACTAGTATTTTCATATGGCCGTCTAATTGCATATCGCATGTCGCATGATACGATTAAACCGGCTGTATACTAGCGCGGTAGCGTTAGATAGCTCGTGTCGCAATGATTCCACCGTCGGCATCGTCACCGTCGGTGTGAGTGAAACATCGTCCGTGAGTTCAAATTTGAGAAAGAAGCAAATAAAGTAAAGAATAAAATGTTCAGTCGCAATGAAGATCGAAGCCGGGTCGTTCACGTGGCAAGAAGGTGTTCTACCACAAAGCCGCGATGTCACCTGCAGCGGCTTCGAGAAAATACACTACACAACGCCATATAGTGGAAAGAGTCTCCTCAACGCATATTGTTCGACAGGTGTCACGACGTAAACGAGCCCATTCGGCGTTTTCTAGGCGCATTTTTGAGGCCATCAAACTACGTCAAAAAAGGCCCAGATAGTGCAGCCATCGCCGCTAAATACAGACAGGAACTTTCAAACAGCTCTAAAAAATGGACAACTATGTCCATCTAGCAGAAAACGTATCATGCCTTTCCAGAGGCGTTGATCAAGCAAACAGCCAACGCTAGATGATGTGCTGTCATCTTTGAGGCATTGTGAGACTCTTTATGGCCTGTGAGATGGCGAGCGCGCGGCGTGTATTTTGGATGTCATATGACTCTTGCTTTAGATCAAAAACCTCTATTTGCCATTCGCGCACACGTAAATGGTACATACAGGTTTTTTTCATACATACAGGTACCATACAAGTACATACATATACCATTCGCGCGTGTGTGCGTGCGTGTGTGTGGGGGGGAGGGACAAAACATATTAGTGAGTATCCACTTAGTGACTGAAGGGCGCACTAGGGGCTTCATTTCACTATCGTGTTAAACTCCAAAAGGCGAAGTTAAGGGTCTCCCAATTTTTCGTCAACCATCAATGAATCAGCGCGTTCGTGCCTTGGTCGTGTTTCTTGGCACTCAGTGCAAGAAGAACCAATATCTAGCCAAAATTTAACCCAGTTAAATGCTCTTTCGAACGTGAGATTGCGTATCGAAAAATCTTATGCCATATTATGATGAGATGACATGATGACATATACAAAGAATAAACAGCATGTTATTGTTCGGCATACATCTGCGATTCCATGTGAATGGCGTAAATTACGTGATGTCGCGTTCGCATACTGTCGCGATTGCATCGCCATTCTTAGACTTTGCATAGCTTTCCTTGCACCACCCTCTCGCCTGGTCGTACATACAATGTTTCTATCCGCACGGAAAATATTTTTTGCAATGACGCGAATCTTAGGATACTTCGATGCGTACAACGCGTGCATCGAAGCACCCTAGCGAAGGATATAGACAGCCGAATTCTGGAAGTGCTTTTACTAATTGTGTGATCGCATATAGCTTCGAAGTGGCACCTACCGACGAGAGACGGTTGGTGGAAGGGAGTGTAGGTCGGGGCTGTGTTTTGTGGGATGTGACAAGGCAGGATATCAGAAAGGCTGGCCGCAAGCTTGTCATGTTAGCGCAGCAGTGTTAAAGAGCTCATTTCCCAGGAGGTACAGCATTGGTGTCTTTGGTTGTGATTTAAAAATGGTCAACTTTGTGTGACCAAAAAATCAAGAACGACGCAAATAAAATAGATAATAAAAATATTCTTGGTAAGGTAGGAAATAGTCCCCATCTTGTTTACGTGGCATGCGGATGTTCTACCACAAGGCCATGCCACTGCTTGTGGAAGCAGTGAAAAGAACATCTTCTGCTTGTAAATGCAGTGAAAGTTTCTTTCATGCTTGGTAAACAAACGCGTTCTGTGTAGGTGCTTCACAGTGCGGCATAAAATAATGCAGTAAATATTGCATAAAATATTGCATGGTAAAGGCACCCATTGCCAGCTGATGTCAGAACATGTGATTCTCATAATGGCTTCGTGGCTTAAAACTGGTCGCCCACACACACGAGGCACAGGCGTCACTACACCTCTTACCTTGAGGCCTCGCAGTCCGTGCATAGCAAGTTCGGTAATATTTCATGCACTAAGTTTTTCAAGTACGCACTACGAACGGGGTGTCGCCACCACGTTAATGTTTTAAGGCGGAGCTTTGGGGTCCCCTGATTTTTTTCTTTTTCAGAGCACATTCAGCTACAAAATTCGCATTCACAAAGAAAAGATTCTCCACACCAGCATACAACGTGAGAGATAGAGTGTGGAAGCGTGTATAAGAGGGGCGTGGGAGGTAAGCTTATTAAGAGAAATTGCGCTTGAAGGAAGTTTGTTCTTGGCCTAGTTGGTGAGATACAGAACGCCTTGTTTGCAGCTAAATATACGCACAGAAAAGGAGACGAGGATGACGACATGAATGACGCCTCCAACCACAATTGTTTTATGTGACGACACAAAGAACATACCGCAATGCAATGCCTGCGCCGAAAAGCAAATATGCATAACAGGGTAGCAAAAGCTGAAGGTATGTAATCTGCTAAAAGTGCAGTTGTAACGACGGTTCCTTAATGCACACTTCACTCAGCGTCTTAACGTTTAGCAGTTCGAAAGATTCACGAGTCTTTTGCTCATCTCTCCTCTTGAAAAAGTTTCAGTTATCAAATCGCTGTTCACACTTCCACGCTTTTCAGTGCGGAGGCTAACGCACGAATTTGTTTTATTAATACGTAGCTCATGTTCGCAGCTTAGTATCATAACACAGCACCCTGTCAGTCCAACATGCAACTTTCCTCACGTAAGGGAAATTTCGCACACCACTCCTATCTCACACACAGTAAACAAAGTACTGTGTTTTTTTGTAACAGCCTTGTGATCTTGTCTCGTCAGAAGAGATAAGAGGGCAGAGTTGAGACAGCTTCACCAGGCTTCAGAAGGTGAGTGTACATCAAGCACACCATACCTCATTTTGAATGCGAAAACTTGCGTGCAGTAAAATAAGGACAATAGACAAGAGAAAGATGGCCCATCTTTTGTAGTCCCTGTTGTGTACTTTGCTTCACATTTGGCATTTAAAATGAATCATTATCAACAATTCCAAACAGCTCTTATGCTTCGACATATCTGCCTGCCACCACGTTTAGGTTGTGAGTAACCACCGAAATATATGGCACCACTACAGATCTGGGGGCATCATTGAGGTGCCTATTGCTCCTGTTTTCTTTTCGCTTTTGATTTTCTGCAGAAAGCCCTTCAATATTGTTTTAAATAACGTACAAAGTAAACCTGCCAGTTTGAGGCAATGCACCTAATTATCAAAAGCAAGGCGCACTGTTTTAACATACAATTTAGGATCGATTCCAGAGAAGGAATAGTGATGCATCGTTTTGTTAACAAAAAAACGTCCTAGTTAAATGGCCATAGAACGGGGTAAATACTACCAGCCAGCATACCTCTCGCTAAAAGTGATATCAGGAACAAGCGAAATATTGTCAACGCCTCTAAGAACCTCTAAACTGTGCAGGCCTGTTTAAAAATATCAGCAAGCTTGCAGTCAACCCTGGCTGAAAACTTTTCACATAAAAACTGCATCAGCCGATGCACAATCCACATTTCAGGAAGTACAGGTCTTGTCAAAAATAATCAAGGCGTTTTGAATGGCGTTGGGGAGGAAAGCTGCGGTGATCAGCTGGTAAATGCCATTTATTATATAGACCAACGTGGTTTAATCGTGACCTATTGAGTAACATTTCGTATTATCGGTTCAAAGCAAGGTGTGGCCTATTTAGACTGCTGAGCGACTGAAACACCCAGCGTGAGACTGTTGGCGGAGATGGCTCGAGCGTTCGTGACGGATGTCAGTATTTCATTGATAATCGATAAGTCGCCGATTCTCACCCTCAACCTCGGCCAAACACTACTTGCATGGCTTTAGACACTGCACTCACATGCCACGTCCCCCCCCCCCCCCCCCATCGATAGCTGCTGGTGATTGGCGTTGCGAAGGATTGCAGTGCTCGGCTAGCGATACTATAGGAACCACAGGTGAACGACTGTTTGCAGGAACCAGTCACGACGCGTCATCAACGCTCTCACCCTCAACCTCAATGCTAGCAGGAACGTGCACCGAGCATCACGTTTTAATTAACGAGCACAGCATTATCGTTTTCGCACTCGTCAGGCATCGTAACTATATGCGTGACCTTCCCGTAGGACAGCAGTCTCAAACACCGTCTTGCCTACTTGAGAGGCCCTTCTCTTGGGGAACCGCTTCTTATTGAGACAATTTTATTGCCCTTATCATTGTAAATATTTTATTGGCCGAAACCATGATATTATTCTTATATTCACAGTAGTGGAGGGCTCCACCACCCTAGACATTCTTGGCTTTTTAACATGCATCGAAATATTAGTGCATGGGCCTCTAGTATTTTGCTTCCATCGAAATGGCACCACCGCAGCCGGAAACGAACCCGCGAATTTCGGGCCAACACTTCACCACCGCTTTCATTGCGCCTCCGCCTCGGCTGAACGGTGTGAAGCCATGAAAATTTGAGACTCTAGCATTTATTCCATCGAAACGCTGGCTTTTCAGAAGACCGTCGAATGGAGCCCTGGGCGGAGTCCTCTACTGTTGTGATGGCGGATGGTGTATGACGGCAAGGGCCAGGCGACAAGAGGTGAGACACTGCGTGCGCCAGCACGGCCCCCGAGACGAGCACTAGAAGTGAGTGACAACAGACACGCGGAAGCCCCAAGAACGTCTGATCGGGCCAGACGGCCGCTTATTCGCACAACACATAACGGACATGCATTCAGCTTTATTAGGTACATTTAATCGCGTGTGCCTTTACACAACGACATCAAAATGCGAAGGCGTACAATCGGTGAGCGTGCACTTCGTGTAAGGCGCCACTACATCTGCCTATTCGACAAATTTTGCTTCAATTATCCTCTTGGACGGTCAAAGGACGTTGCCAATTTAGTAAAGTATTGCTCTTTTTCTCGGCGCCTTCTCTAATGAACGCACCCTGTCATGCGCTGTGACTAACTATACTCGGTGATAGCTTTCTGTGGCAGCACAGCCAAGCCTAGGAAGCCCTCGCACGTCCTTTTTTACTACGCTTCTGCATGTAGTCCACGAACGCGAACTTTGGTACGCTGCGTAGAATATTGCGAAAAGTAAACCAAAAATATGTTACAACAACGTCACGACCGTCAATATTATAATTAGGAATGCCGCCGCTTTGAAATAGCCAAAAACCGCCGAGTTTGGCCTCAATTTTCACGGCTCCCTAACACGGCTGTCACGTCAATCTGTACCGATCTCGGTGCCACACCACCGTTGCACGATAATGTCACACGCATCTTTCGGCGCGAGCTTGAGGCGGCCCATCCGGCGCCATTTCATCCACTTACACACGACCAAACACCTCCGGTGGTGTCAGTTATTCAGGCAGTCGTTCGGCAAGAAATCGCTAACCTTGGTTTTCCTGTTGCCTGCTCCGTCTCCCGACCGGACTACAGACCGATGCCAATAAGTGCACCACGCCACGGCCCATATACTCTGCCCAGATCCCGCAATCCGACGGAGTGGAGAACAGCAGACGACAAGCCAATCTGCTTCTGCTGTCACCGAGTTGGCCATGTCTCCCACTACTGCCCCAGCACTTGGACGCCTCCCCCCCCCCTCATTGGAGCCAATTTGCTTCTTCTCCTCGGCCGTACGCGGGCCCCCGTGGGTATTCTTCCAGCCGTAAGAATCATGGTTTCGACGAACTTAACAGGCGCTCTACCACTCGTTCACCGTCACCGCAACGCCACCGTTCTCCGTCGCTTTAACCCCGCCGCTATCCATCGTTGACTAAGTATGGATATTCCCGGATGGAAAACGAGATTACGCAGCTCCTGGAGGTAGTGCTGCATCAAGTGTGACTGACCCAAACCCTCCGTTGACGCTACCTACTAATAAGAACTTGCTGTAAGTGCACGTGGACGGTCTTTCCTTGACGGCTTTAGTTGACACTGGAGCTCAGGCGTCTATATTGAGTGCTCGTCTCTGTCGCCACCTCAAAAAAGTACTCACGCCTGCCGCAACAAAAGCCGTCCGTGTCGCCGATGGTGAAACTGTGGCCGTCATTGGAATGTGTACCGCACATATTAGCCTTGCCGGCCGCCATGTTCCTGTTTTATTTACCGCGATTGACAATTTCCCTCATAATCTCGTCTTCGGGATGGACTTCTTATTGACACATTAGGCGCTGATCGACTGTTCCGCCGGCACTCTCTGTTTAGAACTTCCTTTTCTTCCAGATTCTCGCCCCGAGATGCCAAAAAACCTCTGTACCAAAAGCTTCAGTTGAATACCTCCAGAAGCCCTCAAATTCATTGAAATTGCAATAAGTTCACCCGTTGTTGACAGTGATTATGTCTTAACGCCTTTTTCAGATGTTCTCCTGGCACGCGACATCACTGTGCCACACTCCGTCGCAACCATGGCCTCTAACCGAACATGTCTGCCCATTATCAATTTCGGTTTCACACAGCAAGTACTACCGCACGGAATTTCAATTGCCACGCTTCGACTCTTATTAGATGGTCATGTCACCGCTTTTGCGGCAGACGCATGCTCCGATCTTCCATGTCGCCCACAGGATGCCACATCCCTCGTTGCGCCTTGCGCTTCATGATCGACCCGAAACTGAAACCTGAGCAATGCGACGCCCTATTCCGCCTTCTGGCTTCTTACCATGCATCACGACATATTTGACCTCGACTGCAGTCCACTCGGTCAGACTTTCATCGTGAAGCATCGCAAAAATACTGGTGATTCTCCTCCCATTCCTCACCAACCATATCGGGTGTCTGCCACAGAGCGTAAGCTAATTCAAGAAGCTAATTCAACAAGATGCTAGCCAAAGGAATTATTCAACCCTCCTAGAGCCCTTGGGCACTCCTGTTGACCTCGTTAGAAAGAAAGATGACACGTGGCGCTTCTGCGTCGATTACCGCCATCTTAATTGAATCCCGAAAAAGGACGTTTATCCTTTGCCCCGAATCGATGACGCCCTCGATTGTCTTCATGGCACGTGATACTTTTCTTCAATCGACATACGTTCTGGCTATTGGCATATTGCGGTGGATGAGAAAGACCAAGAAAAGACTTCGTTTGTAACTCCCGATGGACTATACCAATTCGAGGTGATGCCGTTTCGGCTATGCAACGCCCCAGCCACGTTTGAGCGTATTATGGACTCGCTATTACAAGGGTTGAAGTGGTGAACATGCCTGTGCTGCCTGCATGATGTCCTTATCTATTCACCTACATTTGAGACACACCTCCAGCGTTTGTCAGTGGTTCTCAACATCTTCCGCACAGCTGCCTTTCAACTAAACTTGTCAAAATGTCACTGCGGCCGCCAGCAGATTACAGTGTTGGGCCACCTTGTCGACGCATGACCCGGAGAAGATTCATGCCATCACGAGCTTTCCTGTACCCCAGTCTGTCAAGGACGTCCGGAGCTTTGTGGGACTTTGTGGGCTTTCTGGGACTCGACCACTCAACGACCTTCTGAAGAAACACGTGACTTTTACGTGGGGTTCCGCCCAAGCTGCCGCTTTTTCTCACCTCATCACCCTTCTCACGACTTCACGTATATTGGCGCACTTTGACCCGTCCGCTCCGACAGAAGTCTGAACCGATGCGAGTGGTCACGCGATTGGAGCCGTCCTAGCCCAACGCCAGCGAGACACGACCAAGTTATTGCCTACGCTAGCAGGCTACTCACAGCTGCCGAGCGCAAGTATTCAATAACAGAGCGTGAATGTCTTGCTCTTGTTTGGGCAGTCACGAAATTCCACCCATATTTATATGGCATGAATTTCTCTGTAATAACGGCCCACCATGTGCTATGTTTGCTTTCGTCACTCAAGGATCCAACTGGCCGGCTGAAGGATCCCACACGTTGACGTACAAGTCTGGACGCCTACATCAGGACGCAGACTGCCTGTCCCGCTACCCGGTTTCTGAGTCGAACACTATGCCTGACACCAACACCGAGCCTTGCGTCTTTTCCCTTTCGCAAATGACATGCATTGGTGATGAGCAGCGCCATGATGCGTCCTTGCGTGCTATCAATGAGTGCCTCAAATCGCAATCTCCCAATCAGTCCCATCGCTCATTCATGCTCCACGATGGTGTATTATACCGCCAAAATTTTGAGCCGTATGGACCAGCCCTGCTGCTTGTCATTCCTAAACACCTTCGCTCGGAGGTTCTACATGAACTTCATGACCTTCCGACTGCCGGTCACCTTGGTGTGTCACGCACCTACGGCCAAATACACCGACGCTTCTTTTGGCCAGGGCTTGCACGCTCAGTCAGAAGATACGTTGCAGCTTGTGAGAAATGCCAGCGCCGCAAAACACCATCGACACTTCTCGCTGGATGCCTTCAACCACTTGACATTCCGTCAGAACCGTTCTTCCGCGTTGGCTTGGACCTACTTGGCCCTTTCCTCTTGTCTTCCTCTCGTAACAAGTGGATAGCCATGGCGACCGACTACGCCACGCGCTATGCCACCACACGAGCTCTTCCAACAAGCTGCGCCACAGATGTCGCCGACTTCCTCCTCAAGGACGTGATTTTGCAACACGGAGCCCCACGGCAGCTGCTTACAGACTGTGGCCGCACCTTTTTGTCGAAGGTCATAGCCGACATCTTGCAGTCCTGTCAAACGAGACACAAGCTGACTACGTCATACCACCCGCAAACGAATGGACTCGGGAAGCGTATAAATCGAACTCTTACAGACGTGCTCGCTAAGTATGTTTCTAACCCCACCAACTGGGATCCCGATTTGCCGTACGTCACATTTGCCTACGATTCTTCTCGCCATGACACTGCCGCTTACTCTCCATTTTTTCTGTTGTTCGGCCGAGAACCTACATTACCCCTAGATACAGTCATTCTGTCTACCGCGACACCAACCAGCGAATATGCCCTTGACGCTATCAGTCGGGCTGCTCACGCACGCGAAATCGCACGCACTCGCTGTCTGACCTCTCAAGAGAACCAGCGGTGTTTGTGCGATCAACGACACCGTGACGTGCCGACAAAATGACACTTCGACCGCCAGCAGATTACAGTGTTAGGCCGCCTTGTCGACGCATCAGCTGTGCAGCCTGACCCGGAGAAAATGCACTTCTAAGGAAAATGCACTTCTTAAGAAGTGCACTTCGAGCACTTCTTACCCGGTTCATTAGTGCTGATGTGGTCTCCGACCCGTCAAGTCGGCTTCTCGAAAAAACTTCTTTCCCGCTACACAGGTGGTTATTGAGTCCTTCGAGAGGTTACTCCTGTGACATACGAAATCGCCCCTGCTGCATCATCGCCTTCAACTGCCCCACACACCACCGATATCGTACATGTGGCACGCTTGAAGCCTTACCAGTCTCGCGCTGACGTTGACATCTAGATGCGCCGAGACGGCGCTTCTGCCACCGGGGATTATGCTAAATGCATGTGACATTTTGTGGGATGATGCGCGTGTGTGCCTGATGAAGAGGACGAAGAGTGGTCTACGCTCGGTGTCTCGTCTACCGGTCGCGCCGCTCCTGCTGCTGGTTTGAAATATATTTCATCCACAGCCTTGTCGATACGGCCTCTCTTCCGTAACAATATTATATTCAAGATTATTCGCAACATTGTTAGAAAGGATGGGATTGCCCGTGTAGGTTTCCTGTTCTTAGCTGTTTCTGGCTTCCTGGTTTCCTGGTGTCATTTTACCTCTTTTCTGCCCCGCTTAACAGCGATGGCGTCGCTCGGTTGCAGCAAGTTCACATCCAAGCTCGTGAGCCAGCATGAGTGCGTTTTCATTACGTGATCTGTATTCATCGAGTAGGGAGAAACGAAAACAGTGGTGCGTCGTGAAATATTTTCTTTTCCGCATATGAAATCACCGAGAATTTGTGTGCAAGTGATATGATCAGCGAAAGTGGTACTATAGCCACTTCAAAAGTGACACCGGCGACCCGTCAGTTTTCAGCAACATAAGCAGCACTGCTTAGACAAAAAAGTATGATTGCAAACTTTACGTAAAACTAATGACATTTTTCCTAAGTTGCGTTGCATACGTTGTCGGCATTTCGGCTGCCTAATATGCTTGATACAATAACGCTGAAGAACGCGTACCGCAGCACTGCTCCCATCGGCGTCTTTACCGAGGATGTTGTTCCTTGCGCTTTGCCTGAATAACAGACGCGTCCCTGTTGATTGTGGAAAAACAGCGTTCTTGTCCGAATAAAGATTGTGCTTTGTCCACTCAGATTTACGAACGTCAGATGCCCGCTGATGAACGATTGGTGCCAAGACTTCTGTTCTACATTGTTGCCTTCGCGTCCCTAAAAGAAATTCCTTGAGTCTCTAACTGAAGGAAAACAATGATGCCGACAAAGTATGCACTGAAATTCAGGAAATCATTTCTTGGCTTTACTTTGTTCAATCGCACAATATATTCTCGGCCCCATCTTTTTTTTCTGAAACAAACCTCAACGCTTTCAAGAGGATTCGTGTTGTTTACGTTAAAAAATGAACATTTATTTATTTTCTTTAAGTAAATGTACGATTTATTATATATGGTGGTCGTGCGAAAAAGTACATGTTCAATGCGCTTGCGAAACTGAGAAGAAAATCGCATGAAATCGGGTCTACTTGGCGTAGTAACACCTGTGCAGAAGCTCCGCGCCATAGCTTTGGTTGTGCAGCCACAGAAAGTTGTCGCCGAGTATAAACCCGTTTGTCATTGACACATTCGACGTAGGGCACAACCATTCCGCTCTCTCAATCTTAGTCTTGACGTAAGTGCAAATAGGGAATGCATGCGTAATGCCGGGGTGGCACATACCTGCACTACCACAGAGACGCGAAGCTTGCGTCGAAGAATCGGGAGGACGGCCTCTTCCCAGAGCGCGTTGATACGCGCGCAGTTGAAGAGGTCGCTCACATGCGTGCCCTCAAGGATGTCCTGAAGCGGCACTCCGTCTACCTCCAGCGGTGGCCCCTGAACCTCGGCCGTGGTCCCCATCCTCACAGCACAGGCCAGCCTTCTTGTCTGCTTCTTTTTCCTCGACTACGATGATCACAGCGATCTGTGACGATCTCAAGCCTTCCAAACATGAGACATACACCAATGAGGTTCGAAAAAGTTACAAAGACTGTTAGATTCTTTATTGCGATATTTATTATATTGGGGTTTTAAAAGGGTACAGGAAACAGGCACAAGTACCGCAACTCCCGCATTCTTAAACGAACCTCGACTCGAGCTTCATCCTCCGTTTGACTGAGTTGAGCACCGCGCCGGATCTCGATTGAAATAACTCAGTGCTTCTCAAGAATTGCTGCAGATTATCGATGATATTCAGTGACCTTTTGTGCCTAGAGACGGTGCTCCCATCGACTTTCTCAAGTGGAGGTAGAGAGTTCAGTAAAACGTAGCTCTACACTCGGCGACAACTTTTCTTGGCACTTAAGGGAACGCTGCGGGGGCGGAGCATATACCAACTAGGCCAATAATAAGAAGTTTTTTGGGTAGTAGGTCGGCATACGCTATGCTATTTTTCGTCATTCTTTTGAGAAGCGTGGTATTCGCTTAAACACTTGCAAGCAATTTTGTGTCAATTGTTCGTGCAGCGGGTGAAGACAATGAGGAATTGTGGCTGAAATGGGTATGTGCCAAAGTTAACAGGGGAACAAGAACAAGCTTCTGTAATGGGTTGGAGCATTGGGCGGCCCAATCGTTACGCTATTTGCACTGTGCGACGACTGGTTGTTCTTTGGCTGTTTTAAAACGCTTTATAAGTCGTAATAACGCAATTGCTTTCCCGACATCAAGCCTGGCTAAGACAAATTCGCTCTTGGGGATGAAAAGCGACACGAACTACCCCAGCAGAAATTACAAATTGAGTCAAATGGCTCCATATACACAGACACACAGCAAATAACCGCTTTTGAGTATTTTTACACAAGCCTCTTCACCATGGCTGAGCTTACGGATGACAATGAAGAAAAAGCTGAATGATTCATTGCTTTAATGCCATGTTTAGAGGAAAATGATGGCCTCACCATCGTTGGACCCATAAGTAAAGAGGAAATTAGGAATACAATGGAATTTTGCAGAGAAACAAAACTCCGGGCCCAGGTGGCCTTAGCGCAGAATTTTACATGACGTTTCGAAAACTTCCCATTTCTTTCCTTAAGGCACTTTTGTAAGAAGCCTATGAACATGAGGAACTTCCTCCTTCCTTTTATCAGGCCCATACTACTTTGATACCGAAAAGAACCGATCGTGAAGATTTAAAAAAAGCAACTGGATATGGGCCTATATCTTTAAGTAACGTTGATTATAAAATATTTGCGAAAATCCTGAAAAACAGGTTGCAAACATTAATTACTAAATGTGTAGGCGCCCATCAAACATGTGGAATAAAAGGCTGTTCTATACAGACGAATATCGATATAGCGCGATTAGTCCTTGAGTGCATCAACGATGACATTAATCAGGTGTAGCTCTTCTTCAGATTGACCTTTCTAAGGCTTTTGATGAAATATGACACGATTTTTTCTTTCGACTGCTCAAACATCTACAGATATAGGATGTATTGTACAATGGCATACCACTGTGTTTTAAAAAGTGCCAAGATTATTTGCGAATTGCACGCTTTCTGGTTTAATAGAGGTAAATTCATCAGGGCGTCAGGATTGTCCGCTTTCGCCTTTATTATTTGCAGTATACTTGGAACCACCTTGTCTAAGTGTACTACTTAACTCTGTAATTAGTGGATATAAATATGAAGTCTAAGAAATTAAAGTCCTAACCAACGCAGATGACATTGCCTTTTTCTGCGTAGACAAACCGAGTGTCCAGGAAGCACTAAACACCACTATGTGTTTCAGTCAAATTTCCGGAGCTAATGTTAATTTTGATAAAACCAGGGGATTCTGGCTGGGCGCGTGGGCACTAACTCCCTCGGTTTTGTAAAATATTCGTTCGAACAGAGCTCCAGTACGTTATCTTGGTGTGCCTCTTACTAACTACCGTAAAAGTGGCCTTTATTAGACGTCCGCCATAGCCCCTATTCGTTGAAAGGTATTACCTTGGCAATGACGGGATCTTCCCGCTTTTTCGGGAGACAAAGCATGCAGCATCTTCGTTACATTAAAGCTTGTGTACATTCTGAAAGTATTGCATTAGTCTCGCGTAGATATCCAGGCATTTCACGTGATATTTGCCTGCTTCATTTGGAACTCTTCATGGGAAGCCATGTGAAGAGACAAGCTTTTTCTTCCGCTTGATAAAGGGGGACTTAGTCTTGTGCGTTTGTTTGTACGACAACTGGTGATGTGATTTTTTCACCTTAAATATGTGTCCTCCGTTTCTTCTGACTGTTATCCGGAAGCGTCTTGCTTACCGCCTCCCTTTTCTTTTTGTCATGGCTACTGTTTCTGAAAAATTCTAATTGTGAGTTTTTTAAAGAAATTGTTGAGGCTATGCAGTTTTTGAAAGCCAGATTCACTTTAGGGTGTCTATACAATAGAGACAGAACGACACTCACTGCTTCACTTGTTAACAATCTTTTTCCTGATTGTGTTGACCAAAACCAATATGTATGTCAATCTGGCCATGATGTGTTGTACCGGTTGCGCAAAATGTGTATACCACAGCGAAAACGTTTTTCATGCACATCGTGTTATCCTAGGGGCTAGTCATGCGCCGTCGCCGTCCACAGCCACCCCTCCTCCTCCGCCAGCCATTTGTGCATCCCTTCCTCCTCTCAACACAGCGCGCGCTGCGCTCGCTTCTCCCCTCCGCGCGCCGCGCGACCTTTAGTTATACGTGCGCCAGCTGTATGCTAACGCGCACATGCGCAGGCCGGGGCCAGCGCTCGCTATAAATAAACGAGTGTCGGGGCACGCCGCCCTTCGTCGGTTGGTTTGTGCGGTCGCTCCACGCCCGATGTCGCCGGTGAAAATGTATGCTTACGAATCCGCAAACACACTTACCGACGTCCCTTCCTATTGCGTCAGCGGAACCGCAAGCAATTCTGAAGACACTTCGTCCGTGTACAAGGCCGCGCTGAGAAGAAGCCGTGGAAGAATACCTGAAACAATGACGGCAACGACAATCCTTCGTGATAGTTGGTGACTTCAACGTCGACGTCACCAAGGACGATTAGGTGGTCGACTACATGGAGTCGCGGCACTCGCTGAAACGAGCAACGCACGACGGCAAACATCATCCGGCCACGCTTTGCAGTACGTTTATCGACCACGTCTTTGCAAATTTCGACCTTCGACTGCTTCAACTAGACAACTCACCCTTCACTTTACGGACCATAAAGCCATCTTGCTCAAAATACCCAGAGCGTCTCATCAATAAACATCGTCTTTTGCAGCATACGTGCATGCGTGTTCACTCTTGTTCACTCGTGTTCACTCATAACACACACGCATGTCGCAAATTACAAACCACATTTATCGCAGTTCAACATATATGTTCCGCATGCTAACCAGTGTTCCAACTCGGGAAGCTGCGGTCCTTTATTTCTTTAAGGTACACACCTCAATGTTACCAGTAAAGACGTCGATTCATTAAAAAATTAAATAATACGTGCCCTGGTACCAGGGCACGTATTTATCTTTTTCATGAATTTAGGGACATCCCTAATTTCAGGCTGTGCAACGAGCCTGAAGCAGTCGATCATTGTTTTATTCAATGACGTGATGCGTGTCATTTCTGGGACATCCATAAGAAAATCATCAAAAAAGAGTTTCCTATTACAGCTTGTGGTGTTAGGTTCTTAACGTTCAAAAAGACCATTAACAATAATGCACCATACCATTTAATCATGTTATTGGGCCTTTATTGAATATGAAGGATTGGCAGACATGCATGATTGGCAGACGTGCTGAGCCACCTCGTTCGACAAAGGTTGTTTTCCGAGGAGCAGCAGCCAATGTGCTTAGTGTTGTAGACACTTTCGACCCTGTTCCGGAGTGGCGTGGACTTCTGGACATGTGTATTGTTTACCGAACATATGAAGGTTCGTTGGACTGTGTCAAATTGTGCGTGGGAGCAGAATTTTGAAACACTTAATTGTATACATATATCAAATAAACATTGATTGCATGATTTCCATGTGTTAAAGAAAATAAATCACAGCGTATCCACGGAGTGAATGTTATGAGTGGGGCGAAGCTTCGTCAGCCCGTTCGTGTTTCCGTCCGTCCGTTCGGTCTTGCTTCCGTCAGTCCGCGCGACCCCTTGTGCGTCAATACATTCGTCTGCCCGTCTGTCCATGCGTCCATCCGTGAGTCCGTCTATCTGTCTGTCCATCTGTTCGTGCGTCCATCCGTCCATCCATCCGTCTGCTAGTCTGTCTGTCCTTCCATTCATGCGTCCGTCCATGCATCCATCTAGTGAACACTTCAAGTACCTCCATCTCCCATTTCGTAACTTTTGTGGCACCACATACCCGCTCTAGATCAGGTATGTGCCACCGGTGGGTACATACATACATACATACATACATACATACATACATACATACATACATACATACATACATACATACATAATACATACGTACATACATACATACCAACATACATACATACATACATACATACATACATACATACATACATACATACATACATACATACATACATACATACATACATACATACATACATACATACATACATACATACATACATACATACATACATACATACATACATAGGGAGGAGTGACAGTCCCACGCCATAAGGAGCTTTGCCCCTATAAGCACCAGGGTAGCTCAGTGGTAAAATGCTGGGCTGGCACACAGCAGACCCGGGCTCGAGCCCTACTGTGTCTTTGGTGCGAGGTTTTTTCTAATTAAGCGCGATGTGGTTACGGACACCGGCAGCGGCGGACCACTGGACGTGACCCGTGTTGTGATCTCACAACAGCTTTCACGGTAAAATCAAGAAGCAATGCTTGAAAACAGAGAAACAGGGTGTTTTCTAATCTTGTCCAAAGATATATCACCGTGAATAAGCTTGTCGCCATCAACATGCGTCCTATAAAGTAAGTATACTTCAAATAAACTGTGACGATAAGAATAAAGGGATACTAAAGAGAGCGATTTTTTGCTTACCAGTACAATACAACTTCACAATCCCGAAAACAACACTCTTACCACGAGGCGATGCTCGGTAAACGAGAAAACGAATGAAAAGAAAATGCGGGTGCAGAGGCCTACTTGAGATTCGCGCACCAAATACTATGACGTAAGAGAATCTGAAGGTGTCTACCTGGTTCTTACTACCTTCTAATCAATAAAAGTGAAGTGCTCTATTGCTGCCACAGACCAAGCTAGCGAAGTTTCCAATGCTGTGAAACACAAAACCAATGGTGTGAAACCAATGCTGTGAAAACACAAAAATATGAACTTTAATTTTTTGTCATGCACAGACATATAGGCGCTAAATTAAAAAAAATGAAAATGCAACCTTGATTATCTCTGCTAGTAATAAGTTTATAACAGCGCAACATATAACATTATGGTTGTCAGAGTGCAGTTTATAAATGCAGACTATTCATTGTTCCTTTATAGGGTCTCTCTATAAATTAGCAATGGTGTGTCTCGCGAAAAAATCGGTTTTGTTTTTCGTTTTTCTTATTCTATGCGATGCAATATGGGGATAAATTATTGACTTTGTTGTGCTCCCATGTAGACGTGCCACGAAAAAATAGGAGGAAGACGACAAAGAAACCAATCCGGCACTCGGTATCATTAATGCTGCCTACGTAGAGTAACTGTGTATGGTCCGTATGAAACCAGATGAACGCATAGGTCCGCCACCTTGCTTGACTAGCAACAAGCTTTGCGGCAAAGTCGCCCTCTGTTTTTGCAGATGACACCCTTGCCGTGTTTTTTTTTTGTCGTGTTGCATATTGACATACTATCTGGGCTTGCGTCCTTCGCGCACTGTTCGCAGTGCTTGAAGCACGCTTTTCTGCCCAATTGCCAACAAAGTGCAACGTAAGAGCCGACTAATTAGCGTGGTAAGGAAAAATGCGATGTTCATGCTCAGCATGTGGCGAAAAGTGCAGAGCGAACATTATCAACTTCGTTAAGGACGGTAGTATTTGTTGGGGAACTTCGACAGAAAAATTTTGGTCTGTCTGTCTGTCTGTCTGTCTGTCTGTCTGTCTGTCTGTCTGTCTGCTTGTCTCTCTGTACATTTGTCTGTTTGTCTGCCCTTAACGATACCCCAAACGGCACACAACGATACTTCTAGCGGCCGACCCTATCCGCAGTGCCCTCCTATATTGCTCAAAATTCAGCGTTCATACTTGTGCGATTGTCAGTTAAAAAGCAACTATTGCGCATATCTGAGGTACCATAACAACCCGTCAATATTCTGCATGTGTGTATTTTACCAAAAAAGGCATACATAAGTAATTCTAAGGACTAGCGGTTGTGATGCTGCGCTGATAATGCAACACTTGCGCAAAAAAGGCAAGTATTTCCAGCGCTTTGCTAATACGTCATGGTGGTGCCACCTACCCGTCACCTTGCGTTCTACACCTTATCGCCTCCGAGACGGGCACGCATGCCGCGCGTATCGTTTTCAAAGATAACTGCCAGATAGCGCTCATGTCTCAGGACACACTCCTGATTGAGTGCACATGTGGTTGTTGAGGACATCTTTTAGCGAAAAAGATGCACTGCAGTAAACACAAGAGAAAAGACGCTCTCTGTGTGAGAGCACATGTGTAGTATAAAGAAGCGTTCCTGAGAAAAGGATGCCTTGCAGTGGTCACAGGAAAAAGCACGCTGTCCGGCGTGAGTACGCATGTGTTGAACAAGGTATCGTTTCATCACAAACGATGCATTGCAGTGGACACGGGAGTGGATCCTCCTGACGGCGGCCCCAGGCCCGTATGAAGTCTCTTGAGCAAAGCTGAAAAATTTATTCAATGAGTCACTGGAGGATATACTTAATATTGTGAATTATTCGATAGGAGAAGCTTGGATTCTATCTGAATGTAAAATTGGGAAAAATCATACCTGTTCTAAATAACAAGTGAAGGCTACATTTTAGACAATATAAGGGCAATTGTGCTAACGCCAATTTCGTCAGAGTAATAGAAAGAGTAGTGCACGTTCTCATAATAAAATTTGTGGACAGAGAAAGGATTCTTCTCCCATGTCAAATTGGATTCAGACAGGGATGTTCCATATGGCATGCACATATTAACATAGAGAGTCGCACACATCTGGTGCGATGTCAAGGGCAGTTACGCAACTGTAGTTACGCTGTACATCACAAAAGGGTTTGGTAGTGTTGAGCATAGTGTACTAGTCAGCTCTCTGAGAGAAATCAATTTGCCGGTTCATTTAGAAGCGTGGATTGCGGAATGTCTAGAAAATAGAAAGTTTTACTGTTCACAAGATGGTAGTTCTTCAAGTGCTTATCAACAAAAACAAGGAGTTCTCCTGGTTGGTCTTTTGACTCCAGTGCTTCTTATTATTTTAATAAGCTCGTTCCCACGTAATGCGAATGTTCAGACGTATGAGTACGCTGTTTATATCGCGCTCTTTTTGTCAGCTCATGACAATCAGGCTCTCTATCAAAAACTCCAAATGTAGTTATTTGAAGTAGAACACTGGCTCGACGTTATTCGTCTTTCTCTAAACGTGAACAAGTTTGCATTATTTGTATTTCCTATATAAGACCCAGTACACATATATCTCATACAAAACTGATACAATTCGTTAAATATCTAGAAGTGATATACGGCAGCTCTCTGGTATGGCGAAACCACATCAAATATACTGTGGCAAAGGGTGTTTGGGCAGTCGGCTTATTACGAAGGATAAGGAACAGGCGATCAGGAATGCGCAGAGCCACGTTAATACCAATACACCACACGTATATGAGGCCAGTTCTAGGATTTCGATGTGTCTTATACTTCGGGGCACCTGGTTATAAGCTGCGCCTTCTTGTTCTTCTGGAGAAGCAGGCACTACGCATGTGCTCAGGGCTACCTAAATTTATAGCGAATAACGTTTTATATAAAGAAGCTAGAATTCCCTCACTCCTCACCAGATTCGAAATATTGGCTGTGAAAACGTACTTAAGGGCATTTGAATCTCCTTCAAGGCGTGTAGAAACAGTTTATATTGCGCAACCTGGTTTATTTTTTCTTGTCATGGGTCTAGATTTCACACAACCGAAGTAAAGTGTGTACAGTTTCTCATTAATTAACTGTCCGCGCAAATTATGGAGGTTCTTCTACTTTGTAGCTCGAAAAGTTCTATCCAAATATACTTTGATGACATTCTCTCTAATATTGCTAAACCCCTACCGAATAATATTTTAAGAGCTACATTAAAAGACTACCTGCTAGGAATGCAAGCCCATGTCATCATTGTGACGGACACTCATAGCGAAATGCAGAGATTGGCATCGGTATATTCGGCCTTCTTTCAGACAAGTCCTTTTCCCTCCGAATTCCAGGTTTCACACCTATCTTTAATGCAGAATTTTCAGCTGTAGTACTGGCCCCTCGAAAGCTGCCAACATCAGTTAATTCCACCGTAATAATAACAGGCACCTTGTCGGTCTGCAGTGCGCTCGCGACATCTCGTGATTCGAAAGCATTAAGCGAATTCGATCCTTTAGTACCGAATCACTTAACTCAGGTGCGATTCTTTTGGGTTCCGGGGCATAGATGCATAACTCTAAATAAAACGAAAGCGACGTTAGGCGCACCAGCCATTATTATTACCCCTACAACAGCCTTTATAGTAGCGTCTAGATTTCGGAGGCTAATGATGATGCGAGAATTCTCTTCACCATCTTCTAAAAATTCTCCTGATTTCTACCATCTAATGACACCCTGGAAAACATCTTCATGTCATAACCGGCACCTGGAAGTTTTAATCACTTGATTACGCTGTCGTATTCCTCCATTAAATTTTTATTTTTTTAGAGCAGGCTTGACTTCTACCCCGCTTTGTTGTTTTTGTGGAGAACAGGACACGGTGGAACACTTTTTAATCTCTTGTAGAAATTTTTCATCATTAAGAAAAGTATTACTAGAAGTTGCGTTACAAATCCTTGGATTAGCTTTGACAATGTCAAACTCACTCCTTAGGAACACATAATCTAGGTCACAGCAAGAGAAAAGTGTGCGAGTCCATGCAAGACTTCATTGTACAGTCGAAGTGATTTACTCAATAACCTCAATTTCAAAAGGTTCTCAAGTTACCAATGTAAACTATTGAAAAAAAATTGTCCTTGAAATCAATCATTTATTGCTTCTTCAGTAGGAACTAATTCACTCAAATATTTTGTCACGAATAATTTACTAAAAATTAATATTTCTGTCAATATTCATTTGGCTAGTATTTAAATATATGTATTTCTTTTCGTTAAGCTACCCTATTCTTGGTCAATCTCCCATGGTGGGTGTGAGCTAAAAGTTTAGGATCTACATCTACATCTACATCTACTGCCTAGCAGTAAGGTGAGTGCACAGATTAATGTGGATATTCATGTATTCTACCGAACCAGACTTGCCCTGCAACTATATGACGTCATAACTTTTTCTAATTGGCCAGCCCAACGCACTACGCGCGTAATAATGAATCAGGTGCATCAGGAAGCAGTTGACAACCAAAGTCATTTTCTATTTATTTCACTATTCTTGATCCTTCAAAATTGTCGCATCGGTACCTACCCTAAGTGTTGTTGGTGTCTGCTAGGATGTTATATCTTGATGCACTATACTGGTAAGCAGTTCTTCATGAAATTACAGATAAAGGCGGCACACCTACATCAACTGTTACACAAAACAACCGTAACATAAATAATCTAGCAATCGGCACACACGCATGCAGTGGGCTTTAGTTACGCCTTTAAACATGGCCTTAAGAGCGAAGTTTCTCTTAGTATAACCTTTCCTCGCATTAGGCGTAACCAGCAGTATCTCGCGAATAGTATATTAGATGGTGCTGTCTCATAAAAGTGCATACAAACTGCAGTTGAGTGAGGATATTCTAGGTGACGCTGTACCACTACTCTCCGACTGACTGCTGCGCAGGCTGGGCCTGGGTGCACGAAGAACGGGTGCCTTTCTCAGTCTCCTGAATCGTCGCTGTGCGTGTCAGATTATTGATGGGGCATGAACTATCCTGGATCGTCGACGTACGGGTCGGACAATTGGTGAGGCTTGGGCGAAGTGGAGCGGTGTATATGTGGAGGGCCATGGCGGCTCCTGCTCGTCGACTCGCAGACAGACAGATGGACGGACGCATGCACGGATGCATGCACGGATGGACGGATGCATGCACGGACGAACGGACGCTGCATGGACGAACACAACGCATGCACGGACGCATGGGTGGACGGATGGATGCATGCAGAGACACACGGACGCAGGTACGGACGGGCACTTCGCCCAACTCATCATAATTCATTACGTGAATATGCTGTGATTTTTTCAAGTTCGTTGCTCTTCTCGCCTTACTGCATCCGCGTTGCCAGCATTCAGTCCACTTTTTTTTTCGTGTGTTCTTTGAAATATTATTTCTTTTTCCCTTTGGAATCTGAAAAGTGTAAATGGCACGATGCGGCTATTTGAGCTCATAGGTTTTACGTGGTATACCAATGAAACAACTAAGATAGACGTGGCCTTTGGGTACTCCCCAATAATATGAAACACCTGTGGTTACTGTTCACCTGAAACCTAATGAACAATTTTGTTTGTTTTTTGCATTTCGGGGTCGTAACAATGCTACAATCATGCACACCTTTGTGTTTAGAAGCATAATAGCCCTGGTGCTAGGCTAATTGGAAAAATATCAGTAGCAATGCGTGTTGAAATGCACGCAAGGTCAATGCACCTTGCTTAACATCCTCATGCCAGTGCAAGTTACAGAGATCAATGGTTATCCCGAAGAGAAATATTTTATCGCAAAGCCACACATTAAAGGGACACTAAAGTCAAATATACAATTTTCGTCACAGTGAAAGCTTAATCTATGACAACATCTAAAAAGACAATGTTATCAACAACAGTGCCCTACTAACCGTGAAATAAAGGTAAATGCAGAAGAACACAGGTGCCGCAGTAGAACATTCTCAAAATGACTCCGATGACATCAGAAGGACCACCCACAATTAATCACCAATAATCTATCTAGCTGCACTAACTAAACAACCTTCCGTGCATCAAAAGATGCAATAAAATGCTGCTTTTCGTTTCTGTTTGATTCACAAAAAAAAAATAACCGCCGGACGTTACTATGGGGATTGGCGCGAGTGGTTCAAGAAATCAATTTCAGCGTAGTTACGCTGGACATGTGGTGCCGTCTAGCGGGGCGCTATTAAACCAAAAAACGCCTGCCATGGCCTCCGAAAGCGGGCGCGCGCTCCCGCCACCTCGGAGGTTATGGTTGGTGCTGCTATGGCCCTCTCTGCTCTCGGTCTGCTGCTACTAGCGCTGTAAATCCGGGAAACATTGTGCACTGCAACAGTGACGTGAGCCGGTCCGGTCGGTCCGCTTCTTGAGGCGGGTAATTTGAAGTGCGCTAACCCGATGCGAACCACTCAAACGTGATTTTATTTCAAAACAGGCCCTTCGTTGCCACAAAAGTAACACTACGAGGTTTCTAGAGGACTATTTCAACAATCGATGCCGACGTAATGGTTGCCGTTAGTGTCCCTCTAACAAAAGATATGGTACTGGCTCAAACTTCTACAGCTGGAAGCTAGTGCCAGTCTCGTCCCCTTTAACTGTACGTGTGTCGATTTGTGCTAAAATGTTTTTGCTCCAGAATATAATACCAACTAGCCCAAGAAACGGTTTTGCTAAGCCAAATGGTTATCGGCAAGGAGTATAGCTAACGCTTTCATTAAATTTTTTTTCATTCTGTGTGTTCTTTTTTTCACTTCTATCGTCCAAACATGGTATGCGTGGTCTGTCGACGAAGAAAGAAAAGAAAAAGAAACGAAGCTCACTGTGATTGTTGTGACACTTGGCGCTTGTTCTTTGCACACATCGTGTCGTCATTCACACGAGGAGGCCAACTTTCAAAGTTCAAAGAGGAGGCCAGCCTTCAATGTTCAAAGATATGCACGATAAAAATTGAAAGAAATATATAAACTAAATTTTGGTTCAGTTGAGAGGTACCGCTTGATGCGCTTCCCATTCGTAGCCGAAAGATGCCGACTACTGACGAAGTGGTTCCCGGTCACGTAAGCAAGCAGTCCCTATATCTCAACAGCATCCTTCCTGAGTGCTCAGGCAGTGGGGAGGCTTCATTACTTGCCATGCCAAAGGTCATATGAACCACCTGGTCTCATCCCCAGGCAAGCTTACAATGGTGGAGCCCTTGCCCACCATTCATGTCCCAGGAAGACGACGCCATAGATTTCTACCTGCGGTCATTGGGCGCGGGACCATACTAGAACAACTTGCTCCTCTTCGGTATCGTCGCATTGTTCGCACAGGTGCGGCTGCCAGCACCCATCATGTGACTTGCGTTGTACTCACTCTCATGAGTATGAGCGAGAACACCAGCAGCAAATATAATGTATAAGAAACATTCGCCGATAGCTTGTAGACTAACACCTCTTTATTGTGGTGACTGCCAATATGCATAAAATTTTCGCTACGTGTGTGCACTTTTCCACAAATAAAAGTGAAGAAACGCTTTATATGATCGCCGCCTTTGGAAATCAATACTAGACCAAACATCAATGCGCACGTGGGACAGCCTTCGATTATGTTGCGTAAACACAGAATATTTCGCGTGGTGAAATGTGTGGTTGCGCTTTTCAGCTGCTCACTCACAAGCCGCGGATTTGATCCCGGCAGCGGCAGTCTCATTTAGGTGAAGCCAAAATGGCGAAAGCTTGTCTACTGTGTGATGTCAGCGAAAGACAAAGTACACGGAATGGTCAATATTTCTGAAGCCCTTCATAGCCATGTTCCTCACAATCATGTCATGTTGGGATATAAAACTATAAATAATATATAGGTTAAATATGAGAACTAAATATTGACTACGCGCTCAGATACGCACATGTCTTTGATTGACGTATGACACTGCCATAAGCCATGTGGTATGCAAAGATAGGCTTTATTTCAACTGTATTTTCCGCCGCAAAAAGGCCTCTCAGTTGATTCTTGGCGAGCATCGGTGCTGTCTCACCGCCTTCGCTTTTGGCAACCTTTGCCCACACACCATTTTTCACAATGACTCCTGAAGCTCCGCTTTACCTAATTCTAACCTTCGGCCCCTTTTTATGACTACATGTCAAACCAAAAGCTTGCGATTCTTATACTGTATAGCACTTTGCTTGGAGCGAGTGACAACGGGGACTATATGAAAGTATAATTAATGTATTTTTAAAAGACGTAACATGTGACTCTTTCCTTGACAAATGAGTAGCTTACGTTATCTTAGCTCAATCGGCCGTTTTCATGAAGGCATTTGAATCAGGCTGTTACAGTGATGTGAAAAATCTTTGTATGTGGAAAACCCTACGGGTTGAAAAAGAGAGAGAAAAGACTTTATTCGCAGGATCCTTCGTGCATGTAGTTTCCGGCCGCGCAGGGCTCGCACTACCCTTCTAGTGCTTTAGTCTAATAGAGTACCAAGAACACTTGGCCTAGATTTAGAGAGTCACGTCAGGCCTAGAATCTGATACTTGGGTCCCTTGGGGCGATTTGATGGGCCGTTGGTTCTCGTTCTCTTCTGCCTGGCCAGCGCCTCCTCAAGCCACTGGATCGCCCAAGATGAGTTGCAAAACAGTGCGCATAAAGCAGAGCTGGACTCTTACGCGAAAAAGCAAAACGCACTCGAGTGTGAAGTGTATGTAAATTACGGCTATTGTGACCATTGAGCTAATCCCTAGATGAGCTGAAAATATTATTACGTGCTTTGGCTAGTCTTATGATTATTTTCCTGCATTTTCCAGCTTCGCTATAGGAATTTTTAATAAGGCATTTTCTACAATGAATAACATGCCTGCATAAATCATAGTTTTCATTGCAAGCCGACAATACCAACAGCAAGTTTCAGCAAGAAGGCAATCTGCCCATAAATAGGCATGAATTTTGTGAAACCATGGGATAGCCAAGTTATCACGTATCAACGCCTGCATAAAAACGTAGCCGCTGTTTAATACAACCGGAATTTATAACCCTGTAAAAAGGGGTTTATTGAGGGAACTGAGCAAGCGGGTGGTAGCTCGAAAGGAACGCAGGCGGACCCTGATGACGGTGCTCGATCGTCGATCTCGTGCCTTTTTCTTGTGTTGATGATAGTTGAGCTGATGGTATCGACGTCTTCCTTATTCACTATAATTACCCCCGGCGAAAAAGTTGAACCCATCCTGGCAATCTAACACGTGGGGACAAGCAGGTCAAAGTAAGGCTTGAGACGGTTTACGTGAGCAATATCACGTCCACGCCGACGACGGTCGCTTGGTGGCGTAAAGGGTTAAATAACGTAGTTCACGGGTGAGGTACGCTCGACCACGTGGTAGAGACCATGATAATTAGAGAGTAGCTTGGGTGATACACCAGGGGCGCAGGGCGGTACATGCAGCCATACAAGTGCTCCAGGAACGAACGTTGGGGCAGAACGATGGTCGTCGTCACGGGTCTGCTTCTGGCGCTGTTGGTCGGCTGTAGTAAGCCGCTTGGCTAGCTTGCGGCACTCTTCTGCGTAACGAGTGGCTTCCGAGACAGGCGTGCATTCGGAGGGATCTGGGGAGTATGGTAGTAAAGTGTCGATGAAGTGCGATGGTTGGCGACCGTACAGGAGAAAAAATGAGGAAAACCCGCTAGTGACTTGCGTAGCGGTGTTATACGCGTAAGTCACAAATGGAAGAACGAGGTCCCAGTTTGTTTGATCAGAAGCGACATGCGTCGCGAGCATGTCCCCCAGAGTACGACTCAACCGCTCAGTCAAACCGTTCGCCTGTGGGTGGTAGGCTGTACTTTCCGGTGTACAATATGGCAATGTTGAAGTGCTTGGATTACATCGGAGAGAAAAACACGCCCTCGGTCACTGAGGAGTTCGCAAGGAGGACCATGACGAAGGACAAAACGATTGAATATGAAAGTTGCGACGTCTTGTGCTGCAGCTGTGGGGAGAGCTGCAGTTTCAGCGTACCGTGTAAGATTATCCACAGCCACGATAGCCTATCCGTTGCCTGCCGTTGTCAATGGTAGTGTTCCCTAGAGGTCAATTCCTACACGGTCGATTGGGCGGTCTTGGCATGGAAGGGGCTGCAATGAACCTGTTGCAGGATGTTTTGGGTTTTTCCGCCACTAACATTCGTGTCCACCGCGAATGAACTGGCGGACGAAGGTAAACATTCCACGCCAGAAATACCTTTTTCGTAAACGCTCGTAGGTCTCGAAAACACCGGCGAGAGCACATTGTGGGTCGGAATGAAACGACGCGCAGATAGTAGAGCGCAGCGTTCGGGGAATGACTAGTAGCCATTTCATACCATCTGCTGAATAGTTGCGCCGGTAGAAAAGGCCATCCTGAATACTGAAGTGTGGAGCCTGGCGGCGCACGGTTCGAGTGGTTGGAAGTGTCGGTGCTTCGGGTAACGCGTCAAGAAGCGAAGCTATCCATGAGTCGTTGCTTTGTGCAGAAGAGATGGTGTCCTCGTCAAGAGCTGAAAACGTGTGAAGGTTGCGTTGCATGAGGCCGCGTTGCAGCATATCGTCCACCTGTTCGGTAATAACTAGGCGTTCCGCCGCAGAGACATGGTATGGTCGTTGTCGTAGTGGCGCATGGGAGCTGGTATTGATGTAATGTAGAGTGGTAGAAGTGCGGCCAAGTGAAGGTCGAACAACATAGAAAGATTCGCGGTACTGGTACGGCAGTTGGAGGAGATCAGATCGTTCAGATGGTGACAGTCGTCTGCGATCGCCGAATTAAACGCTTTCGAAGCCTGTAAGTCAGAGTGGCTAAAAACACTGACGGTGGCGAGGTCACTTTGCGATGATTCTTGCGGCACGGTAAAAATTTGTCCATTATCAACGGGCTGTACGCATCCAAGAGATTCGCCTTTAAGAAATTTGATGGTATGTGGAAAGAAATTGGCAAGGCAGATATCACTGGCTCGATTACAAATTGCGAGGGCTGAATAAGGGAGCAGAAGTGGTTTCCGACTTAGAAAGAGGCTTGATGGCTAAAAAAATACATATTCATCACGCCTGCCGTCAGAGACTTCAGGGAGCAAAACAGCTGTTGTTGGTGGAATGTCAGTATCTTCTTTGACAACTAGCTTGTGTGCGGCTCGATTCGTCTGGTCGTAGGGCTGGTCGAACACCGGAAGCAGTTCAAATTCGGAATGGACACAATCTATAACAGCGTGATTACGCGATAGGAAATCCCATCCAAGTATTATGTCATCAGAGCAGGAGGAAAAGACGATAAACTCAGCAATGAAGTGGTCCTCTGCAAGTGTGAGTCGGGCAGTGCAGGCAGCTATAGGTCGAACAGGTTCTCCATTTGCTGCACGTAAGGACATCATATCAAGCGGCGTGGTCACCTTACGGAGCTTGCGGCAAAGTGTGCATCTATAAGGGACATAGCGGTACCGGTATCTACAAGAGCGTATGCATGGGTGCCGTCTACAAAAACTTCGACGATATTTGACGGCAAAGTGCGAGGACTTGAACGTCTCGATAGCGCAGCTTTTGCCTCCTGAACTGCGACGGCTAGTTTCCCTCATTTGGAGGGGCTGGTCGGAAACGCATGGGTGACAAGGAGCGACGATTGGGTGAAGGTGAACGACGAGACGAAGTTGCCAGATAGTCATGGGAAGGCGTGCTTGACTGATGATCCGAACTTTCATACCCAAAAGGGGGTCTGTCCATGTAGTTGCTCCGTGATCGGGCGTCTGTGTAGCCGGGCACGTGTCAACGGCAGTATCAGGAGATATGGCCAGGGCCACCGCATGCAAAATAGATCGGCCGGTTATCACGCGTTCGCCAGGCATTTGCAGCGAGGGGCGCCACCCACGCGACATACGGCTGAGTCGGGGCTGTGGTAGCGAGGGGAGGGGCCCATGCGACAGAAGACTGAGTAGGAGCGATGACATGCGGCAGTCCATTGAACGGCGAGAGCTGGTGTGGCTGCTGCCTCTTTACTACGTCAGCATAGGTAAAAGGCGCAGCGACAACTTGCTGCTGAAAGGGCACTAGCATAGTCTCGGCAATCTGGTCCTGAAGCACATGTCGGAACATGAGAGCTAACGGGGCCGGTGGTCGCTCTTGCTGCGGCTGCGGGAGCTCTTGGCGCTGACAAAACAGCAGGAGGGAAAGCTGACGTGCTACCTCCTCACTCACAAAGTCTTTCATTTGTGCTAGGAGGCGGGAGGGGTCAGGCAAGACGTCCAGTGCAGCGAGTGATTGGTTATTAGGCTGAAATGGACGACGGGTGAGAGCTCGTTGCCGTCGCTATTCTTCCTAGCTCTGGCACAGAGTTTTACAACTTCAGACACCGTACCAGAAGACTTCGCAAGGAGCATTTGAAATCGTCGTCATCGACACCTTTCATAATGTGCTAGATTTTGGCACTTTCGCTCATTGTGGCATCGACGCGCCTACAGAGATCGAGTATATCTTCGATATTGGCGGTAAACGTTTCGCCAGTTTCTTGTGCCCCTGTACCCAGGCGTTGTTCGGCGCGCAACTTCCGCACGGCCGGGCGACCGAAAACCGAGGATATTGCCTGCTTGAAAGCGGCCCAGTTTTCAAACTCGGATTCGTGGTTTGTCTACCACAGCTTTGACCCATTAGCCAAGTAAAAGTTGACAGTGCTCAACTTGGCAGCGTCATCCCACCTGTTTGATCCACAGACTTTTTCTTAGGACGACAGCCAGTCCTCGACGTCCTGGTCTTCGGTGCCCTAAAAGATCGGGGGGTCTCGCTGGTGAACCGGGCCGGGGCAAGTAGCGGCCGCGTGAGTTGGTGTCTGTTAGGCAGCGTCAACTTGCATGGTCGACGGCAGGGTGCGGGATCTGAGTTCCAGGGTGTAGGTCATGTAGTTACCTAGCACGATCCACTAAATGTAAAGGGGGGGGGGGTTTATTGAAAAAACTGAGCAAGCGGGTGGTAGCTCGAAAGGAACGCAGGCGGACCCAGGTGACGGTGCTCGATCGCCGATCTCGTGACTTTTTCTTGTGTTGATCATAGTTGAGCTGATGGTATCAACGTCTTCCTTATTCACTATAACCCTAACATAACGAATTTGCGCGGTACCAAAGGAGAGAGCAGCTTTATATTGATAAGAATCACTCAACCTAACATCGTAACATGATCTTTATAATGAAAGCTTCATAATGAATTTAGTCTGAGTTCATCCTTCTGAAAAAAAAATAATTTCAACGACCACTACCCCACACCGAGGTGCCGTTCCTGTAAACGTTTGGCACATTATCATGTCTCTCGAGCATATTTTGCGAATGCAACTCCTATTGCTTGCCTGTTAATGCGGTACTTACCGTATGGTCTACTGTGGGCCTTCCTCATTGATCCCGACTGGCGAAAACTTCATCATCGGCCCCACAAGCTTGACCTGTGGCGTTCTGGTAATGGAACTATACCGGAAACTAAGTTCGAAAGAATGATGGCAACCAAAGTGCGGTGAGAAGCAGTACTAAGTTACAATGATGAGATAATGGGTTTTAACTGGCTACCATTGGTAGAATTGATTGTCCGAGAATTCCTTGGGGCTAAACGGTCACAGTGGATAGCCAACAAGGTGGCTTGTAAAAGCACTCGGAAGGTACCAGGAAGCAATTTATTTTCTGCATTGCCTTTTCAATCAGTGCTTTTTTAAAGTTTACTGAAAGCAGATGTTTAACACATCTGCTTCAAGGAGACCTAAAAAGACGAGCATTTTTTTAACAGCGTGTATCTTTGAGCAGTGTGTATCTGGTTCAAGGCATCTTGCCTTCAATATGCTGCCTTAAAGTTGCTTCCGAAAATAGAGGACCCCCTGAACAAACGTTCGCTTCTGTTATAAGGTTATTCAGCTCAAATTGCAATTGGAGCAAGATAAAGGCAATCCCATATTTATTCATTTTTTATTTTGTTCCCCCGCCAGTGCACTAATAACGACATTTGCAGGCCTATTATGTGAGAACCTATAATTTTTTTTGCTTTTCTCACACAAGGATACGGAAACTTGATGATGCTTCAATATTACCGTACTTGAAAATGCACCATAAACTATACGTACATTTCTATATTTCGCAGCCTTCTTCGGCAAGGGGTTAATATCTACTGCGTCGTAGCATGGTAATAGAGGCATGCCAAAGAGCCCACTTTTTGTACTTCAGTTCCCAGAAAGATGAATGGCATTCGAATCCCGATTAATGATCCATCAAACAGATCACTCACTTATTTATGTTTAATGCATTTTCAGCGTTCACGGTGTTACAATAAAGATATTAGAAAATGAAAAGGCAAGTCTACGAAATGGCAAGTTATGTTATTCTGCTGTGACACTTACAGTGGAACGGGCCATCTGCTATACATATTCTGGTTATACTTCTGAGCAAGGTGCAATAATCACAGCGTGCTTTTACGTGCGGAACATATTATACTAGGGACTAGTCATGCGCCGTCGCCGTCCGCAATCTTCCCTTCTCCTCCGCCAGTCATCTGTGCATCCCTTCCTCTCCTCAACACAGCGCGCGCTGCGCTTATTTCTCCCCTCCGCGTGGCACGCGATCTTTAGTTTTACGTGCGCCAGCTGTATGCTAACGCGCGCGTGCGCAGGCCGGGGCCGGCGCTCGCTATAAATAACCAAGTGTCGGGGCGCGCCGCCCTTCGTCGGTTGGTTTGTGCGGTCGCTCCACGTCCGATGTCGCTGGTGAAAATGCATGCTAACGAATCCGCAAACACACTTACTGACGTCCCTTCCAATAGCGTCAGTCATGGTGTTGGCGGAACCGCGAGCAATTTTTAAGACACTTCATCCGTGGACAGGGCCACGCTGAGAAGATCTCGCGATGCGGAACGCAAACGTCGGCGTCGAGCGGATGATCCCCAGCTCCGAGAACGTGACGCAGCTGTGAGACGTCAGCGCCGAGCGGAGGATCCCCAACGCGAAGCAGCTGCGATACGTCAACGTCGAGCGGAATATTCCCAGCTTCGAGAACGCGAAGCCGCTGCGAGGCGTAAGCACCGGTAAGAGAATCCGGACGGTGAAGCCACGTGCAAGCGTCGACACCGCGAGGCCGATCTCGATGCCGCCCGCGAGCGCGAGTGCGCCGCGACAGCGGCGTGGCGTGCCAAGCAGCCACGCACAACGCTCGCTTCAAGCGCGACTTCCTCGACCGGAGGTTCGGCCACAGCTGCAAGGTGTGTGATCGACTTTGGTTCGACAACAACTTGACGCGAATCGGCAACATTCAGAATGAACTTCATCGTTCCAAAGCGTTGACGGTTCTTTGCGATGCGTTTAAAAGCGACGCCGAAGAATTTGCCGGCTACGTCACGTGTTCCACGTGCAAGCAGTCGTTAATTGCCGGTATAATTCCATCGCTCAGCGTGACGCACGACGGCAAACATCATCCGACCACGATTCGTGGGACGTGCATCGACCCCGTCTTTGCAAATTCTGACTTTCGACCACTGCAACTAGAGCCACTCCCCCTTCACTTTACGGCCCATAAAGCCATCTTGCTCAAAATACCCGGAGCGTCTCATCAATAAACATCGTCTTTCGCAGCATACGTGCGTGCGTGTTCACTCGTGTTCACTCATAACACACACGCATGTCACAAATTACAAACCACATTTATTGCAGTTAAACATATATGCTCCGCATGCTAACCAGTGTTCCCACTCGGGAAACGGCGGTCATTTTTTTTTCTGACTTATCTCACATATACGAGTTGGTATTAGCTTTGAATTTTTCATGCATCATAATTTTTAAATGCGAATCATTCCTTAGCGAGATTCAGTGACATTGAATCTATCTATTTATATATCTATCTATATATCTATCCATCGATCAACCTACGGCTATTAGCTCTTCTGGCCGTTTCAATAATTCTATCGATACCAATCTTGGTATGGCATAACATGACTGTATGACGAGCATAGGTATGTAATCATAGCATGAAAATCGTGACATGCATGTTAACCCGCCCCGCTGGTCTAGTGGCTAAGATACTCGGCCACTGACCAGCAGGTCGCAGGATCGAATCCCGGCTGGGACGGCTGCATTTCCGATGGAGACAGAGATGCTGTAGGTCCGTGTGCTCATATTTGGGTGCACATTAAAGAACGCCAGGTGGTCGAAATTTCCTCGAGCCCTCCACTACGGAGTCTCTCATAATCATATGGTGGATTGGAGACGTTAAACCCCACATGTCAATCAATCATGACTTGCATGTCATGGATGTGATGATTTACATTTCATGGTCTTGCTCTTGCGGTGGTTTCGTTCACATGAAACGATGCAAAACTGGTATGGTATGACATGACTGCATGGCGAACACAAGCAACCGACCCTAACATGAATTTATACCATGCGTGTCATGTGACAAGATGACCACATGCCACGCTCATGATGCGCTCGCGGCCATTTCGCTAGCTTCACATGTACCAAATTCGGAATTACGTGACGCGAACGGACGACATAAATAAATGACACGTCCAAACATGATAATCATGACATGCGTGCCATGTAACAACATGACTACATGCCACTCTCATGATGCGCTCGCAGCCGTTTCGCTAGTTTCTTATGTGCTAAATTTCGTATTACGTTACGTGAATGGATGACGAAGGCATGTGGCTGGTGCAAACATAATGATCTTGAGATGCGCGTCATGTAAGACTACATGCCACACTGAAGGCACCAATACACTTCGACGTGACTCGGCGCGCGTGCACGCCGGCGTTCGTTTCGTTGCGTAACGTCGAGGATGCCATGCCAGGCACCCATCGGCCTGCCATATACTTGCAGGCGCACGCCAAGCTGCGTTGCTATGACGCATGCGCGTTTTAGCACGCCCGGCGTCTCTCCGCCACAGAGGCAGACGCAGTGTTGTCTGGGTAACGTCGTCGGCGCGAAAGGCAGCTGTCCCATGATGTGCCGGTTCCCGCTGGTCTGCGCCGACGTGTGCTGATCACGCTGGTCGCGCCTGGCGTCAAGAGTGCTCGCGTTAGCTACCAAGCGTCGCTGCGCCCAGCGTGCGCGTGCGTCAACGTGACGTCGAAGTATATTGGGCTCTGCATGAGGCGCTCGAGGCCATTTCACTAGCTTCACATATAGCAAATTTGGTATCACGCGACATGAATAGACAAAGAAAGTAAATGACATGTGCAAACATGATAATAATGACATGCGTGTCATGTAAAGCCTGGATGCATGATACGTTCATAGCGTGCTCGCGGTCGTTTCACTATTTCCACATATACCGAATTTAGTAATGCTGGACGTGAATGGACGAAGAAGGTAAATGACACGTGCAAACATGATAATCATGGCATGCGCGTCATGCGAAACCTGTCTACATGCTACGCTCATAGCACGCTCGCGGCTGTTTCTCTAGCTCCACATATACCTAATTTCTTATCAGGTGACGTATATAGATAACTAAAGTAAACGACAATCCAAACATAATTGTTATGATATGAAAGTCATGTATGGCATAATTTACCTCCACCTCTGAACGTTGTGCTGATTTTATAGTGACATATCAACCTTCTTCATTCGTGCTTCTCATATCATCGTCCCAATCTGCCCATTTTTCTGGGGCATTCTAAATGTCATGTCATGTTGCAGATGCATAGCAAAGAGGAAGAAAGTCAGAGCTGTTGAATCTGAAAGCCGCATAATTTAAAAGAAAGCTGTAACTTACACGTACGTTTTCCCCCTGCCAGCGCGATGATTACAATGTCAAGAGGTTGGCATTTTGAGAAATTGGCAAACATGCCGCCCCTTAATATCGTCAAGTTCTCTCTCCCGAACGTGAAATGAGAAATGAGCCACGTCTAATTGTGAGCAAAAAGAACGAAAACCACACTGACCAATACTGCATTTTATAATTTACTTTAGAGACGTTAACTTAAATATAACATCCCGGATCCCAGCTGAGTGCCTCGTCATATATACATTCAGTATGATGGTTGCGAAGAAATTCCTGAAACTGGTGCTGTCGTTTAATTTTGACACCTGATAATTTAGGCTTATTTACGTCGACTGCACCTCACCGTAGCCATGGTGCCTCATTCGAGGAGCTGTAGAATATTATGTAGCTGTGTGCACCCACGTGCACGTACCTGATTTAGAGTCACTGTACACTCCAGGTGACAGCATGCAGTATTTATATAGACAGGGAAATATCTTTCTTTATTGCGGCTATCAAGATGCCTAGTTGCGTCCTGTAAATTACTGTTCCAATCATATTAGCGACCATCTTTTTCATTACCTAGTTTGCGCAAGAGTGATGAGGCTCTTTTTAACAAGCAGTTGCATATACAGTCAATACAAAGAATGCGAATATTTCTTCTCATTTTGAAGTAGCAATTGGTGTTATGCGCCAGACTTATCTGAGAATTAAATATTATTTAGCATTACAAAATGTTCGTTTGTACTGAGTGGTATTATTATAGCACAACACAGCAGTATGTTTGCTTGAAGCTACTGAATAACTACGTTAGCTGACCTAAAGTGTTTCCTGAGTCTATCAAATCATTAGTAGAGATGCGCAGACCTTGATAAAACGTACAGTTTGCTATCATGTACTCTCCTCTATTAATTGTAATGAGGTTGACATTCAATGACACGAGTAATGGGCGTATCAAGTTTGCTAGTCCATAAAGAAATGAGCCAATATATCATGTTTATAGTGAACCTTCGTATAGGCTTCTGTAAACAGCTCTTCGCAAGTGCCGAAAATGTTCGGGCCATTGCTAAATTATGTGCAGGGACGAGGACAACCCAGTTGCCTCCCGTACACTTGTGAACGAATAGGTCCGCTGCATGGTTGGCAAGTGCCGTGGCAAGTACCACGACCACATTAATCGTGATATAAGGCCAATGGGATTAGCTGCTGTGTACTCATTCTGTGGAAGTTGGAGGCAGGGTAGCTAGACAGGACACCGGCAAGCTTTCCCAGGAAACGAAGAACCTAATTAAGAAGCGTCAAATCATGAAAGTGTCAAGTACAACAGACAAAATAGAACTGGCAGAGCTTTCGAAGTTGATTAATAGACGTAAATTATGCGATATAAGAAGGTATAACATGGAGAGAATTGAGCACGCTCTGAAAAACGGAGGAAGCGTCAAAGCAGTGAAGAGGAAACTTGGGATAGGCAAAAGGCGGATGTATGCACTAAGGGACAAAGAAGGCAAAATAACTACCAATATGGATATGATAGTTAAAATAGCGGAGGAGTTTTACAGAGATCTGTACAGTAGCCGAGACAACCACGACCTTAATACTATAAGAACTAGCAGTAACCCAGACGACACCCCACCGGTAATGATAGAAGAAGTCAGAAAAGCTTTGGAGAGCATGCACAGAGGCTAAGCTGCTGATGAGGATCGGGTAACATCAGATCTGCTGAAAAATGGAGGACAGATTGTGTTAGAAAAACTATCCACTCTATTTACGAGGTGTCTCCTGACGGGAAAAGTACCAGAGTCTTGGAAGCACGCTAACATCATCTTAATACATAAGAAAGAAGATGACAAGGACTTGAAGAATTACAGGCCGATCAGCTTGCTCTCTGTAGTATACAAGCTATTTACAAAGGTAATTGCTTGCAGAGTAAAGAAAACATTAGAATTCAATCAACCAAAGGAACAAGCAGGATTTAGAACAGGCTACTCAACAATTGACCACATTCATACTATCAATCAGGTAATAGAGAAATGCTCAGAATATAACCAACCACTATACATAGCCTTCATAGATTACGAGAAGGCGTTTGATTCAGTAGAAATATCAGCCGTAATGCAGACACTACGGAATCAGGGCGTAGATGAAATATATATAAACATTCTGGAAGAAATCTACAGGGGATCAACTGCTACCATAGTGCTTTATAAAGAAAGCAACAGAATACCAATAAAGAAGGGTGTAAGGCAGGGGGACACAATCTCCCCAATGCTATTCACTGCGTGCTTACAGGACGTTTTCAGAAGCCTAGAATGGGAACAGTTAGGGATAAGAGTTAATGGAGAGTACTTCAGTAACCTGCGCTTCGCCGATGACATTGCATTGCTGAGTAACTCAGGGGACGAATTGCAACTCATGATTACGGAGTTAGACAAGGAGAGCAGAAAGGTGGGTCTTAAAATTAATCTGCAGAAAACGAAAGTAATGTACAACAACCTCGGAAAGGAGCAGCGCTTTGCGATAGGTAATAGTGCACTTGAAGTTGTAAAAGACTATGTCTACTTAGGGCAGGTAATAACCGCAGAGCCTAACCACGAGATTGAAGTGACTAAAAGAATTAGAATGGGGTGGAGCACATTCGGCAGGCACTCTCAAATTATGACAAGTAGATTGCCACTGTCCTTCAAGAGGAAGGTATATAACAGCTGTATCTTGCCGGTACTTAGCTACGGAGCAGAAACCTGGAGACTCACAAAGAGGGTTCAACTTAAATTGAGGACAACTTAGCGAGCAATGGAAAGAAAAATGGTAGGTGTAACCTTAAGAGACAAGAAGAGAGCAGAGTGGATTAGGGGACAAACGGGAGTTAAGGATATCATAGCTGCAATAAAGAAGAAGAAATGGACATGGGCCGGGCATGTAGCACGTAGACAGGATAACCGCTGGTCATTAAGGGTCACCAACTGGATTCCCAGAGAAGGGAAGCGGGGTAGGGGGAGACAGAAGGTTAGATGGTCCGATCAGATTAAGAAGTTTGCGGGTATAAATTGGCAACAGCAAGCACAGGACCGGGTTAACTGGCGGAACATGGGAGAGGCCTTTGTCCTGCAGTGGACGTAGACAGGCTGATGATGATGACTCATTTTTTGTAATGTGCAAACGTTAGAAAACTGCAAGTAAAAGCCTTTTAAAGCATGGCAAGTGTTAATATTCACGCTCTGAAGAATCAACTTTTCATAGAGAAGCACGTGATGCTGCGGTTGCTGCCACTTAGGTGTTGATTGTGAAACCCAAAAAAAAGAAAAAAAGGTAAAAGATCAAAAAGACTGTTTTCGTCGACTCGTTGGTGCCGCTATAGTTTCTACCACTGGCACCAGCCCTGACGATTGTCCATGGCAGCAGTAGACAATACCATTGAAACGACCACACTACAGTACCGAACCACAATAACACTGGTGCCACCGTATCAATTTTGCAACACAATCATCAGTCAGCACACACTGGGTGTTAGATTTTCATCATGAGCTGTTCGCAGTAAAATGCCAGACAGTAAAATGCACAGCCACGGTGACGTCTGCGTAGAGCGCGCTAGCAGCGGGTTTTCGCACTGCGGGGCCAAACCTGGAGACAGTACCGAGCTCTGAAGTGGGGTATCAGGAGTATGCACGGCCTATTTGCCAAGCTGACTGCGTCAAAGCCCGACACTGCCTCAAGGTTTGATTGACCCCACCGAGTAAAAACCGGCTGCTCGCGCGCTCCACACAGACGTGACCGCGGCTGTAAGTGCCTTTTGAAATATGCTATGACCTCACAGCGTTGCAGCTTGCCGTTCAAGCATGATTCGCAACTTGTAGACGTTGCCTATGACATAAAAACATGAAGGTATGCTTTGTAAGAGTTCATTAGTACATTAAAAAAAAGAGAATCAGCATTATAGTGCATGAACTATATGTGTGTGCGCGATATGTAGCCTATAAATACCTTAATCTGTTATCTTCCGGTTGATTAGTTCGTTAACTTTCGCGTTGACACCTGGTGCAGCCCCGTCACACCAGTTAAATTTCGCCTAAATTTTAAGTCCACGAAGGAAGTATACATAATGTGTTCAGAGCCTGTAAACCGCCAAACTGAAGCTTGATGTTCCTGGCAATATATACCGTAACAAGATATAAAAATAGGTAGGAATGGTTGCAGACAAGCTTTACATATTTAGATTCAAAAAACCTATTTACCGGGTGAGGTATCAAAACTTGATTTATGTTTATATTTGCAGCTGATTTGTAAAAGAGTAAAAGCCGCAGTAAAAAATCGATACACGACATGTACTCTATGAGATAATATATACATTGATGCAAGCCCCGTTAATACCTGAACAAAATTGGGCACGCCAGATCTGTTGAGAGGAAAGTGGTAAGCTTACTATTATGTACGTTTAATTTACGCGATATCATTTTTCTTCATTATCATGCTGTTTTTTCGTAAGTAATCATTGATTTCATTCAACCTCATCCTAACAATGATCAAATTGTAATGGCTTATCATTTGCTGTATTCAACATTACGTTAATGTGTTAATTATGAAATAAGAAGCTAATTATTCCTGCCTTTATCCCAACTTCGATGTCAATAACCCTGGGTGTTATATTTGATGCATGTTACAGATAATACTTGTATCTCTAATTTGTAAAAATGTACCGTATACAATTGAGGCGCACGTATCATCAGACATTCTTTAGCCCAAGCTTTATTATTTATGTCTATTATAGCTCCCCAAAGAACAATGAGCCAAGTTTGTATTGTCACGGGGTCATGACGTGGACGAAGGGAGCAGACTGTAGGTGGAAGATGAAGCTGTTTATTTGGCCGTACTTGTGGTCCATAAACTAAAGGTCAGATCACAGCAATACAGAGGCACTGATAGTGGCAAACAGAGCGTCGGCCGTCGAGCGAACTCACAGGCGGTGAAGCGCGTCGACATTTTTACAGGTGCCGTGGAATATTCTACCGTTATCGCTAGCGCCCACGTAAGACCCAGAAGAATCTGTAATGTTCGTGCACTTGACGTCATCTTAACGAAATGACCTACTACAGTCTTGACGCTTTTCGAACAGTGCAAGCGCGGTTTGTGCTGGGAATCACTGACAGTGTAACCGGTGATAACCAAACTTAAGGAAGGAACACGGCATTATCGTTCTTCCCAGACGCCGTAGTGGACGGCTCCGGAGATTTCGACCACCTGGGGTTCTTTAACGGGCAGTGACGTCTCACAGTACAAAGGCTTCTGCCATTTGGCCTCCATTGAAATGTGACTTCTGCTGCCGGGATCGAGCCCGTGACCTTCGGGCCACCAGTCAAGTCCCGTAACTGCAACAACTCCACGGCTGACGATAATGAGCCATGTTACTCCAGCATGTCATAAGCAAATTTACATGTAGTCCAAATTTGGCTTTTGGAAAGATTAAGAAAGTAAGCAGTTATGCTGTGCCATTATGTACTATTTGAGTCCAGCTTAGCTGACAACCATTCTCTGAGCTATAGGCTTGTAGAGTATAAAGATTTTTTTTGGTTTGTATTTACTCGCGGCATACCTAAAGCCGGCTTTAGCAGCTTTTTTTTTACATTTTCATTAGAGACACAGATAGCAATATTACAAGTGCACGCATTTCGCCTCCAGCAGACTGCGTTCGAAAATACTGCACTAAATAAAATATTTGAACAGTTCACAATATAGCTATGGCTTTCTACTGAAACATCTGAAGCAGTTTTTGTTGCGATTAAAGTTTCACTCTTGTTTTGTAATGGAATTAAAAGTAGGAGGCCCCACCTCTGGTCTCAAACCTTTTGCCCAGCGACATTGTGCCCGACTATGTGCCCAGCGACATTGTTCGATTCTGTGAGGCGAGCAGGCTGTCTTCCGGCACGCCTGTGCCATTCTCTGATTGAACTGTTGCTCATCGTTTGTGGCGATGTCGAGACGAACCCTGGGCCTACCTTGGAAAACAAGGTCGCCACAGTTTTGGAGGTTGTCGGCAGGCTTGAAGCTGGGCAGGCCAGAATACTCAGTGAGTTGAAAATTTTTCGGGAAAGGCCAGATGTGGCTGACCAGCAGAATAAGCAATCGATGGAAAGAGTTACTGCCATGGAAACCGCAAAGAATGCAGTTGATTCCACTGTACTCGATTCTGTGCCTAATGAGTCTTTGCGCAATATTACTGATAGGCTACAGTCTATAACGATGAGATGTGATGACGCGGAAAACAGGCAACGGCGGGACAATCTGCTCTTTTTTGGTATAGATGACGAAGACAAAGAAGATTGGGCAACATTCAAGGAAAAAATAATAACTTTCTGTTCTCAAAAACTTAGCATCCCACTAACAAACGACCACTTTGAACGGGTACATAGACTAGGAAGTACAAGACTGATAAGCAGCGGCCAATCATAGCTAAAATGAGTTCCTTTAAAAACAAACAAAAAGTTCTTTCTGCCGCGCATAAACTAAAGGGTACCGACTTTTCGATTGGTGAGGACTTCTCGCCATCTACACGTTATTGTAGGAAAAAATTATTTGAATTTGCCAAACGCTTAAAGAAGCCAATAAAGTTGTCAGTGGACAAACTGCGCATTGATAACGAGACCTGCATGTATGATCACGCAACGGATTCCGTTGTACTTCACAACACATAGCAAAGAAAGCATGCACACGCAACGGAATCTAAGTGTTCAGATTACTATAAAAAGTCACCATTCATGCAGTTATCTTTTACTAACATACGCAGCCTTATACCCAAACGCGATCAGCTTTGCTCGTTCTTAGAAGATAGTAACCCTGACATTTTAGCAATAACAGAGACTTGGCTTCATTCTGATATACCCGATCACGAGCTTCTCCCCGATAACAGCGCCTACAACATATTTAGGCATGACCGCGATAAAAAAAGAGGCGGTGGCATTCTACTAGCTATTGAAAAAACACTGTCATCCTTTTGCGTCAATAAAGACACCACTATTGAAATTGTATGGACTGCATGCATCACATCAGCAACAAAAATATTGATAGGTGTCTGCTATCGCCCTCCCGACTCGGATAACTCTTTTGTAGAAGAGCTGCGCAAAAGCGTTGATTCCGCTATTCGGCGATGCTCTCCTGATAACATATATTTACTCGGCGACTTTAGTTTTCCCCAGATTGATTGGTCTCTCCTAACTTCTACCTGCCACGAAGCAATGTAATTTGTAAGTCTAACCCTCGATTATAACCTGTTTCAAGTTGTCAAGGAACCGACTCGTGGTACAAACATTTTAGACTTAATTTTAACTAACGCTAATGAGACTAGTTCTATTCTGCACGTAGATGGTTTCAGTGACCATAAGCTACTCCAAATAACACTTAGCCTCCAAACCCACGTATTACATAGCACTGTTAAAAAAATTCGGGACTATAACAGAGGTGATTACGAAGGTATAAATGATAAATTGGAAGCTTTTTACGATCAGGTTTTTCTTCCATCTTTCCCGTACCGATCAGTCAACGAAAACTGGATTCTCTTCAAAAACAAAATCATTACTTTGGTTGATAAATAAATTCCTCTAATTTCTATCTCTAACGACAATAAAAATCCCTCGTTTAACAAAACGCTTAAGTCTCATAGATCAAGGAAGAAGTGGCTCTACAAAATTGCAAAACGCACTTCGAGCCCTTCAGATTGGGAAAAGTACAAGGGTTCTTTGAAAGAGTACTGCTCTCTTGTAAGCAAAGCGAAATCTAAATATTTTACACACGACTTGCCTTCCATGTTAAATACTAATCCGAAAAAATTCTGGCAAGTAATTTCCCCTCACAATGCTACCACATCTGTCAGTATACAAGATGCTAACCACATGCCTCTATCAGATGTAGACAGCGCTTCAGTGTTGAACTGATTGTTTTCATCTGTGTTCACGTGTGAAGATCATTCCAGAGTGCCAGAAGTTCCCGAGTTTGATTATACATTCATGGAACCTATTGCCGTCAGCACTGAAGGGATTGCGAATCTTATTGGAAAACTTAAATTATCAATTTCTTCAGGCATTGACAACATTAATTCTAAGGTGCTCAAAAACACGTCATTATGCTCAAGTAAAATCCTGTATTACATCTTCACGCAATCTTTATCAACAGGTCAACGGCCGGCTGATTGGAAAATAGGTAACGTAGTTTCTATATTAAAAGTGGCAATAGATACTCACCAGAAAATTATCGCCCCATATCACTAACATCCATTTGCTGCAAGATGCTTGAGCATATCACTTCTTCGCACATTTATTGTCATTTGGAAACCAATAACTTCTTTTTTGAGAATCAGCATGGATTTAGGCAAGGTTGTTTTTGCGACACCCAATTACTTGAATTTACCACTGATCTTCACTTCAATATGAATAATAATTTACAACTGCATTTTCCTGGATTTTTCTAAAGCATTCGACAGCGTACCTCATTCCCGTCCGATTTCAAAATCAACAGAACTTCATTTAGATTCGCTAACCTTATCGTGGATCCGTAACTTTTTGTCTTTTCGAAAGCAGTTCACTCTGGTTAATACCTCTTCCTCTCCAATTTCCGATGTCACCTCCGGAGTGCCTCCGGGTATAGCGTCTTGGGGCCACTACGTTTTCTAATCTACATTAATGATCTTCCAACTAATATTTCTTCGTCAATACGGCTTTTTGCTGACGATTGCATTCTATACCGTTCGATAACTAGTACCGATGACCACCTTGCTCTACAAAAAGACCTTAATCTCATTAACAACGGGTGTGGTGCATGGCAAATGACTTTAAATTTATCAAAATATAATGTAATATCCTTTACTCGAAAAAAATTAACTGTTGAATTTGATTACTCCATAAATAATTCCAACGTGTCACGGTCCTCTTCGTATAAGTACCTCGGCGTTCATTTCACTTCTAATCTTACTTGGGCGGCACATGTAACGTACATATCTGCAAACGCATCAAGAACACTGGGATACTTACGTCGAAACCTACGAAACGCGCCAAATAACGTCCGCAAACAAGCTTACTTAACCTTTGTTCGCCCACAGCTAGAATTTGCATCACCCATATGGTCCCCCTTCCAAGGCCATCTCATTAGCCAGCTAGAAGCTGTGCAAAACAGGGCGGCACGGTTCATTACACGTATCTAAAGTCGCCCCTCGAGCGTCACACAAATAAAACATGATCTTTCATTACAGCATCTACACATACGGCGCACAGTTGCCCTCCTGTCTTTGCTTCATAAATATATTCACGCGTCCAGGCCACCACCCTTCCCACTAACGGCACCATTGCGCATGTCTAAACGACTTCACAATCAGCGAAGCATCACACGCATCTTTGGAAAAACAATATCATTCAATTCATCAGCTTTGCCTCGTGCCATAGCACTCAGGAATGACCTACACGACGTCATTGTCAATTTAACTAATCATGAAAATTTTCGCGAGCAATTAATGATACATCTATCTCAATAGCACTGTATAACCTCCTTGAATTCTGTTTTTTTTTCTTTGTGCTTTTTTGCGGGCTGGAAAATTCTTGTTGTTGCTTGAAGCCCCTCTTTGTCATTTGTGCAACCACTGTTATTAGTTCCAATGTTATTACTTGCTTTGTATTTTTATTAGTTATTAGTTATTAGTTGCTCTGTAGTTGCTTTGCTTTGTAGTTGCTTTGTATTGTGACAGAAGTATCACCCACTAGCATTTTTTCCTATGTACCCCCCTTACTCTATGCTCCGTAATAGAGCCTGTAAGGTATATTTAAATAAATAAATAAAATAACGCGATAGTGTGAAAGAGCTCGTTTCGCAGAAATTCCAGTGTCGATGGTGGTATCATTCGTTATGAGCGAAAAAATCATCTTTTGCGGCGTAGAATAACTGAGAAAGATGCATATAAAATTAAAAAAAAATCAGTCTAAGTGAAGTTCGAACTTGGGTCGTTTGAGTGGCAAGCAACTGTTCTACCACAGATCCGCGCGTCTGCTCGGAAACTGCGCAAATACCTTCTGCTTGGAAATGCAGTGAAAGTAACTTGCCGGCTTTACACGCACACGCACCCTGTATATATGATTCACAATGCAACACGTGCACTACCAGAGCAATAATGCGTCATACAAGCTTACATCGCGATTATGCGTCAGAACATGTGATTATCATGACTCCACGGTTTAAAGTGGGCCACCCGCTCCAAAAGGCACACACTTGACTGTGCTTTTTCTTTTGAGGCCACGTCGTGGGCACATAGCAAGCTTCAAAAGCCTTCACACACACACACTTGTACGCAGTTTCAAGCATGCTCCCATTACGCAGAATGCAGCCATATGGAAAAGCGTTGCTAACTCAAACCAATTCGAACTCGGTGCGCACTAGAGATTGAATACTGCTATCGCGTTCAACTCTTGAAGGCGTCACTTAAGGATCCGCCAATTTTTCGGTTACCATGTGAATATTTTCTTGCATTACGATACTTTGGCACTGATATAAAGAAGGTTCATGATTTATTTCTCTTTAGGGTGACAAAGTTGTATGCCTGATACTTAAAAAAGTATGAGTTATCTAAAAATTTAGCGCTAAAACTACCACGTCAATCAGTGTTTTGCATGTGAATAGAGATCGAGAGACGTTAATGAAAGAGGAAGAGATATAAAGGACGCTTTTCTGCCTCCCCTCACATGGGTCCTGCTAAGCGCCAGTATGTGAATAGCTTTTTAAACTCATTGTTACATCACGGTACTGATGTACTCCCTTGCTTGAATTGTATCCCTAGCTTAGTTTAGCATGCAAATCACGGCCAACGCACTTTTAATGCAGCCTTACGGCCCGTAACGTCGCGAGTGTTAGTATATACAGTTAGTACTAACAAGCGAAGTTAAAGCAGTCTGGCGACGTCGCTATTAACGTTTTGTATTGTCACCTGTTCGCCATATTACGTACGTAAAGTAAGTCACAATTTTTTCACACAATTTGCCAAGAAAGATCAAAACATATGTTTGAAATTTGTCCAGGCGAAAAAGTGTTTCCAGGCGCTTTAACTAGATGGCGCCACAAATCCACACAACGTGCTCGTCGTATCTGAATTTTGTTTCGTCGCTGGCGCGTACCGTTCATTTCTTCCGAGAGCTGCACATTGCAGTTTTGAGATCGCGGAAAACACAGCTTTGTTCAATAATCGACATGCTCTGTTTCACATGAAAGCAAGATGAAAGTGTCATGTCATATACGGTCCAAGGACAGTCTGTTGATCTACAATAAATAATTTAGCGGGACCACTGGACAAACATCAGACAGAAACCCATCCGAAAAAAATATATTTGACCCTTCTTTATGAAGGTGATCACGTTACATGACAGAGCGACAGTCCTACAGCTTTCTCCACTAACAAAAATTAATCTAATCATTAACGCCCTCTTCCCAAAAAGAGGTACTTAAACGCGCACCTTTTCAATTGGAAAAAATTATTGGCGAACTTCGACTTCGAGCACGAGAACAACCTCTTTTTCCATGCAAATAGAACGAAAGTGAAATTGTCATTGCTCCTATTGGTATAGCTGCGCATATAAGCTCAAATGTTTTACGATACTACGTCATGTGTCATCGTTTTATTTGCGCAGTTACGCAGACAGTTCTTATATGCTATATTGCGAAGGCACACTGTTGTGTTCGGTGATAAGGGTGGTGTGCGCCATTATCGTAGTGCGTGCGCAGATACACGGTAAGTTCTACTGTGTTGATTAGCTTTTTTATGGGACTTTTTTGGCGCTTACGGACAAATCTGTGAGAATCAGAAAGCCTTGCTTTGAAAACGAGTTCAGACGTGAACAAGATGGTGACAGAGTATTCAGAAGGCTGTATGGTAATTGTCTTGGTGAGTTCGAAAAACATGCATTTCATAGGTCTGAATGGTTGTTGTATTTTCATGGTGTTATTGGCGTAAGCAACGCAATAAAGAAGTATAAAACCACCTCGGAAGTGTTCTTTCATTCTGCATGCTGACACAGTGTTTCTTTGTGGCCTTAAAACCTGTTGTAGCCAGTAGATGTTAACTACACTATTGTATACTAACATATATCTATGAAACCTACAAAGAAAAAGGGGAAAACTGTAAAAATAAGGAGCAAGTGAGAGAAATGATAAAATGAAAAAAGTGTCAATACCATACCGAAAGTCTGAAATTCGGAGCTAACCAGACAGCAGGTTTACCTGACAAATTTAGTATATTACCATTTACACCGCTAGTGTTTTGGAGTATATATAATAAACTATACGTTATGTTGGAATACGTTTAGTTCCTTAAATAACATTACAAACCACATAAAATACGTTTTTATGCCGATGTCCCACGATGGCCGAAGGCACCGAAAATCAGAACATGTGTAGTTAAACTTAAACCTACGATCGAAAACGGAATAACTTGAACTCTTCTCTAATTATACAACGATTGAACAATGACGACACGAGAAAAATGATGTTCAGCAGTTTATTTCTTCACAGAATGGGCACAGGGGTGATTTAGTCATAACAACTTCAAACTTCCTAGACTGGGTCCGCTGAAGTTTCTGAGGAAATCTGAGGAGCTGATAGTTCTTTGCTTCTTATTCTTCCTATTCTTCTTCTTCAACGCTCTTGCATGATGTCACAGGATTCTACAACGGCTTTTCGGAGGTTATTCTCGAAAGTCGTGACACGCACAGCATCAACGACCAACGTTGCTTTGTCTACGACGCCGAGAAAAAAGGCGCCGCGAACCGCAAACGGCGGGCATCTCTGAGCTCCATCCCATATAGGAGGAGGTTTGAACATTCAACACAGATGGAGCCACCAGCCCACAACACAGCTCGAAAACTTTTCAGCGTGGTTTGTACTTCGCAGCCGCAGTGCGATCAATGTATAACGTCTCCTTTAAATTACTTTGAAGAATCAGTCGATACCATCGAAAGGTGATTATGTATAATGAAACCTGCAGCAGGGAGCGTGTAAGAGTAAATTAATATGCTTGGCTCGAAACGGCAGCAAAGCAGTTTTCCTCTCGAAAATATCATGATAGACTTCACAGCGTCCATATATTGATTGTATACGTACTTGATCGTTTATGAATGTGGTGATTTGGCATTTATCAGGAATTTTCGCTCATGGTTTCTGTACAGTAAAGTAATTATGCATAACGTTTCAACTGTTTTGTAGCTTGGCTTATGCGGGCAAGGAGGGGGACCGAGATGAATGAAGTATCTGCAAGTGCCGAGAGCCCCCATTTATGGGCTCCATTAAACGAGCACCAAAAGTGGCAAAATGTCGGCGTTCTCAGTGCCGCAATACTGAAAACTGCCGCTATGAAATAGAGCTTTGAAATTATTGTAACATAAAAAACCTGCTTTACACAATAGGTGTGGTACTCTTATTTTAATCAATGGAGGTTATTTTAATAAAACATTTATTGTAAGAAAGACACGCTTTGCGCTTAGGGTGTGGTGCTGTTGTTGTTTTAATGAATGAAGGTTATTTTAATAAAAAGGGATAGCGATCCATACGCGATGCCTGCCAATGTGACGGGAAGTATTTACGAATGTTTCGCAACACACTCGCAGTTCCTAAACAACGAAGTTTCGGGACACTTTCTTCATTAAGTCATCAAAAAATGAATGGCCAAAAAGCTATAATGTGGGTTTAAATAATCGCGAATTAAAACACAGCAGCGCGAACTCCAAGCGTGAATTTATTGATGGCAGAGGTCATGACATGTGGCCCCACGTGTTTGCTGGGTCGATTATAGTACTATTTATTCACTCATTCGTCCGATCGAAAGTACCCTTGATCAACTCTAGGTCTTTGGGAGAGAACACTTATGTTATACTTGTTGTGTAACTACAAAAGACAACTCCCGAATAAACATAGGCGCAACGATGCAGGACAAAATTGTGTGAAACAAAACAACAACAACAAAACTACCTAAAAATAAAAAAGGGAATGCGACCGCTGAAGATATATTCAGATATATTGTGCTGTGTTGTAATGCTTTTACTAAGATTTCAACTATGATTTCTACACAGAGCAAAACTGCTGGCATTGCGCAAATTCAGGTTACTCGCCCAGACACTTACAGCCGGCAGCTGACGCGTATATATAAGAAAAGATTATGAATTTTTTGTAGTAGTAGTCAGGGTATTTTCGCAACATTTCTACAAGTGCAATACCAATCGCGAAAAAGAGAATAAAAGAAATAATCGTAATCATAGCTACATCGATGTGTGGCGCATTTCTTCCAGCTTCCGAAGACACACTGTCAGATATTCCGAAGTGTTCCGTTGTCGTCGCCAGTGGTTTCGGATATTCGGGGGCACGACAATATTGCCGACATGTTTTTTTTTTCGGTAGACTGCGTGACCTAGTGAGGTCAACATTGACAACGGGAACAGAATGGCATTTGGAATTACATTTTAGCCACTTGGTACAAGCCGATTCTAGTGCGAGGCTAGATGCGCGCAGAAAGACAAAAGTGGCGACGTATATACACGACGAGAAAAACGCCGACTATCATCCCATATCCTCCATTTTTCCCAGCTTAGTCCCTGGCTTTTTCTTAGCGCATTTTAACAGCGACTATGAAGGCACATCCTCTGAAGCTAGATATATCCATATCAAGTCCATTAATACTGGTGAAACATTAACGGCTCCTCCACTGCGACAGTCGAAAATGCGTACTACAACGCATTGATTGTAACGTTTTTTTTTATTATTATTAGTTTCGGTAAGAACATAAGCACTTCGAGAACACTTTTTTATTTACATAGTTCCTGCAACGTCGCAGTGGCATTACTGCTGGGGTGTGTGTATGTTATGTCGGTAGAGTTAATGACATTTTCGCGATAGTACACAACGTAATAAAAAATTAAGGAAAAACGAAGAAAGAGTGAGCGAAAAGCGCATTCAATTCGCAAACAGTGGTGTCGAGACATAAATCTACACGCATGTCGAGAACGCGGCCATCCACGAAGCTACCGCTGGCGAATCCCTAGCCGCAGTGCGCCACAAACTTAGGCGGTTTGCAGTTGAACGTTATCGGAAAGTGCGGCATGCGAAACACAGCGTATTGAATGCTCATCTTCAACGCGGTTGTAGCGTTGAGGGCGCAGTGGGCCAACGCGAATCGCTGGAAGAAGAAGCGGCTCCGTTCGGGGGTGAATGCTTCGTCGTCTTGGAGGGCGGCGCCGTACGCGACCGATAACCGAACCTCGGCGTCGTAGTCCAAGTCTGCCTCGTCCTTCGCTGCGGCCAGCCACCCGAGCGCCCGGAGGTTAGTTCGTTGGCATTCTCTGAACTGAAGGCAAAAAGTATCGAGTTAGTGAGCATTTGCGATAGGAGAAAACGTTATTTTTCACAAACTTTGGCAGCGCGCAGTTCGTGAGAAAATGAAAAACAGAAGGAGGAGGAGAGGGCACTCGTCCTTCCTTCCTTCTTTTTTCCGTTGTTGCAAACACGAACTCGCACAAGAAGAAGTTATGAGTTCGCCACTGGTTCAGAGACACTTATGTGTCTTGCAGGGTTGTGCAAATGAAAACGTTAAAGACACACCTTTCTCTCTTTTTTTTATCCGAAGTCATGAATACGATGTAAACGAGCTAGCAAGGCACAACTGAGTTTCCACTCTGCACGTGGTTAGTAGTTTTATTCACGGGGACCGAATAAAATGGGGTAACATTAGAACATGTCCCCTTGTGTGTAAAACTTCGGCGTGCATGTGTTTATTTTGTTTTTTTAGCAGACCAGAAGTTTCGTAGAAGACTCTGAATACCCATGCAACAAAATCGCTGTTTTCCAAACTAGCTGGCTACCTGAACATTTTTGCATTAAAGATACTCTAAAGAGCAAACCGATTTTTTTCGTATTAGTAAAGTACAATTTCACAATCCCGGAAGCCAAACTTTAAAGATACACGACGCTTAGTAAGCGAAAAAAAAACAAGCGAAAAGAAAGTGTGGGTGGCGACACCACCTTGAAATTTCCGCATAAAACCCGTGATGTCATCAGTTTTGTAAGGCGTCTATTTGCTCCTACGTCGCTTCTCATAGATGACATTGAAGTAAATTGTAATGTGTTGAAGCCATAAATTTAGTATTCAAAATTTCAGAAGATTTCATCCAGCCAATGTCGCGAAAATACCAAATACATTGTAGAACTTCTTACTTACTCCACGTGCGGTGGGTAGGGCGCGAAATTTAAAAATGAAACTTCAGCCGTCATTTCCTCCACTGATAATAACCTTATGACAGTGCAGCATATAGCATTAATGTTCTCAGAGTGCAGTTTAATAATCTAAAACAAATCAATGGTTCTCTTTAGTGTCCCTTTAGGACTGAATGAGGCTGTCCACCTCTCAGTGACTTTACGATTACGAAAGAAGGTGTGCCAGCCGCGGTAGTCTAGCGGCTAAGGTTCTCGGCTGCTGACCCGTAGGTCACGGATCGAATCTCAGCTGCAGCAGCTGCATTTTTGATGGAGGCTAAAATGATGAAGGCCCGCGTGTTCAGGTTTGGGTGCACGTTAAAGAACCCAAGGTGGTCGAAATTTCCGGAGCCCTCCACAACGGCAGCTCTCATAATCATGTGGTGGTTTTGGGACGTTAAACCCCACATATCAATCTATCAATCAACGGATGGAGTTGTAAACTGGTCTGCTGCCACACTGTGCAATGTACCTTTAGAGTTTTAACTGTTCAAAAAAGGGAGGAAATTTGCTTAAGAATTGGCGTAGATGCATGACGTTAAGGGTTGGTAACGTGGCCTTCTTGGCTGCTGCTAGGTGATCGCTTGTCAGAAAGGCCCGGCGCCAGTCCAAGTCTTCTTTATGTGTGACATGTCCACTTTTTGACAGCCCAATCTCACACCTCATCAGAGTGGGACCACAGACACTCACAAACCATGAAAGTATGTCCGAAATCCAGCGCCAGCACTAACGTACCCACGGTAGAGAAGCGCGTGCCCACCATAGCTCGTGCACTCTGTTCGTGCGTCGGTCAAACTGGGCGCAGTGGTGTCGAGGACTGTCGGTGGGTGTGGCTTATAAGCGATGGCGCGTATAATACACAAGAAGATTTAAAAAATCGCTGGAGTAGAAGGTCCTGCAATGCTTTGCCAGCAATAGTGAAGCCAGCTTTTGCCCTCGAAAGATCTCAGAAACATGCTATTTTTGGGTGGTGCCCACCTATACATCAAGTTTATTCGATTTGTTAGTCTAAAGGCTACGTTAACTATAAATAAAAAGATAGTTGTTTCGGGACAAATAATCCACAGAGCTAGTATCAGTGACTTAATCTTCACTAAAATTTGCCTGGAGGTGGACGCTAACTAAAGAAAACTAGGTACACAAGGGCGCACTTTGAGCACTATCTGACCCAAATGGTTCCCACGTTAAACTCGTTGGGCGTACGAGGAAAAGCTCCTTCTCAACTACTCCTCTGCCCCTAGTAAGATGGCTGCCGCAGCCACCATCTTAAGGTTGGCATGGCTTCACTCGTGGGCAAGAATTTCCACTCCAGCAAGATTTCTTTAAACCTCCTTGAGATTACATTATGGGCACTCCAGGTTTCACCTCGAGCTCTTACAGTTTCGCTCTCTAGAAACCTTGGCTGAAGTTTGATATAAGTGAATTGTCATCATTGGATCCGTGGCAGTCGACCCCTCAAAAGGGAAGCACTAGCTACGTAAATACTTCCGGCAAGATGGCCATATATATCTGTTCCAACAAAGAGGCATGCAGCCATGAAATATTGGGTCGTTTACCCAGCCATTCCAGAGCAGGGTGTATACGTTTACGACGAGTGAGGTGTTATATAGAGTGCATCCGAAGGATTGAGAGGGGTAGGTGATGCACATATAGGGAGCCTGTCGCCTCTTCCCCCAACATTTTCGCCAACAACCCTTTTGATATAAGATATGGCATCCGTATCTCATGCCGCACCTCCAACTATTTTATCAATGCCAGCCAGATGCGGCTGATTCAGCAGAGACGAGGCACTGTCTGAAGCAAGACAAAACGTAAATGGCCGCTTGACGAAATACAACCCACTCTACAAAACATGCCCCTGGGCTCATGATGTATGGCCAGCAGAATACTGTCGTCTTGCGACGACATTTGCAGCGAAGCGCGCAGATACGTGAATTTTTACAGAATACATAGCAACCACGCTCAAAAGCGATCCGCTGTTTCAAGATCATGTGCCCGTCGCCCCATGTGCGCTCACGTTCTACTTCCAGCAGTGGCCTGGTAGATTGGAGGCGCACCACACGCGGCGCAACATCACAGTCGGAGTTATGGGCTACGCGCATGTTTGAGAACACGACGAATACACCACTCACACTTGCCGCCATACACAATGACGCTGCGCGGGAGATGTCCACAAGACGAAGCTACTCGATATCGCTTCGTGGAAATGAACTGGCGTTATACAGCGATTGCAACAATGAATTTCTTTCCAAGGCTTGGAAAGTGTTGCCTCGATCTTCTAATTGTCCTACTATGCGCTGACTTTCACAAGGAATGTGCGTCTTTTATATGAACCGCATGCAGCTGCACTGAAATTGTAATTTAAGTACTTATTTGTCATTTCGTTGTGGCTCTAGAAGTAAACACGAGGTGAAAACGCTGGGCTCATTTTGCTTGCTTGAAATCAGATTATTCATTGTTAAATAAGAAAATCTGTGTTGAATATAAACTTTTGTGGCTACAGGCATGTCGGTAAAGTTAAATCGCATGGCTACTTTTGGCCCTTTATTTCGAGTTTTGTCTCCTTCGCGAATTCACCCAATAGCAATCCTGGACCCACGCTACAACGGAAGGCTTATATATCATATACAATGTAGTAGAACACGGGGAATGCTCAGAACGGCCCTAGCTACAACTGTCAGAAATTGATGCCACAAGAGGTATAGCACCACTTGTAGATCTGCTCTACCAAGCTATAGTGCAGAGGAATAATGCCTGCTTCCCCATCAAAATATTGGGGCTCTGTTTGCCGCTGAGATTATGTGTTTTTGTTTTTATTGTCTCTTGTTACAAGTGTATGGCTGTCTTTGTTTTCAAGGGGTTTTGAAATCACGTCTGGTAATGTACAGAGGGGGTGTGGGTCTAAATTTGCTAGGTTACTATCCCACGTAATCCTAAGGCAGCAAGGTTTGGAAACTTTTGACCCCACCTCAAACGTGCATGTTAGGATAATCATAACATAAAACATCCTTGTTATTGACGAAGGTAAATTATCCAGATAAATATCAATCTGTTCATCTTCAGTACAGGTAACGAAGGTGTGAAAAAAAAAGACTTGCAACACAAAGATAAACGCTGCGCAGTACTTCTCCTGAAACATCTGCTATATAAAACTATAATGTTTTAAAGGTAATCTCTTTCTTTTCCGCACTGAAACCTTCGATTATCTGCTTGCTGGTAGTTTCTGGGACGGCTTCATGCTCTCCCATAGTAGAGTATTGAGTACTCCCAATTGTTATCCACCGTTTCTAAACATGACATTTTATCGTGCAAACTAATGAAGTGGTGCGCATGGAAGCCATGCTTTGGGGGCATGGCTTCACTTATCAGGCAAATTTTCACTCCAACAACTTTTTTTAAAGCCTCTTTGACTAGACCACATGTTCACTGAACGAGGGTCCGACTGGGGCCGTCACCTGTTTCTTCCATTGGCGAACTGCCGGTGTACTGAAGGTGTCGATGGAACTCATGATCACGCCTGCTACGTACGCGCCCAGTGTTGCCAGGTTAAGACTGACCTCGAAGGCGTCCGCGTAGAAGAAATCCTCCATCAGGTACATGGGTGGTGGGACTACGTACAACTTTTTCGCGTGCACCAGGCGCGTTGTGACCTGCAGTTTTGTGATTTTCTGGAATGGTGTCCAGTGCACGCCGGCCTTGCTCGCACTCCGCGCGTGCAGGACCAGGTTGCGCAGAAAGTTGTCTGGCGTGTACGGCTCGTCCACCTTGGCCTGCCTCGAGTAAGTCTCCTCGGTAGGGTCCGCTGTGGCGTGAGGATGCATCAATTTCTGAACCTTGTCATCGCGGCCAATTAGTGGTGGGCCATGCTGTAGCAGCGCAAGCAAATGGAAGAGAACACAAAAGTGCGTATATATGCAGCAAACTTTTGTGCTCTCGTTCATTTGTTTGCCTAGTTACACCAAAAATGCATTAATCGGGTCGCTGATAATATCCTCGCTCTTTGAATTTATGCCTTGTCAATTGACACCTTCTTCATCGCAGCGTAAGTGACAGCACGACACGTTAGATACGGATAGAAACGAGGCACGTACGTACGGCACAGAACTACCGACTAAATTTATTTTTGAGAAAAAACGAAGGTATACTTAGTGACCCACATAAATGAGTCACTTAAAGTGATGTTCACACGTGTTGTAAACATCATGAATGTCGTCTCATAACAGATACTTGCATTCAAAATGAAGAGTGGTTGATGGTTCGCTAACGCATTTGTTGCTGTATCTAAAAAAATGCTTCGGCTATTTCCCACGTGTGCTGATCAACACGTGTATATTTGTTTCCTGTTATCTGCAGGTGGGGCACACGTCCACACGATCTGCAATGAGCTGCAAAATGAGACGCGACAGCTGAACCGGAGGAGGTCAAGTAATGCTCTTGTAGGCGTACGTTTTGCCAACGCCCCGTTTAACCTAAGAATTACTTCTGCCCGTATCTAGCCCGTTATGCCGTCAATTATTATAAGTGGAGCATCTTCCAAATAGCGCACTAGCACATCTTTTTTTCTTACATATTCAATTACAGGCATGGCCAGCAGGAAAGCGTACGTAACGATTGTTGGGGTTGAACAACGTTCAACTATCATGTATTCCTTTTTATTTCGCCTGCTGTCAATGATTGGGCGAATTATTATGGATCATTTCTGCAGATCTTAGGTGGAACTTGGTGCAACAGAAAGCCCCGTAAGCACCCCGTCACGTGGCTCTGAATAAACGGTTAAGTGAAGCGTGAAGCGTACGAGAGTAAATTATTACACTGCATATTTCTCGCCACGAATTCTTCCCCATCGATGAGGTCTGGGGCATGACCTCAGTATACTTTGAACACTCTGTCGTTCAACTGATGTGTACGCACTAGTAACTCAATTATATGCCGAACGATGGCTGCACATTCACTGAAGAGACGAAGAGTGCCCGCTCCCACGCAGAACTGAAGATGGCATCCTGTTGATCGTTTCGGCAGTGACTGCTCTTATCTGCTGGCTGATGGTCGAATCACGAAGGTTTTCACTCGAATCGGTAAAGTGATCAGCGACACACTTCGGAGCCAACATGACAAGATTTCAGCACAGATAGAAGGTGTCGTCGTTCCGTTCATTTGCGACGGCATCATTGAAGCTCCGAAAACGAAAATAAAAAACTGCCGAAGTCATTGCAGGAGAAGGCAAATTGTTGACAGATGCACTTAGTTTCCCAAGCATGACCCGTGAAACCAGAGCCGGCCTTCCAATCGGATCTGACCAGCTGTGGAAACTTATGCCCCATCACGGTGAAGTTAAGTGGTATGCTGATATCATAGCGTTACTCGCCACTAAATAAGGGTGGGGTGGACCCTTCAAGGGCCATAATCAATCGAAGGACAAGCCGGCCAATCTAAAAAACGCTCATATCTACGTCCTGAGAACAGATTTCGATAAGAAAGGGGACCTTTCTTACACACCAGAACAGGTTTGTCATCTTGATACCAATACCTTTGAAACAAGGAGGCTCCTGGAACTAAAAGACATCGTCGTATAAGTTCAACGAAACTATCAACTTCCGAAATGGTGGAGTTGAAAAAGTGCTGCCTTGAGACTCAGCGCAGTGCGAATTGGTTGAGAATCACAAAGTCGCACTCCGAGGATGACAGAAGCTATTGAATATTACGAAAAAACTGTTAGGCAAAAGAAGCAAACGGGCAAGTCGAGAATGTCACCTGTGGTAAAATCTCAGATGTAGTCCGCAAAACAATTACAACAAAAAGAAATCCAGTTGTGCTTGCCGGAGATGGAGAGCTTGGCGGTGCAGGGCAGTTCTCATAATGACCAACTTGAAGAGGGCGTTGAGGACCGAGACGCTCCTGGCGTCATGTCACCCATCGCCGTCGCAACGACTTTGTAAGACGTGAGAGGCAGCACATTTCTGCGCCCAGACTAGTGCTGCACACCCTTTTTCGTGAATGGCGTGTGCCGATAACGACACTCTCCCTCAGATATGCATGATGAAAAAACGTACAGCGCGAACACAAGACGGGAATACTAAAGAGGGGACACAGACAAGCGCTTGTCTGTGTCCCCTCTTTAGTATTCCCGTCTTGTGTTCGCGCTGTACGTTTTTCATCATGCAATACCAACTAGCCCAAAGTTTCACTCTTCTCAGATATGCAATACGTTCTGTATACATAGGGAACGCTAGTGTACCGAAAAAAACAAAGCTGTTATGTAAATGTAGTGTGTGCGCGTGATTTCGGCACAATGCTGCCTTGACACGAATACCACCTCTTCCAATAGACCGAGTGTCCCAATCACAGCTGTTTCATGCCGACGGCGTCGAACTTACTGACCGTATGTAGTGCCCGGAGCTCGTACCACTGAATCCAGCATTGTTGATGTAACACATATGGTAGTTATAACAACACATAAAGAACTGTGTGGCAACGTGTCTATCAATTATTTGTCATATCGTTTCGACGTTTTATCGGACTACCTGAATATCAAGTCTCATGTAAGGCGACAATGCTCTAACGGGTGAGACAGCAAGTCGACTAAGTACATAGATCAGATTGTATAAGACAGGGTGGTTGTGCGATGGTTGTGCGACGAGTGAAATAGCGCTGATCTATATAAAGTAGGACGATATGGACGGTGAACGGGTGCCTCAGGAGAACTTTAGAAAAAGCTTAGAAAATTTGTTGGGGCAGAAAATGATACTGGGCAGTACCAGTGCACAAACTCACGGGACGAAGAGAAGAGACATAAACACTGTGAGTTCGTCCCGAGAGTTTGCGCGCTAGTACTGCCCATTATGTATCACCAACTAGCCCAACCATCAGTCCTTCTGCAGAGAACGATGCAAATTGTACGCGGCGCCGTCATTAGGACGAAGAAGAAGGGCAGTTAAGTTGAAGCTTGAGAAGCTTGGACTGTTCTACGGTACGCCACGTTTGGACGGTATCGCGCAGTGCTCCAATAAAGGCTATAAAGAGATTTCCGACAAGAGCTACTTTTGCATATTTTCATTCGAATTTCGTGTAACACCATAAAGCATGAATAACTTGGTGGGTAAAGGGCAGCGGTGAAAACGTTCGGCGCTTGCTGTCGTAACGCTAGTGCAGCCTTCGCATTGAAGATTGCAAATGATAATCGAGATTGTTATCTTCTATCTTCGCTTTTCGATTATTGTGCTTACTACTAATATGTTACCATGTAAACCTGCATACGCTTCATGCTGATTTATGCGAGTACATTTCGAACAACGCAGAATACGTACCGTAAAAGAAAAAAAGGGTGGCCTTCACCAGGACACGAAAATCTTCCACCACGTTGGCCGGCGCCTGCGCTAGGAATACGTTCAGGATCTTCGCTCGAATCTTCTGTGCTGCGTCTACCGAGTATCTGCGTAAGGCATAACCATTATAGCAACAGTAGTTCCTTAGTCCGGTCTGTAATTACCACGCCTAAAGCAGCGAATTGCAAATGTGGTTTCACGAAGCCAATAATACGACACAAGTTAACTCTATAATACGGTCACGTGAAGATTTTTGAAAGTCTTATTATCATATTTCGGTTTAGAAAACAAAACAGCATGCCATTATCGATCATTCTGTGAGCAGTGGTTGCAAGTGTGTTAACGTATTAGCGTAAAAGAGATCATTTTGCAGAAATTTCTGTTGGCATCAACCTCACCGTCGTTAGTTGTGAGCGAAACATCACCATCTTGTACGTGACCAAGAACTTGACAATGATGCAAAGAAAGTAAATAATGAAAAATTTCAAACCCGAGTGGTGATAACAACCCGGCCGTGGCGAGCCGCCGATCTACCACACCGCCACGTATCTGCTTAAAAGTGCAGTGATAACAACTTCCTCTTCAAAGAAATGCAGTGAAAAACTTTTCATCCTTAAACACACGCATCATGTATACATCTTCGCAGTACAACATGCATTATCGCAGCAGTATTGCGTGTTAGTGTACATGACCATCGGGTGTGAGAACATAAGATTCTCATAACTTCGTCGCAGCCAGCCACCTATTACAAAAAGCCCACGCATAACGGCGCTTATTCTCTTTAGACCGGGTAGTGGGTGTATAGCAAGTTCGAAAACAACTCACGTACATATTCACTCGTTTGTTAAATCATGCTACCAATTACAAAAGCGGCAGCCGTATGCGAAATTTTCTCTGACACAAGGCATTTCAACTTCATTGATTACATTGTTGTAATAAACAATTCAAACTTCACTAGAAAATTATACTATAAACGGTATGCACTAGGTTGTTACACTACGCACTAGGAACACGATATCAACATTGCGTTCAACTCTTCCAGACGAGCGTTAAGGGCCCAGAATTTTTCCACACATCAAAGAATACGAAAAGGGGCTTATGACGTACGTGACAGGCATCTCAAGCCATTCATAGAAAGTCCTGTTCATTGAGTTTGTGTGGCCATATACTAATCTTCTGCCATGTAAATTTCAGTATCTGCATGGCACATGTGGCATTTTGGTTTAAATGCAAATTTCGGTACTAACGGCCACGAGAGCACCCAGCTGTAGGTGGCTATAGATCCGTCGATAGAAATCAGTATATATGGAAATGATTATACTTGTTTTCACTTTATACAGAGGTGAGTATGTCTATATTACATTAGCATGAAGTTCACCAAATCATTCAACATGTCTGAAATGACAAAATTAATTGGGGGACCACTAACCTTCGCTCTTAAGAGTTGAAATTGAACGCAATAGCAGTATTTTGTCCGTAGTGCGTACTTTCACCACTTAGTGCATATATTTAATTGCATGTTGTTACTCGAAAGCTTAAAAGTGTGGAATTACTAGAATGTAATCGATAAAGTTAAATTTGGCTTGTGTCAGTGAAGCTTTCGAGTGTGGTTTCATTCTGCGTAGTGGGTAGCATGCTTTAAACTACGAAAAATTATCCGGATGAAATGTTTTCAAACTTGCTACGCGCCCACTTCGTGGCCTTCAGGAACTATACGTAGTAACGTGTGGGCCATTTTTTGCGGGTGGGCTGCTATAAACAACAATGTATTGATAATCGCATGTTATGGCACCCACTGAAAAATGTGCGCGTGTATGACGCAATATTGCTTCGATATGAAAAGCTATACTGTGAACCCAATATACAGGACTCGTGTGTCTAAGAGTACAACATGAAATTTATTTTTTGTGTTTCCAACCAGAGGGAGTTATTTTCACCGTCTTTTCAAGCGCATGTGTGGCTGTATCACAGAACATTGGCTTGCCACGCAAACAGCCTCGATTTGCTCCAGGCTCAGAGCAGAAAGTGCTTAATATTTACTTATTTAGCGTCTTTCCCGATCATTTGACCACGGACACGATGATCATTTTTCGCTCACGACCAACGTCACCCACGCCGACACCGATGCCGACGCGAACACCAGAGTTTCTGCAAAACCAGATATTTAAGGCTATTGCAAAAAAAACGTAATAAGCTTGTGAATCTTCATTTCTTTCTGTGACCGGCTCGGAGTGAGGTCGAAATCACTCTAAAGCCCAGATTTAAATAGCTCTGATAACCGCCTTTGTGGCCCATTAGTGTCAGTGTTCGGCTGCTGAGACAAAAGCAAGAGGGAAGAACTCGGCTTTTATTTATATGGTATTCCTTATCTCAATTGGTATTGTATATTCTTCATTAATAAAAGCTTTCCACATAACACAGCTTCTACACTATTTGGCGGCAAATTTGACAATCAAGTCAAATGCCATCAAGTCAAAAGACAATCAAGACAAATGCTGGTTAACTGTAACTTGAGGGTCGCTAGGCTCCTTTTTAAATTCACCCAACACAACCCCTGCTCAGACACGAATTCACATTTTCTCCCCCACAAGCAGGCCAGTATATGTGGAAAGATTTCTACTGAACCATACTATGTAACCATGCTGCAACATTTGAGCGTGCCAATTTTTTTTTCACACTACTGTAAAGATATACTTTGGCGGATGAATCTCAGTGCGTGCGCCATAGGCTAACGCTATTACACTGAGATAGGCCGAACGAAACTAAGCTGTAGTAAAAGAAGCTAGCCAACATGTGGCGATATTAGCCAAAGCTTCCTCCGTGTTGTCTTTTGGGCAATAGTTATTTAGCAAATTAACGCAGTGCATGTTAACGAAACACACGAGCCATCTGTTACTCATATTTGCCAGTGCTTAATCAACGTCACCATGCACAATTCAAAAGCCGAAAATAGCAAAAATGTGGCCCATTTAGGAAAATATAGGCGGTCTTCTAGCCAAAATCAGCTGTCCAATATGAAAAATGAACAAGGTTGGGAATTACTTTTTCGCGTCAAAAGAAACTGTGGTTAAAGCTCCTGTAATAAATTTTTTATTGTAAAACCGATATTCGAAAAAAAAGTACTTTCATAGTCCTCGTTATGTCTCTTCATGAAATTTGATGATAATTTTTCGTTGTATGTTCTGTCAGCTAGCTCATTGAATCTTTTATCAGATAAACTAGTGTGCTGCATTCATGATGATGCGCATGTCTCGACATTGTAACCCCCCAGTGGCAGTGTTTTCGGGCTAAGTGGGGTAATCCTTGAATAACTAATAAACAAAAATAGAGCCGCGCAGAACATAGCCACCGTGGCGAATTTCACAGCACGCGAACGCGCGAAAAGAAGTTAAAACATAGAAGAACAGAGTGCTGTTCGCACGCTGCGTAATTCATTCGTGAACAAAAGCCAACTAGCCCAAGCTTTTACACCTGCGAGCATATATCCAGCACTGATATGCGCTGTTTGTAGCCCATATATGTGTATGCACCAGAGTTTTCACTCACATTTGAGTGAAATTCGCCAAACGACGAGCGAAAAGTCGCCAAAAGTCACCATTTTCAAATTTGGCCAAAACAGTCGCCACTCTACACAGGTGCGACGCGGCTAGTAATAAAGATTGCTGATTATGTATAGCCCCGTGAAGAACAATACGGTTTGTCGCCCCTTAATTATTTGAAGTTTCTTTAATGACAGCTGCTACACCCACTTCACCATGGTAGCACTCAGAAAGGGCATGCATGCACCTCCAGCGTCCCTGAATACTAGCGCCTCATAAGAGTAGTTTACGACGGCTTTAGTTGTGGTGAATTCAGGATGAAGCAGTTGCTACAACAAGAGAGCAATGGCATGCGTAGCCTTCTTGAAAATTTTGAGAATTTCATCTAGTGGAATCGTGCGTTTGATAATGGAACATCTTTTACACAACAAATATAAAAATCAGAAAATAGCGCACACAACTGTCGCAATGCACGCACCACGTTTTCTGTGCTGTCACGCTTAAGCTGAACATTCGCGTCAGTGCAGTTTCTGAAGGCTGTCCAAAGAAGCCGACTGCTTGGCCGGCTCAAAAAGATTATAAGTAAAAAGTTTAATATCTACGTGGAAAAAATAGGGGACACTACATCAAGGAAGAAGTCGACAAGCTATTTGCAGCAGTTGGGGCTGTGTTCGGTACAAGAAGCCTAACCATCACGTACCCACATCAACATCCTAAAATGTCAAGAAGCTGAAGAACTTAGTGCAAACCATCTCGTGGCGCGCGACAAGTTTGCTGACTTTAATTGTGCTTGGAGGAAGCTGGTGGAAGTACCACTGCGGCAGTGCCTCCAGGATCTTAGATAATTGAGGAGATATACATGAGGAACATAATAGACGTACTGAATTGCGCGTAAAGTCCACCTCCTACTGGTGCGTTTAAAACTACAAAAAAATTAGGGAAAATGTTGTCGCCCATTGAAGACGCTGAGAATAGAATGCATAACTCGGTCGAGACCAAAGCCGAAAATCACCAAGAAATCACCATGTTGAAAGACGAGATTTCAGGTCGCCATGGGCCTAATTCACCGATTCGGCTAGAAGTAGCCACGAGGGATTAACCTGGTGTGCACGCGGTCGGCTAAGAGAGCACTCCCTTTGGCACTGTCTACTACAGCCATTGGAACTAACTGCGGCGCACCTCGACTGTAGAAACCTTGCAGCCCAGTGGAGAAACGCGCTGTGGTAGTTCCTGAGCACCGCGTAGACGCAGCCAAGGCTGGCCTGGCCACGTGAGATATCGCCCTGATTCTGGCGGCTAATGGCGTAACCAAGCATCTCGGAGGACGCCACCATGTAGAGGTAGACGGCGGCCAGCCTTGGATCCACGTTCACCATTTCCGCAACCATCATCTCAATGACATCGATACCACGCAGTAACAAGGTCCCCTCCATGACCCTGCGGGTTATATTGTCCGAGTGCTCCAGGGCCAGTTGGTACAGGAAAGACAGCTGCATGTGATGTTATTGCAGAGAGCGTGGGTAAGTGAAAATTATGCAAAAAGTAAGGTAATAGAACAAGGTGACCTAACCAATGGATGGAAAAATGCCATTATTAACTCACTCTGTGATATGTGAACATGAACGTGCTCCACCTGCACATCTAGTGAGGCACATATCGAGTGTGGTTGAAATAGTGTTGACGCATTTCTTTTTTTTTTTTTGACGGCAAGTTTACTTTTGCTACCATTCAAATTTCCTCCATGCAAAGGCGGCTCTGAGCAAGTAGGACGCATACCAAATGCTTATAAGACATTTTTGTTTGACACTAACGTAAATTTTCTCGCCAAGCACCTACCGACATAAACACCAGATTGACGTCAGGCTACATACAGTATTAGTCCTGGTGAGTTGACGCAGCAGTTAAGCTACTCTTCGCAACGTCAAGCATCAAAACACGCACAAAAACATGATGGATTTTGCGTCCCCTGCGTCTGCTCGGCCCGAGTGGTCGTGCAGTACCCATCGTACCTGTGACGCAAGTAAACGGATTCCGCAATATATAGTGTACGTGCACACGAGTACAAGATACACCCTTAAAAGAGCGCAAATGAGTTGTTTGACTTCGGATTTGTCGCCCCGGTGCCAATATTTTGCCCTTCAGTGTTCTTTGGTAATGAAATGGGGTACAATATGTGTAGGTTCTACCGATTTCCGTCCCATCCGGCGCTGAGACAAGCGTGGGTCGACTTTGTGCGCCGCCGCCGACAATAGGCGAAAACCAAGCGCAGTTTACTTTGATGCATTTCACTCTCGACGCGTACACGTGCACCATGCAGTCTCTTATGGCGCGTTTACACTAGAGCGACTCGACACTGACACGACCCCGACAAAGACAAGAGAGAGACGAAGACGTTCGGCTGACAAGTCATTCGCCGACGAAGTCGCCAGACTGCCTGATCACACTATAAGCCGAGGACGACAACGATGCCTCGAAAGACAGCATGTTGTCGTAGTAGAATTTGATCGCAGACCAAAAACCACAACAAAACGCATAAGCAGACTTGTTTTCGGGAGGTCATCAGAATATGCGGCATCGAGCGAAGATTTGTCCATGTTTTCGCTTCAAAGACCTCTAGGAAGATAAAAATGCCCCTTCGGAGGCTTCCACGGCGTTTGAATAGGGATCTTTCGCACCCCACGGAAGTCTTTTATTGCTTACTTTTTGTGTTTCCCCGCTATCCGTCGATGCCGTAGATTATGGCGGGGGCTGCGTGATGTAGGGACAATGGCAGAGCAGGGAGCATGGCTGAAAACGAGGCACAGGTGTGCAAGTGTAGTCAATGTCTTACTGCCAGTGTGCCTCCAGTATGACTAGAGAATTGGCCAACGGAAGGCTGTGTACATGACAAGGCGTAGACGGAGTCTAATAGAGACCATCGGTGAACTGTTTGTGTGGTTTCAGGGTACATAGGACAGCGACAACACAAATTCTCCCGAAGACAGTCGCCAGACTAAAATCAGTGTCGTGTATTTCTAGTGTAAACGCGCCTCAACCGACTTCGGATTGTCGACGGAGGGTGTGCTCCTTAAAAGTGGTGCCATCACAACTTTGTGCCTGCCGCAACCACGCATCGCGATGCCTGTCAAGGCCGTAGTGTAAGGCAGCAAGCGTCTGGTGATCCGGAGGTGCGTGCACCTGTGGAGGCATCTGCGAAAAGCACGTGTAGCGATGCAGATTGTCATGACATAGAATCTCGGAGAAACAAGCGTTTTCGGAGAGGTTTCGACGTTCGTACCGATTATTTATCGCGCCGTACGTATTGCACATACTAGTGTTCAACTGTATCGCTTCGTCTGCTATTCCTGTGCTCCTACCCGAGAAGAAGCGATGCTTCTGACCATTCTAGCATTGTCCCAACGTTTGCATCGCCAAGCAGACGTATCACAAACGAAGCAGCGAATCGGAAAAGCCACACGTGGATGAGGGTCCGTCAGGCAAACTTGTGCGTTCTCCTACCGCCAGGTGACATGACTCGTACTATGAGGTGACGTGAGGGTGCAGTATGAACTGAAGCTAGATTTTAAAAGCATGTTGCGAATATTTTTCAGGGTGTACTCACGCTTACCGGTAAGTTCACTGCACTATCGGCAGCTTGGCATATCATTTGACGAAAAAAAACAATAACTGAAAAATTTTGCGCCAGTATACCCTTAATTTATTAGAGCGATAACTAAATCCGGCATAGTTATTGCAAGTATTAGCTGCAATTTGACGTAACAAACAATTTTGCCTCTAACGATAAATGTGACTTTTGCATTTTATGGGTATCTGTGCGTGTGCTTTCACACGTGTGTGAACGTGTGTGTTGATGTGTACGCCTTTATGCGTACATGTGTGCGTTAGATTGTGTTTATGTGCTTGAGTTTACGACTGTGCTGTGAACTTTCTTTCTTTATCGACGCAGAAAACAAAAAAAAGCATAGCTCTCTTACCAGTACTACAAAGAAGTTCCGAATGCTGCGCCTATATATGTACCGGGATATTGAAGTAGGGATTGGCAACGTGAGCAGTTCATTCAGATGGTGTTGTATTTAGCATTGGTTGTGTATGCGTATGTGCATATGTTAATCTCAGTATGTGTCATCAGCCCTGCATCATTCTGATGTTTAATAATTGTGAGGACTAACCAGTCATCTTTATTTTTTTATCACATGAGGTGACTCGGACAAATTATCCCAAAATTTTTAAAACGTGATAAAAATTGTCCTGTATATACTCTCTAAAAATCAACAGGGTAAATAATACTACACTTTATACATTCAATAACTTAGTTAGTGTTGGTATAAATTTACCTCGATTAGTACTTGGTAAAAAAACATAAAAAATACTGTACGCAAGAGGAAAAGTAGTTTACTCTCTTTTCAGGCTATTTTTGTATAATGTGTGGGGTATCTTATGCTACATGGAACCCAGTGTTGGTATGAAAAACTAAAACCACAAAGAAGTATCAAAAATGGCATGCCCGATGTCAAGACAGCCTTTCAATACAGAAAACACCCTTACATACGTTCCCGGTAAGCATTAGGTTGCAGCGACTTTGCACTTCACACGAAGAGCTTGAATGTCGTAAAACGGCCATTCGTTCTCCGCGCGTCTGTTTTTCGCTTCCAAATATATCAAAGCAACAATCATATAGCAATTCATTCAGCGGCCAAAGTTTGATCACGGAAATGAGAGAGACCATAAAAGCAGCACCAATGTCAAGCTCGTCGTGCAGCGAATCACATTTTACCGAAGTGACCAGAAATTATCGCCACCATTTTTACAAAATATTAAGTAAACATACTTCCTCCTATCAGCATGTGTGGTGTTTTGACCCGCCTTGATTGGACATTCACTTTTGCAAGGTGGGATGGCGGCCATTTTCTTAAAAACATAGTTTTGTGCGATATGTTTTTTCGCTCATTTTCCTCTTACTATATCCAGGACCCGCTACAACAAAGAAGACGTCGCGCTATGTCCATATGTCCTCAAATTGCGTTCGTTATATTGGTGAAAACATTGTATTTATTACGCAATTATCCTGCTTGCATATACTCTCCGTCCGTGTTCACTTGCACGTGGTAGTTAAGTCGCGCTCAACATGAATTCCAACACGCAGGGATGTAGTTAAAGTAACACCAAGCCTGAACAATGCTTTGGACAATACTTAAATTGGTTCAGAACAGACCGAAAATTTAGGGAATTTATTTCCCAGCTTTTTTTTGTAGGTTCCACATCGCAGTGTTGGTGCCATTTTGAGCGCAGACTGCTTGTTGCAAGTCCAATCGAGCGTGAATGTACGTTATAGTCTATAGATTAGTTATAGTATACCGGCTTTACCGGGTTACCGGGTGCACCGTGATACCGGAATCGAAGTGTGCATGCGCAGATACGTACATCACCCGTACAGCTTCCCGTACGCGCGATATTTTTCAGATTTCACGTTACCGCGGTAGCGTACGTGTACGTAGTACTCGTAAACATGGCGGCGCTCTTGGACGCTCGCTTCGAACTGATTTTGGCGTAGTTTTTGAAAGATTCACCTTGTTCGCCGTGAACGACTGTTCAAAGTGGCTTCGCCTGCCTTCAGTTAGCTTCGTTGACATAGTATTACGGATAAGTTGGCGTAGTTTTTGAGATAACTTCTCATTTCGAACGCGCCCAGGCCTAACTACAAAATCGATGTAAACAAATCGGCCACGTAGAAGTTTTCGCGTTTGGTGCGTGGTTCATATTTATTTACTTTTATTATCACTAAAATAAACTTCTCACAATGCTTCGCGCAATGGCATAGGCAAACATTCTCGTTTTCTTTTCATTTTCACTGTTTAACTTATTAGATGCGGAAGCATCTTATACTCGCGCCTTGTAGTGCGCCGTCCGCGCCGTCCGCGCCGTCCGCACCGCCTTAGTTGAGCTAATTCATTACGTCTGATACAATAATCACTCGTTCTCTGCTACTGCAATATTCACGCGTTCATCAAGTATAAGGTTATTTGTTGCACTTCAAAAGCATACATGTGTCCGAGTTAAAACGGTCAAAGTTTCACATTAAATGCACCAGGAAGGTAAAGTATTGGTACGGAAACCAGTAACACAAACATGAGCTTGTACGGTAAAGTTAGCTATTTAAAACCTACGCGAGCGTCGGTGCACACTGAACCATGCCTGTGTATTCAGGCATGTGTCTAACTCTGTTACCAGCCACTAAACTGTTTTAGCGGGACGGCTCAGTGCTCTCCCATAGTTGAGTACGAAGTACTCAAAATCGTTCAACATATTAGATGCGGAAGCATCTTATACTCGCGCCTTGTAGTGCGCCGTCCGCGCCGTCCGCACCGCTTCTCGAACATTCGACAGCTGACGCGCGCGCATGCGCCGTCGCGCCGTCGCCCACCATCTGTGCCACGCGCGCTTCTCGTTCGAGAACATTCGACAGCTGACAGCGCATGCGCCGTCGCGCCGTCGCCATCTGTGCCGCGCGCGCGCTTCTCCTTCGAGAACATTCGACAGCTGACAGCGCATGCACCGTCGCGCTGTATATATACTCAAGGTCGGCGCTCGCTCGCTCAGTTGCCGCTCGTCCGTTGGTTCGTCACAATAAATAAAACACCGCCCTTTCGCATACGTGCCGTACGTGTTCACTCATTTAACACCCCATTTCACAACCACGTTAACCAATTTAGCCATCGACCCAAGTAAGTCGCAATTTAACACCCGTTAACCAATTACATGTTTCCGCATCCTCCTCAGTGTTCCCCCGAGGGAAGCTGCGGGCAATTTTTTAACCATCTAATAGGTGGCACCACCGTCCCAGCAGGGGCACGTAAACCACGTAAACGCTATCCCGCTAAACTATAAGACGCTGCCCACAAATAACGTTTGCTCCACGGTAACGCCATTCCCTTAACCTACGTTATCACACTAACGCTAAAACTATAACTGTCTTATAATCGGATAAAACTCGAGACGTCAGGGGAAGTCCCGCCCAGACGACCGAAGCGTGGCATCATTTTCTCCTCAAAGGCGGATGCGGAAAAGCCTGCACCAATGGGCATGTGCTCCCGACTGACGTCATGAGCCGGAAGACCGTACCAGCGGGAACATTTCTTGAGCCGCTGAGGTGATCGGTTGCCGCGCTTCGGTCATCTTGACGTGGCCTCTCATGACTTCTTGAGTCGATTTAAACGGCTCGCAAATAAGTTAGCGGGCAGCACTCTACCGTTTCGCTGTGATTCTTGTAGCGTGGCGCGTAAAAAGGCAGGTAGCGGTCGAATCCACCTCGCCGCTCCTCCATCGCGGCGTCCAACTCGAGTATGCGGCTGGTGAAATTCGGGAACTCTCTGCCGACGTGGGGTGTGAGGAACTCGGCAGCATCTACGGGCTGCAGGTGAAAAGGGTACAACGCCGCGGCCAGCGTAGTGCCGACGTCCATTTGCAGCATGGCGTTGCGTACGGTAACGTTCACGAACGACGGCATACCCCCGCTGATGGAGAGCAATGCAAATAGCGCAGTCTGCATAGAGACAAGGGTGTACAAAAACAACAGTGATGAGATAATCGTTTCCAAAATTTTTCCTGTTTGTCCGTAAAATTACCTGTCGTTCAGTGGACTTTAGCTTATCGGAACAATAAATTTGTCAAGACACGCTCATGGCCCAGTCATCGTGAGCATGGTTTAATCGTACATGATCCAAAGGCACTGGAGCCAGTCGTATGAAAATATACTTACGTAAAGAGCACACATTCCTGTAGGAACCTTCGCTCATGCTAAAACACTGCTGCCAGCACGAGAAATGACAGGTAAGACCAATAATGTCTCCCGAGGTTTGATATGGTGATCGCCATTAAGTAATAAAAGAACACTTTATTTCCGGCATCGTGATTGGAACTGATGCCCGCACGCTCCCATAACACGTCTCTACACTGTAAACATGTTTTAGACTTTTAAGGTTTTTTTGGTTCGTGTTCCAGCGTGTATTTCAAAGGTAATAAGCGAAACACCCTTTAAAATGAGGTTTTCACTAACACCCTTGTCTGTGGTGTTTTTGTAGGGTCTCTGGGGAGTTTTGTTTTCCTCGTTTGGACACCAGCATGCTAAGGGGATATGTAGAACAAGATGGCGGCGCCTATTGAAGCGAAAGCTGTCCACTTAGAACCTTTTTAGCAGTCAGCCTGCTTTAATAAAACCATTCATTGACAGGTATTGCTCGTATTTGATTTAAATGGAGTGATGAAGCTTCGCTAAGTGCGTATCACCGACAAAATAGCTCCGTTTTTGAGATTCACGGCCGATTTGTGTTAGCAGAAGATTTAACAAGGTTTGTTTACGAAGTAAATGGCGTCAAAAGAGGGAATTCTGGAGGTAACGTTGGTATTTTAACTCGATTTGGAGGCTTGAATGGAGCGCAGCGGAAGTATTTCTGCTTTTTTTTTAAAGCCTTAAAAAGGCCTGTTTAAACGCGGCCGAAAAAAAAGTATTTCAGGCAAGACATCAGAGTTTTGGAGACATTTATTGCTATTTTTCATTGCAGGGACATATTAGAAAACGTACATGCATGCATTCTCGCACAAACATGAGATTTGCATAAATGTACACACGATACGGGATTCGAATTCACGACCACACGCACTGAAAGCAAACATGATAACCATTACGCCCCAGCGCCACCACTAGCTTGCCTGGTTCATGACGGGGGTTTATATGTACAAAGCGGCTACTAACATGTCGGCGACATTTAAAACTTTCGTTCTCGTAGCAACAGCATGTGCCAGCGCTTGTGAAAGGCAACTGCTTAAACTGAAGAGTGTAATGCAGGCCATGGTAAACACCTTTGGCTTTGAATTATTCGGCTCGTCGTTTCGTGCCGCTAGAAAAATGGTAAACGTGGCTCACTTGAGCACTTCTCCATACATCGACAGTGCTTCACTCGCCCGAAATTTGTGGATACCCGAACGACAAAAGTTATCCTCAGATGGCCGAACATAAGTGTATTCTATGGGCATATGCTGTAAAGCTATTTTCGGTATTACTGCCTCGATTTGCGCACGCATCCCATGGCAGCGGCGTGTTCTGAGTTGTTCGAGACCGCCTGGTTTCATTGTAGATTGATGTCTGGGACGGCCACCGCACAGAATCCTCAGAGACGAGGACGAAACGCTGAGCAACATCTCTATCATTTCAAGACTCTGACGCGACTGACTATCAGCAGCCGCTGAGCGCTGGCGTGCCATCGTTTATCGTTCTCGTCTGACACCGACGCGTTCACCAACGCGTTCACCAACGCCGCCATTTTCTATAGCATAAAAAATGAAAGCTCCACAAAAAGATGCTCGTAAGAGTGCACAGGGTTCCCATTCAGCGGGAGAGGGGAGGGGCGAAAGTTTGTCGCAGCGCCCACCCTCCCTACTAAGTCAATGTACGGAGCCTCCCTAGGCAATTGCGTGAGACGGTGCACCCCCCCCCCCCCGCTCTTGTGTGCACGCGAGGTGCCAAAGTTACAATGACACTGTAACGTGCCTACACTGAGTGCCTTTACTGCACCCGTACTGTCGGGAGCCAAACGCAAGGGCAGAAGCGCCTTATGAGCAGCTGAACGATAATCTATATCCGCAATTAGCACTTATCTTCAACTCGTATTTTAGCCCGCCAGACAGTGGTTCTCTAACTCAAACTCAATATTTAGTTGATTTAGCACACGTTGACTACCTAGAATCTTACCAATCAACCTTTTTGTTAAATATTAGACAAATTCATTAAAAGCAACGCCTAAGGCATTCCCCAATGTCCCGCACAACAACCACGAATTAGCAGTTGACAAGTCTCCCGCTAATTAACGAAGTTCATTCACTAGCACTTCACCCTTTCGAACGACCACGTGTACTTGTCACTCCTGTTGCACAGATGACGTAGCACGAAATAAAAAGAAACGCACCGTTACAGTCTTCCTCTGCGAAACAGCAGTTTTTAATTAAACAATTGTTTTTTAATTGCTAGTATACCATATGCACACAAGAAGACTGGTTGGCTTCTTTGCCATTCAAAATTTCGTAGCCATAATACAGAAACCCCTAGGTGTGTAGCAAAAAGACACAAAACTGGAAAAATGTTACTCATCGTAGCACTGTGTCGTCACCTGCATATTATGTTAAACTTTATTTATGCAACACACCACTTCAATTATGCTATGATTGATGAAGCACGCACTAATGTATGCATGAACAGAGCGAAAACATTCTGCCTGTTTGCCTGTCACCTATTGTTCTTCCACAATAATTCTGAAGAGTAAAACATCTGCTCTACTTGCTTGTTAATAAAAGCACTAGCCATAATATTGAGCCAGCAGCATTTCAGCAATTCCTATCGTATACCTTAAATGATTAAAGATAGTGTTTAAAATATTTTACTCGAACAATAAAAGCATCAGTTGTCATGTGAGTGTAAGCCTATGTACATTATCATATTTTTACACACTATACATAATTCAAAACACTAGGAGCATACACAGCAAGGCCCAAGCACCATATATTATTCACCGTAGTATAGCAATACGAAACTAGAACAAAAAATTCAACATAACACAAACTAAAAGTGCACTTGACAGTGCTCAATCCAAAGAATATAATCACAATAAAAAATTGGATGTACAAGAAACTTGGTGTCAGTCTACACATGAAGGTTAGCAAATAATACAAGACTAGCATTACTTTGATATAATACGCAACCATCCAGGTAGGCATGTTGTTTTTAGCCTGAGCTATGGCAGAAAAGCTTGTGTGATATGATCATTGCTTCAGTTATTTGCATAACTGTCCAAAAAAGACCTGTTGAGATCGCGGTGAAAAGCCCCCGACATTCGCATGGCTAAGTGCGAATCTTGCATGGCGGCTGCGTTCGCAGCACTGAAACGCATTATGTTCGTCTGAGTCGTGTCGACAGCCCAGAAGTTCTGTCGAATAAAAAAATGACGTTACTTACGAAGGGCCGCAAACAGAGAATGATCGTGTTATAATGCTTCATCTAACTAATAGCATCCTAGATGCAAACCAGATAACTGGACAGGTTCAGAATAGCGACCTTGACGTGGAGGTAAACAAATTCTTGAACACGGGGTGACGCTGGTATCACTGCAACACTTGCGACGAGTGGTCTCTTTAGGTCGAAACTTTTAAAGGCCGAGGTAATACATCCGATATAGGCAAAAATACTTCCGCACCATCACTCATCAACGCGCTCACTGACGGATACAGAACGGGGAGCCACCACGCCGAGTTGGCCCGCCACGCGAGTCCAGTACGGGCAACGAAAGAACCGTGTTTCTTCCGGAGTTACCACAGCTAGCTTTGCATGTTACTTTTGGCACTGCCGAATTAGGACAATCTTGCAAGATCTGTGGTGGCGAGTGGATCATCTACTATGTCAGCGCCAAGGAAAGATTTATAATAAGCCAAGAACGCCAGGTTAAGCCCTTAAGATCAACCAGCTTCGCTTTTTCTTAAATTTACGCTGCTTTAGTGTAAACTTGTCCGCCTTCTCAAGCAAGCTGCTGCCTTAATAAAGGCAAAACCTCTCATCGAAACAATAGTGGCACGCATTTTCGATCAGCCTGTAGTTTAAAAGTCCATAATGGTTCATCTCATCTCATGCATTGAAGGGCATTTTATTTTACACTGTATATAGAAGGATAGCACTCTGAAACTCGGTTCCGAAAACATAGCGTGCTTTATTCATGCATCTTCGCCATTGTACCAACTATTCTTTTTCCTCAGCATACTACCAGTTATTGTCCCAAGTGTGTCGTGCCAGAAAAAGAAAAAAAATGTGCCACAGATGCACCCCCCCCCCCCCCGCAGACAAGTGGCCGTAGCACTTGAAAAAAAAAAAAATCAGGCGGAGCTTGTCAGAATGTGGGCCGACATGATCTTTTCAATGCTGACTGCTGACTGTGTCTTCATGCCCAATACGCAGGATTGTGAAATGATGTTCAGAACGCTTCAAGACTGGGAAAGACCCGTCATAGCGAAGCTGAAGAGTACAGTGCGAATCATCTACACGAACAAAAACGTGTGAAGATGTCGGTAGGTTTGTTGGCAAAAAAACATCGTTGTTACTGTGCACTGAAGGTGGTGATGGACGCAAGTTTTCTATGAAGACCCGCAGACGCTGGACGAAAGATGAATACGAAACACTCCGCGTAGTAACGCAGCTGACTATGTCAGCAGGCTAACGGACTATGCAAACCATAAACCTTCTCGGCTACAGAGCAGGCTCGTTCTGCCCGAAGTATTGAACGAAGACCGAGAAGCAAGATGGAGAGGTGGGATACCCATTCTTCGGCGTGAGGCTGCGAAGCGTGTGCTGCTTTTAGATGATGATGGAGTCTCTCTACAATGCCATTTCGTACTCTGTGATACGTAATTGTGCGAATACGAGGACAACCCAGTAGATATATGACCGGTGAAAAGCACTGACATAAATTGTCTCTCCCAATCAGCAGTCACCGTTGATGGTACTCTGAAATGGCTAATCCAGGTTGCGAAAAAAATACGAGCAACTGTTTCTGCCGTAATGACAGACATTGGAGTTGCTTCAGGCCAACTACGTGTGCAAATAAGTATATCCCCGGCATGGAGGGGAAGCACCGGCAATGTCCAATTGAATAATGTATAAACGTGCATCAGGGAGAGAGAATTCTCCCTAGGGAGGCTTGGTGGGCTGTTGTATACTTGTTACGCTGATACGCTGTGCTAATGTGAACCCAGTCGCGAATGCTAGCGTATATGTGCGGCCAGACATAACGCTCAGTGTTGCAGGTGTTCGTAGCTCTTACGCCTGAATGGCAGACTGATTGGAGGGTGTCAAAAAGAGCATGACGCAAACGGAAAGGAGCATTGATACGAGTGATTGATATGTGGGGTTTAACGTCCCAAAACCATGATATGATTATGATTGATACGACTGTAGTTGTGTGACAGATTGCACCATAGAGTGTACGTCTGTGGTGAATTCAGCAATGAAAGCAGGGCGTCGAAGTTCTCTAGGAGTGTTCGGGGCACAGCAGGAAGGTAAATCCAAAGCAAGTGGCCTGTGGTTGGTAAGGATCACAAATTTTGTGCCTTCAAGCAGGTTACCTGAAATGATTCAAGGCAAGGTACACGCTTAGAGGAGCTCAGGCCCGAAGGTACTGTATCGACGTTCAGTGTTGCGTAACATGCGGAAAAAGAAGAAAATTGGAACCATGCACCATTGACCCATTGATGAAGGGCGTCTTCAATTGCTTCTGAAGAAGCGTGCATCATGAAGCTAGTCGGAGCTGTTGGTGAAGGGTGATCGAGCACTGTGACTTGGGCTAGTTTGGTCTTAACAGCGCCAAAACTTCATCCACAATCGTGTCCCAGGGAAATGCGGCTGACTCGGCTTTTCAAGTGTGCTCTTAGAGACTGCAGCAGCGTAGGGCATGGAGAGATGAAACATCGATAAAAATGGACGAGTCCGACAAAATGTCGGAGACTGCGTATGGACATAAAATGCGGGTAGTAGATGATAACTTGAACTTTCTCAGGTAGAGGAGTGGTGCCATTTTTAGTTATCTGATGTCCGAAGAATGCTATCTCCAAAACTCCAAAATTACATTTTCTACGTTGATTACGAGGTCGAAATCAAGCAGTCGAGTGAAGAGATCACCTAGAAGTGCCTTGTGCATTTAAACGTTCTTGCTGGCAACAAGAAAATCGTCTATATAGGCGAAACAAAATGCAAGCCTTTTTTGACTTAGTTAATAAAACGCTGACATGTCCGAGCTGTTTTCTCAAACCGAAAGACATTTGTAAATACTCATAGAGCCGAATCGGATTTATTTCGTAGTTTTTGGAAGGCTAAAAGGTTCAACGAATATATTGGGATAAACTTTCACGAGATCAATCTACGAGTGTACTGCTCTGCCAGTTCAAAGGGTAGTGCAGTCCTCAGTATTCGGTAACGGGTGTCGGAGGGAATCTGATTCAAAAATCAGAGAGGTGTGGACGCGTCTATTGCTGCCGCAGCAACGTCCATTATGCCATCCGCCCTTTCTTTCAGCTCCAACGGAGTCTTATTTCAAGCTGGGAAAAGAGCCATTTGCAAGGTACGTGGAAGACGCAGTAGAAACAACTCACATAGTATGGATGTTTCACACCGGGCCAGCTGGTCTCCAAGCAGGTGTTACAGGTGAAGTAGAAGCTGTGTGGGACGGTGGTCCCCAAGCTCTTCGTTGCACAGAGGTTGTTGAATGCGCTGATGCGTAGGCGGAACGAATCGGTGAAGAGGAGCTTGTTTAACGGTAGTATATGAAGTTTCGACACGTGGGCGACACTCACGAGGATGTCGCGTATTTCGACCATTCTCTGAGGCGGCAACGCTTCAACGAGTAGCTCATGGTTGAAAACTTCTGACATGATGCAATTAATGCGGAACTTATTCTCAACTTGAACAAACCATAAGAAAAGACCTGCATGTCACAGCCGCGGTGGCGTTACGACAGTAGTACCTCCTACAACATCCGAAGAGGGTACATGGCCGGGTGCAGTGTCAGTGGTACAAGGGCTGATGCCATCGAAATTTTCATGCTGCTCCGTGGAAGGTCACGTTTGTAGTCCGGGGTCACAAGTAATTGTAGCAATCTCAGACGCGGTTCCGAAAACACAGAGCGCTTTAGTCATGCATCTCCGCAATCGTTCGAACTCTTCTTTCTGCTCAGCAGAGTACCCACTACCACTTTATATCCCAAGTGTGCCGCGCCATAACAATAAGTATGGCACACGGGTGTTTTTATCACAATTTATAATGTAATAACTATTGGGATTTAACATTCAAATCCTCTGTATAATTGTGAGATACGCTGTAATAAACATTCCAAATTTCAGACACCGCTGGTTAAGCACACCGGCGTCAAGCCATCATGGCGAGTTTTATAGTAATAGCAGTACTACTGTTACTACTACTATTACTACTACTACTACTACTACTACTAATAATAATAATAATAATAATAATAATAATAATTCAGCATTTTTGCTCGTCATAAAGGATAATCTGTCAGGAAGCGGTTCGCAGTTAGCTATTAATCAATGATCCCGCGAAAGCTCTCCATCGCCAGGGGAGCCAAGATTGGGAAGAAACAAACGAACCACATTTGCGAAGTCATTCACGTGACGCCAGAAGTAGTCCTTGAGCTTCAGCTCCCTCAAGGTGTCACTGTAGTAAGTCTGGGGCATCGGGGAGTTCAGGAATCGCACGCAGCTGCCGTAGTAGTTGGCGATGCTACGGCCCGATCCGCGAAGCGTCTCGCTGTCCCCTCGCTCCAGGAGCCGGAAGAGGCTGTTGGTGTAGTTCCGGTACAGCTCGTCGATGTAGTTCACCGCGGCGCCCTCGGGGTCCAGGGCTGTCCACCGACCGCACGTGTATTCGTAGAAGTCCGTGCACGGATCCGCAGACTACGATCGCGACATGTATTGTATTAGATGTCTTGATCCTTTTGCATAATTTGCGTTAGGTTCTGCACAAAGATGCCAGCGAGCCATACATATATGCGGCAGACTGGTACAAACTCTCATAATTCACGCTCTTGGTTATTTCAAACGAAATTAAAATTATTGTTTCTTTTTGCTATTGTTTTATTGCATTTAAGAGCCGCCTAACTCGAACTGCGTCGTTCGATTATTTCAAAATTTTTGTGCGTTCATAGAGGAAAATATATTCTACTTGTCAACTATTTCAAAATATGCCTGAACACATATTCATAACACTCCCAAAATGGAAAATGAAGTGCCTCAATCACAAGACGACATGGTGGGTGTGGAAGTGCCCGATGACATCGTAGCAGAGTCTCTGCCAGCACAATACAGCAGCAAGAGCAAAGTGGAATTGCACATGCACATAATAGTTGTGACAACTTCACTTGCTGTTTGCAACATTGCTCAGCTACAAAATGTTCTAACAGCAACAGAAAACTATAGTAATGAACTAGTCGCAGCCATAGGCATGCCCTGTGTTCTCTCACAGTAGGTGGGAGGGGGTGGGAGATGCGAGAGTTTTTCACAGTGACCCTCGCGCAAATATGTCAAAATATTGGGCTCAGTTGGCCAGTCCCCTCTCGTGCTTAACGTTTGCGCTGTTAACCACTCTTCATCGTGTTATACCAACACGCACAATCCTACTGTCTCTCAAGTATCATTTCTAGTACAACGGGCCCTTTCCCGACTTCTTCGTCATGATATGGCATCAAGAAAACTCCATTAAGCGTCCCGAGATTTGGTGAAGTGAGGCGTGGTAATGGCGGCATACAGCGACGTCATCGCTCGATAATATTTTTGGTCTCTCTTGTCAATCCAAGCAGTCAATTTTCGTGTTTGCTGGTGCGTGTCTAACGCTTTCGCCTTAACAAGTTTGTAGTTTATTCAAAGTAAAATTCGCAGCTCACTTTCTCAGCATCCGGTCTGGCGTATAACTACACGCTGAGAGGAAATTTGAGTGCTGCCGTGACCAAAGAGACCTTCTTCTGACTATGGTTTAAACAACACTCAGCTGATGCGAAGCTCAACACATGCATATGAATTGAGCGTTTTTACTTCAACGCTATCTTTTGTTCCCCACACTTCATCCCTGTGTCGACCTGTTAAGGTGTTACCGTAAAAAATAGAATGTTGCGTGCCGGCACTCTTCGTTTTCATAACTACATAAAGACCCTCTGCTGATTATCCCTACATCCACACAGTGGACATGATAGCTAATGAGTATGCATGAAAGTCCAGGTACCCATTTTCTAGAGGAAGCACCCACACTCATTCGAATTCTCCTCTTCCTGACTTCTATCTTCACGCTCCGTTCGCCCGACGAAAGATGGGTCAACGTACAATCTGCGCTTGCCCTCGCACGCCGATGTAATGTTATCGTGCCTGCCCTTTGCGTGATGGAGATGTTCTACTCGTTTCATTGGCTTAAGCCGCATTCCTCGGCAGCATTCGAGTGCTTTTACTAACGCGCAGAACATCAGACACTTGGGACAATGACAGTGACTTGAACTTCATACAGAACATGACGGAGACGGCAAAGCCCACGAATAGTGTTTACTGAATTGCTTCCTTGATGGAAACCCTTTTCGCCTTCAGAAAACACGGGGCCTTATTGGTCGTTCCTGGCGTTACAGCCTAACGACAGTATAGGTGACTGCATGGCCATCGCCACAATCAGTGGTTGACTATTCGTGTGGCAGCTTGGGCTAGTTGTTCTTATTGTCGTGTCCTTATTGTCGCATCACAGCGACAATAAGGACACGAAGGACACGAGCGCTATGAGCGCTCGTGTCCTATTCCTTCATGTTCGTTCGTGTCCTGTCCTTCGTGTTCTTGTCTGCGTGTCGTCGTTCTGTTCTCGCGCTGTAACTATTCACTATTCGTACCTCGTGCATCGAACTTTCGATTCTGGATAGGGCCTTGACGCAGTCCACCGAAGCGCAGTAGCTCTGTATGCTTGCCTTGTGGCGTGCTCGTGGACCAAAGATGGCGCGACGGTTCCAGAAGACCAGCGCAGCGAACAGGCCGATACACACGAAAATGACGACGGCAATGCCCTTATGTACTTTCCTGGAGCGTGCGAGTTCAGCGTTGGAAGGACCTGGATGGACGTTCGCGGTAAATAACACGTATAAAGTGGTCGACCCACATATGTGCAACAACGGAGCGTCATGCCCGGAACTGCACGAATCAGGTGTGATTGCAGATATGCCAACGGAGCATTTATAGCGCCAGCAACGCACTTCTATTGTATTCCTGATATCTTTGAGTATTACCCCGAAGGAAAAATCACTATGGCGGTCGACAGAGCTTTTAACAGTGAAGAGCAAAAGCAAGAAACAATCAAAGTGATGACGATAATAATAATAATAAACAAAGATAATATGTCTCGGTATGATATGACTCATCAAACAGAGGATGAATTCGCAGTATTGAAAGCGAAGTGTTGGGCGATTGCACTCTCGATTTTTTTTCTTGCATTATGAAAACAACGACCCTTCTGCATGGCGAAAACAGTTGTCGCGCCCTCGCTGAACAACGTGGACGAAAACTGAAAGGCAGCAAGTTATATTGGCGCAGAGCATCATCAAGTGTGGCCGATTTCGAACGATAATGTCGCTTGTGCTTTTCCGAGCGTAGTTCTCCACCGTTTTGAACATGGGTTCTGACCACCTGTATACAAAACGCATATGTACATATTGCTTCATTCTGCTGAAGAATTCGTGTAAAATATGAAATTCAATCGGTGTATGACACCATTAGAAGACTGAGTCAGTTAAGTTGACCTTCGATTGTTCTGAAACAATGACAACTGTCGGCCGCATGCATTTGCCGTATCAGCAGTACGTGACCCGATTATAATGTATTTAGTTTATTTGTTCAAATTTAATCCCGACTCACTTTACGATGTGGTCGGCTGTGAAGAAAATAAATTCCGGAAAATATACGCAAACACTTGGTCTGCTGTGTTCTCCAGCTATATTGTGCAGATTATGGAGCTTGTATCGATGACCTTTCATTAAAAAAATGGGACCACGAAATCGCTATACGCAAATATTTTTTCTTTTATTCTGCATTCTGAAAACGCTGCTACCACACTGAGCAGAACGCTTTAGGCGCTCCAAAAGCGCCTAAACATCCTGTGGAAAATCATTCTATAAAGGTCATTTTATTATGCGGAAGGTGATAAAAATTGTTATATGAAGGTTTCATTAGCATCAAATGAAAACTAAAACACCAATTACTTCTGAAAAAAAGAATCTCACAGTTTCTGAGATGCCTATTCGTTCAATTATTACTGACACTTGCTAATTCATGAAGTAGTTGGATAATGCCGGCCATCTGTAATAATAAAAATGTATAAAAGTGAACCTGAATTATGCACATGAACCATTACGTCTCTGTTCGTTTTAGTTTATTACCCTGTATACTATAACACTACACCTTACTGAAAATAAGCGGTATTTTTCTTTTTTATCTTTCTTCCCTCTTTGCCAGGAAAGCTGAAGAGTTGTTATCTCCCTGTTCAAGCTTCCATAAAAATGTGTAGACAATATTTCCACGCGTGCTGAGCTTCGCAGCTACATAAACAGCCAGTTCAGAATAAACTTCTTTTGTTTTATTTATAGCAAGTTATCGTATCATTTTTGTACATACTGTTTCAAAATGGTGATAATCGTTATCATGTTATACATTAATACGTATGTTTACTCGTGTTTTACAACCATCTTTCAATATTGTTGCCATCTAAGTTCTTGATTTACTGAGGTTTTAGGGAGCTTTTTACAACTGTGTTAAGTATCTGCAAGTGTAATACACTTGCAGCTGAAAAAAAAAGGACAGGAATGAGTTTCACACTTCTCACCACGAGGGTTGCCAGCGTTGTCAGGGCTCAACTCATCGGACGATGGACTCAAGAAGTCGTGAAGCCTGTCGCGGCCCGAAGGCGAACTAGGTGAAGACCTCGAGTCTGCGCCGCTCGGTCCAGAAAGCGGAGACATCGAGCGAGGACCCGGCACACGCGGCGAGCCACTGGCAGTGCCAGTGAGTGGGCTGTGGTGTCGGTGAGGTGAAGGCGACGACTCGAACTGCTGGTCTACTTCCAGGAGGGAGCCCTCTTTACTTGACGGCGACTTCATTTTTGCCTGCACGATTAGCAATTGACGGCTAAATATGAAACAAAAATGCTCATAGGACCCACTGTGCATTCGCCTTACTCGTAAAAAAAAACTCATTTTCCTTTTGGGCTCAGTCGCTGCATTGGTCCTCCCCCACCACGCTTCGAATGCACTCTGTGCCTGAAGGGGTATTCACATGGGTGGCAAACCCTTCGGGTAATAAAGGCAAAGCCTATAGTGATGACAGCTCCTTGCGAGGATTTCTTCCAAATGCTACCCCCCCCCCCCCCATCCTCACATGGAAGAGATGAATGGAATGGAAGACCAGTGTTATTAGACTACTGTGGTAGCTTGTACAGACTACGAAACAACCAGCGCGCCTGGAATGTGCTGAAAGCAACGGAAATCGAAGTAAAGGTGGTATTCAGAAAGGCCTTCGGGGTTAGCCTATTCAATATTAAGCAACATGTATTTTGATGTGTCGCCATAACATGCAGTGGCATATGTGAAAACCTCTGCTAGGCATAGCTCAAGCATCGTGCACTTCAATAACATTTTCACGTGGTGGTGGATTCGTGTACGGTGTACACAGCCATATTTTAAAAATAGTAATTTTTAACAGGCATTATCAGTTTCGGGTATGCCCTAACAAACTTCCGATCATTTGATGATATCAAGTGAAATTTTAAAGTTTTACTAGTGACATTTATAAATGTATTCAACTCAAAGCGGTGTCAAATCACTTTCACTTTTGAAGTAACCAAATAACGTTGATTCACGTACGAGCAGGATGTTTACCTAGATAGCTCCGCCTTGCCTTGTTCACACTTAGGAGGGTGAGGCGCCAAAGAATGGTGTTATTGGCCAACTGCAAATGCCTACGCAAGAACACTACCTCCCACACGTACAGTTGGCAATATGAACCAATCACCTTTGATGATAGCAATCGTACTTCTTTTACGTTGAGTATGAAAAAGCAAGTGTCCAATGTACTTATCTAAGGCCTGCATCTTAGCTAAATAGTGCAGTAACTTAATAACCCAGATAAGCTTAAAAGACATGGACGATGAAAAATGGCCTTGCATGTCACAGTTTTTTCATCGTCTGTTGTGCGTAGGTTTCGGTTCGTAGTGTAATAAGCTCATCCCCAGGGGCAGCCATGTCTTATTTGATGCCAGCGTTTCTTCGCACAGAACCTTGGCATCGAGGTGTCCTACTTTTGCAGAGCACACTATCGACTGCTCGAACTAATAAAGTGTCTTGACGCTGGATTCCTTGCTGCCCATTTGTCGTTGCTACAGGCCATCGTCGCCGAGTGCCTTAATCACAAGATTTATTTGGGAGAAACATCTGTTTTTCTACGCTTTGAGCGTGTGCATGTACAGCCCCAACGAAAAGAGATTGGCACAACTGCATGGTGGCCGGATCGGGAAAATTCCAACTCGCTGCACTGTTCTTTCCGTGCACGCCGATGCCGAGAGCATCGAGCACATTCTATTTTACAAAGCATGGATAGCCGCCAGAAAGGACTATCCCTGCTGACCAAGCCAGCTAAAGGAAATAAAGAATAAAACACGCATCCGCTGCAACGTTGTTACATGATTTCACCGATAAGCAGTGAGCAAGCTATAATTTGCAATGTAAAATGTTTGTTGGAGTGCTTTTTGCTGGCCAGCCCTGCTTTGTAAAATGGAATTCGCTTTATACTCTCGATCTCTGCGTGCTTGAAAAAAAAGAGACACTGCCGCGGGTAGCAGCTTTGCCACTCCGACCATACATGAGTGACTTGTGCTAATATTTTTTTCCTTTACATTGCGGTGGTACTATCGTGAGCAATATGAGCTCAAACACGCGCACGTAGGGGAAATGGCCTCTTATATGCACCGGCTGAATCGCAGTGGCTGCTTTTAGAAACAAAGTGAAAAGGTCGTTGCGCTTCTGTTAGCTGTTGGCAGTCCCGCCATTGCTGCTGCAGAACGCAGCCCATAGCTTGTTAGTAGGTGCTAAAAGCAATATAGGCTAACAACATTAGCGCGCACAGCCACAATCAGTGATCCAGCATGCTAAGCTCTTACAAAGATTATGGCTGGGGCGTAGCCTGCCATGATGCACAGGTACTTGCTTTTATTACACCTATACGAGATGTTCACTGAACCTTTTGATGCGCATTAGTTACTTATTTTTTCGGACGCATTTTCTTTTCGTACTATTTATTTATTATCATTGCTAGCGGCCGATGGCACGCGATCAGAGAGAGATAGGCAGACAGAGATGCCGTCGAAAGACGACAGCCTTGCGTCTGGAGAGAGTGAACAAAACATTTATGTGATGTTCTGCGCAAGGAAATCGGTGAATGGTATTCTGGAGGCGCTGCGTTAGAGTGCCTCGAGCGTGAAGCGGGGGCAAACCAGTGCATCGAGGCACGTTATACACGAGCGCCATCTGGCAGTTATCTTCGAAAACGAAAAAAGGCGTGCGTGCCCACGGAGAAAGATGCGCGCCATTCTCGGAGGCGATAAGGTGTAGAACGCAAAGCGATGGGCAGGTGCCACCACTAGGTCGTTTTAGCAAAGCGTTGGTAACACTTGCCTTTTTGAGCACAGCGTTGCTCTGTCAGCGCAGCGTGTTTAACGCTACAGTTCTTAGAATCACTTGTGTGTGCCCTCTCTAGTATGAAGGAACACATATATATACGAAACCTCGTCGTGTTGTTATGGTACCTCAGATATGCCCAATGATTGCTTTTTATATGACAATTGCACAAGTATGAACGCTGGATCTTGAGCAATATTGGTGGGCGCTGCGGATGGGGTTGGCCGTTTGAGGTATTGTTAAGGGCGGACAAACCGACAATTAAACAGACAGATCAAAACTTTTCTGTCGAAGGTCCCCAAGAAAGACTCTCGTCTTTAAAAAGGAAAAGGCGGCACTACGGCAGCCCTCATTGAGGGCCAGGGCTCAGCACCTATGGTACGCGATCAGCTGCCGTTTGCGGGAGCGCCCACAGTGAGCGCAAGAGCGCCCTACTTCCCCCTCTGGTTTTGGCTGCCCCATCCGATTTTCAGGTTATCTCGGTTTTGAGGCTATTTGCCAGGCACTGACGTGTTCCAGCTCATATTGCCCACGATGGTGCGTAAACGTCCAGATGCTAATGCAGCTTTTAGGGGCGAAGCTCCTTATGGCGTGGCTTGGGCGTCCCTCGTATGTAACCACCAGTGGCACATACCCGAAATAGGTATAACACTTGACCTCCAAGGTGGTGCCAGTGAGAGGTTTCTTCTGTGCGTTGTTTAACAATAAAAATAGTGCTCAATGTACATGCCAATGGCTGCTAATGAGGAATGACAGGCATGAGCATTCGGCCTTTAGTCAACGCGCACGCTGCGATCCCCATTAGCAGCCATTGGCATGTACATTGAGCACTATCGGACAAGAAAGGGATGCTACATTATACTCGCTAGGTGTAACCTCCTTAGCTTTAGAAAGGTTTAGCGAGCGTTGAGCCGCAGTGCCTATGAATACAATCAACTTGTATATACCATGAATGAACTCAAGGTGGTTAAAAATGAGAAGTAGATACGAAGCGCAAGCCGTAAGAAAGTAAAAGCCGAATTCTCCTGTCTCTCATTTCTCATTAGCAGCCATTGGCATGTAAATTGAGCCCTATCTGACAGGGAAAGGTTGCTACGTTATACTCGCTGGGCGTAACCTCCTTGGTTTTTGAAAGGTTTAGCGAGCGTTTGGTCGCAGTGCCATGAATACAGTGAACTAGAATATACCATGAACTCGAGGTGGTTAAAGGTGGGAAGTGGACCCAAAGCGCAGGCCGTAAGAAAGTGTGCGTGTGCCACCTCTCGTTTAGTCCTTGGAATGTCCGCTGGATGGCGGTGCTTCTATATGGGGAATATATGATGAAAAGATGCGAGATGGTGGGACTTGGAGTGTTGAATAGATGAACGAACGGACACACAAACAGATGCATGGATGGACGCATGAACGGATGCAGGGGCGGATGCATGAAAGAACGCAGGGACGGGCGCACAAACAGACGCATGGACGGTCACACAGACGGACGCATGGACGGATGAATGCTTCGCCCCACTCTCCATCATTCACTCCGTGGATATGCTGCCATGTTTTTTTTGCATTGCCAGTGACAAAGCAGTAATTTTTCACAGTTTTATGATTTACCGCGTGAGACGTTTCGCCTCACACGCCATGGAAGAGGCCACACCGAAAGAATTTGTCAGCCGAACTGGGGCACTCCTGACCTACTTAGTGCTGCTTGGGTTACTAACGTTCACTTAGGTATAAACACGAGGTCATGAACGGACACGAACCCATGCACTTGTTCTTAGAAGCACAGCGTCATTGCCACCGAGAGGATTGAGAAGTTTGCGCTGCCTACAACCTATATGGAGACAGAGTCAGGCTAGTCAAGGCCCGCGCAAGGCTTACCAGTTGCCGCCTGTCTCGTCGTCTCCTGGCCTTGTGCCGACGCCTCCCGGGCGAGGTTTTCTTACTGTCGGGAGACGAAAGGGCTCTGTCTAGATCCCGGAGAAGCACGCGGTTTGGTCGACATGATGCGAGGTACAAGACAGCTGCAATTGGGGCAGAACGTCTGGCACCTCGAAGGAATCGCCTTCTTCTTCTGCTTCTTCTTTGCCTCGTGACCGCTTTTGGAGTTTTTGCGCTTGATCGATCCGCGTAAACGTGTAAACTGTCAAAAACAAATTTTATTACAAGGAAATCCTTACTTAGAGTTCGATCTATCACTATTTGTTCATTGGTCAATTTACCATAAATACTCGCGTGACTGTTTATAAAAAGTCATCACCCAAAAGAAGGATCGTGATTATCTGATAGCATAGCTTTCATGTTTAAGCAGTCAAGCTGCTATTTTTAGCGACATAGACTTCCCTCACAGCATGATATTTTGTATGTACACATTTATTGTACGCGGACAGCATGAGGCTGTTTAGGCTAACCATATTTTGTACAGCCTACCAAAAAAACTAGAATGTTCACAACTCCGCTGGCCCCTAGGTGGGAGCCCATCCCAGCAATCTGCCGGAAAATAATAAAGTGTATATCTTACTCTCTCTCTCTTCACAACGGGTATATGCGAGTTCGGCTTATCAAAATACTACGAACAGAAATGGGCATGTGCCTCTGGAATTGAGTAAGTCCCATTGTTTACCAGCGGTTGAATAAAATGAAGATGGCAGCAAATAGGCGAATGAAAGGCCTTGAGTATGTACCAGAAAAAACTATGAGGCGGCATTGGCAACGGCGGCTGCGAGGAGGTCCCTAAGCGATGGAAGGTCGATGCCCATGACAACGTGCCTATAGATCTATGAGAGGTACGAACGCCGTATCTCCTTGCGGATTTCTGTCATTGGAGTTTGGACACCCGTGTCACGTCTGTGACTATCTGTGGTTTAAGCCCAGGCAGGCATTCTGCGCCTAGAATCAATGAAGAGACAATATGGCATCAACTAGCTACAGCCTAACGACTACCTAGAAGCAACCTGAAAGCAACTAGATGAGTCTTCAGATTCGTCCCGTTTCGCTATTTCAAGCCATGCCTGGCTTGGCACAGGCTTCGCCATTTTGATTTTCACAATGCTATCACAGAAATAATTATTATATTTCAAACAGTAGGTTAATAAATTTAAATAACAATTACAACAATAAATTGCAATAAAGATTGTTTAATATTTACGAAATCTACTTTTTCGGTGAAAATAATCTTCCATGCATTGGTAAAACATTCAATCACGGTAATCAATACTCTACCTGAAATTAAATAATTTCCGTGATACCGCTTGCCCATTAAATGCGAAGCATTTCGTCCCGAACTTCAGTGACTTTGAGCGTATCTATCTATCTATCTATCTATCTATCTATCTAGCCGCCCACGACTTTTATCTCTCCTGGACGTTTCAATAATGGTATCGATACCAAACTTGATATACCGTAACATGACTGTATAAAGAATTCATTTCACTAGCCATAACATGAAAATCATGACATGTATATCATGAATGCCATGATTTACATTTCATGGTCCTGTATCTGTTGCGGTGATTTCGTTCACGTGACATGTTGCAAAACTGATATGGTATGACATGGTTGCATGGCGAACACAAGCGACAGACCCTAACAGGAAAATCCTGACATGCGTGTCATGTAACAACATGACTACATGTCACGCTCATGATGCGCTGGTGGCCGTTTCGCTGGCTACACTTATACCGAAATTGGTATTACGGGACTTGAATGGATGACGAAGATATGATACTGGTGCAAGCAGGATAAACATGCGATGCTTGTCTTCTAACAACATAACTACATGCTAGGCTCATGATGCGCTGACGGCCGTTTCACTAGTTTCGCCTGTACCAAACTTCGTGTTGTGTGACGCGAACGGACGACATAAGTAAATGACCCATGCAAGCATGATAATCATGACATGCGTGTCAAGTAACAACATGACTACATGCCACACTGATGAAGCGCTCGCGGCTGTTTCGCTAGCTTCACAAATACCATATTTTGTATTATGTGACGCCAATGAATGACGAAGGTATGTGACTGGTGCAAACATGATAATCTTGAGATGCGTGTCATGTGAGAACAAGACTACATGCCACAGAGAAGCCAGTAATACATTTCGACGTGACGCGGTGCGCGTGCTCACCGGCGTTCATTTTGTCGCGTCACGCCGGCGTTGCTTCGCATTGCGCTGGTCCTGCCATATACTCGCAGGCGCGTGCCGCGCTGCGTTGCTTTGACGCATGCACGTTTCAGCGCGTCCGGCGCCCCTCCGTCACGAAAAAAGAGAGACGCAGTGTTGTCTGGGTAACGCATCGGCGCAAAATGCAGCATGTCGCATTTAGCGCCAATTGCCGTCGGGCCGCGCTGACAGACGCTGGTCGCGTCTGGCGTCAGGCTATAGAGTGCTCTCGTTTTACTAACGTAGCCTCGCTGTGCCCAGCGTCCGCGCACGTCAACGCTACATTGGATAATATTGGACCCTGCAAGCTGCGCTCGTGGCTGTTTTGCTAGCTCCACATATACCAAATTTGGTGTTACTACGTGACGTCCATGGATACTCAAATATATGACTGGTGCAAACGTGATAATCCTGACACGCGTGTCTTGTAAGAACATGACAACATACCATCTTCATAGCGTGTTCGCGGCCGTCTTGCTAGCTCCACATATACTAAATTTGGTATCACTTGACGTGAACAGATGAAGGTAAACGACTGATCCAAATATGATAATCATTACACAGAAGTCATGTACGGCACCATTTACCTCCACCTCATAACATTGTGCTGATTTCAAAGTAACATATCAACATTTTTCATTCGTGTTACGCATATCATCGGTTCTCACTGTACGTGGGATCTGCCAATTTTTTTTTATTTGAAGACTTACCTACATATCAGCCTACTGCGTACTATCGTTATCATTGCCTCAATATTCTACAGTGTTTCACATTGTGTCTGAAAATTCTAAGTAAGAACAAAGAAATCTATCCACGATGTCTTCTTAGTCATCTCTTTTGGGGCAGCGGGCGCCTTGGTATATGTACAGGCATCAACTATGACAGTAATTAAATAAAAAAGGTCCATGAAGTTTAATTCGTGGATACTGTTGGTCAGGTCCCATAGGGAAATCGCAACCCTTGCTGCAGATCTTGATAAAATTGCTTGAGCGCAGATAACTTCGCCGCGTTCTTTCTTTCCTTTTTTGCATTTCTGTTTCGATGGCTGACCACACTAAGATTGTGTATCACGATGTTTGTTCGTTCAATTCTTCAGTAGATAACATGAGCAGTAGAGATATCTTGTCTGTTTGCATGTAAATATTAGAAGCTTGAAGAACAAACAAGTAGAAATTGATTCAATTTTTAGTCGCTTGACTTCAATTTTAACTTCATGGCATTTACGGAAACTTCATTTCAGAATCATCAGGATGTTGTACACTTTTCTGGTTATAGATCAACAGGTGTTTATAGATACGATCGTAGAGGTGGAGGAACCTCTTTGTATATAAAGAATGGTATTACTTATGATGTGTTGGGTGAATTTTCGGGTGTTATGGCAAACTATGAATCCGTTGTTGTTAAGAGCGTGGGAACAGTTATTGCTTCGGTTCACCGCCCCCTTTATATTAATACTAAACCTTTTTTGAATATATTACTTCCCTGTTTGAATATGTGTCCACAGAAATGTTGCATATTGTTCTTGTTGGTGATTTTAACATTGATATATTCGGAAACACTCCACAATCAGATGAATGATTAAACTTGATCGAATCATACTCCTGTGGAAATGTAATATATTCGCCAGCTAGAATCACAAGATTAAGTGAAACCCTGATTGATTTGTGTGTTACCAACTTTAATAAAAGTGATGTCACTTCTGGAATTTTAGCGAGCGCTTTGAGTGACCACCTACCCATTTCCTGCATCTTTCCTGCTAAAAAAGTAGAATATGCCGAACTCGTACTGCTCCTGTTCCTTATTGTAGGTTTGATGAAACATCTCTCTCTGCTTTTCACTAAATGATCGAGCTTGTCGACTGGTCAAATGTTCTCGAGGACAAAAACCCAAGCATCTCATACGATAGATTTCTGAAAGAGGTCAAGCGTTGCTACGAGGAAGCTTTCCCTGAACGTTATGCGAATATACGCGAAAAAGTCGAAAACCATGGGTAACAAAAGAGTTACGTCAGAGCATTAATGCACGGGATATCATGTACCATTAATTTAATAATCTAAAAGATTTAGCGCTTCTTAACGAGTATAAGAAAGTGAGAAACAAGTTAAACTCTGACCTCAAGAAAGCTAGGGCTGAATATTATAAATACAGATTCCTTGCTGTTTCCGATGACCCTAAAAAAGCTTGAAAAACATTACGTTCTCTAATTGGTCAAGAACAAAATACCATTCCTAGCACGTTGGTGACTGATGGTGTCTCATACAGTAAAGAGGCTTTGTCTAATAAATTCGATTCATGCTTCTTAACCTCTGGTACATATTCTTCTTCCGCCAAGCAATTAAACGTTGAAAAATACATAGCTTCCTCTTGTATGAATTGGAGATCTATTCTTTTCTTATGGGGCTAAATAAAAATACTGCGGCCGGTAACGATGAAATCAAAGCCAGTCCAATAACTTTTGTTGCAAATTTACTTGCGGCACCTTTACAACATATCTGCAACAGAGCGCTAGTTACAGGCATTTTCCCAGCTGCTATGAAAACTGCGAGGGTAACAATCTTACGTAAAGGAGGCCATATCAATGATTTCAATAATTACCAGCCGATATCGGTGTTACCCTTATTCAAGAAAGTGTTAGAAAACGTAATAAAAACAAGGATAACCAAGTTTCTCGATGATCATGAACTACTTGTCTGTGAGCAATTCGGCTTTCGAGCAAATAAATCTACAGAAATGGCATTAGTTGGCATTAAAGAACAAATCGCTCAAAATATAGACAGCAAGCAGTTCACCCTGGAAATATTTTTAGACTTTCGAAAGGCATTCGATTCGGTTAAGCATGATATTCTGTTAAAAAAAAATTACCGTATTATGGCATTCGAGGTATTGCTCTAGAGTTAGTACGAAGCTATATAACAGACAGGTTACAATATACATGTGTTCACGGGTATAATTCCCAGTTAAAACCAGTAACACTAGGCGTGCCTCAGGGTTCCATATTGGGACCTCTATTTTTTATTATTTATATAAATGATATCGTTCATGTGCCAGTGGCTTCTTCTACAGTTATGTATGCAGATGATACAAGTTTGTTCCTCTCTGGCAGCTGTCTAGAAGATCTTAAGATAAAAGCGAATGAATGCCTGTTCTCACTCTCTTACTGGCTAAATTCAAACCAACTACAGTTGAATGTTAGTAAAACTAAATTTATTTTATTTAAGAGCAAAAACAAGTGTATAGATTACAGGATTTCTCTATAGTTTAAAAATTATGAAATCCAACTTGTCTCTTGTTTTAATTTTTAGGTGTACCTTTCAATGAGCACCTGAGTTGGACACCTCAAATAAATAAAGTACACGCCAATATGTCTCAATCGATTTCGGTATTAAATAAACTTAGGTCCCTAGTTCCAAGCTGGTTAAAGCTCCAGCTATATTATTCCTTGGTTCATTCCCATCTACATTACTGTCTTTGAATTTGGGGCACGACTTCAAAAACCAATCTTGACAGGCTGTTAGTTGCACAAAAAAGATGTGTGCGCTATATATAAAACCTGCAACCTAGTGAACATACTCCTCCATTTTTTGGCAAGCTTCAGATACTTACTGTCTATCAATTATACAATCTTAAACTCAGCTTATATGTCTATAATTAAATAGGAAACACCGTTGGCACCTATATGGAGTATTGCTACCCAAGCGATACTCCCTATGAACTACGCTTTGATTGTTTTCGATTGCCTTTTTTCAGAACAACCTATGGTAAGCAAACTTTATCATATCAGATACCTGATCTACTCCACAAAAATAGCTATGTCCATGAACTTTTGAAAGAACATGAAACTAAAAACAGTGGGAAGAAAAAACTTAAGATATACTTCCTTCCTTGTAAGGAGTCTTAATTATATTATGTATTATAAATATTTCTTTTGTGTCGTTCCTGCTTTTGCATATTAGATGAAAATTGCTCAATTTCTTTCTTTTCAAATGTATTTCTGTATGGTACTTAGTAATTCTGTCAGAAAGTTTTACTTGTTGCATTATATATATATATATATATATTTATATTGGTACGGCAAATAGGTGATGACTGTAATGTGTTATCTTGAAACGTATGTGTCAACATCTGTTATACGTGATGAATTTGAATTTAGTGTCCCCTCACTCAAACGCAGAATGAAATTTGTATCCTTTGTTCCATTTCACCTGAGCAAATGTTGGAGGGACCTTAGTCAGGCAGAGGTAATCTGCCTTTAGTCCCTTCAACCTAGGCAATTATTGTTTTTGTCTGAATAAACAGTGAATGAATGAAAGAGTCTGTTGTGGTTTCCAGATTTCGCAAAAGCGCCCGCTGGAAAATTTTCAGAAATAAATGAAGCCTGATCACTTTTGTCGGCGAAACCAAAACTTGGAGCAGCGCAGCCGCTATACTCATTATATATCACGAGAATGAGGAAGCGTCGTTGCCTCAACCATCCTTTGGCTTTATACGACGTCGTTATACCGGTTTCGTTGGCTATTTTTATTCCGCTTAGTCTTGCCCCTATGGCATCAATACACATGACACAAAATTGTGCATCTGCGCTTCCCCCATGAAGCGCAGGGGGTACCCCAGGTTCTGACCGTATATCCATCACTGCGACTCAGGCGGTCTGATGCGCTGAGGTCCCGCACGCCGTATATGGCGTCGAAGAGCCAGTTGAAGTTCATAGCATGTTCATAGAAGGTGGTTCGCGTCTGCTTTCCGCGCCGGCGCGGGACAAAATGGGCAGCTTTAAATTGTTTCAGTGTAGCCCCAATTCACCGAAATCAGTGTTACAGGTGCATTCACACGAACTCTTCAGAGCGGCATCTGCTCTTGACGAGTACCACGCGGAGGCATGAGAGCTGACATGGTGTGCTTAATGTTTATTCGTGAATGTCTACAGTGGCATAAGGTGGCAGCAGAAGCAGAGCTAACCGGTACATGACGGCTATGGGGTGGCAAGCGTAATCTGCTGCGGCATGGGCCATAACACTATGTAGGCTTATGCCACAGGAGCGAAAGAGAGACACGCCTGAACGATAACCGATGCCAGCCCGGAACGTGAGCCGTGGCTTCACGTGCCACGGCCTAGCGCCTTCTTTATTTTCTTCTGTCGCCCTCGCGCGCTCTCCGGTTTGCGCGCCGCCCGAACGAGGGCGCTACAATGCCCCCTGTGTAGACTGGAAGTCGGAATGTGACATGCCGTTTGTGGTATTCCAACGGAAGATCAGTCGTAGATGAGAGGCTTTCTAGGGCGGTCTCCAGGTACGCCGGCTTGAGTCGGTCCAAGCTGACTGTCTCTTCACGGCCGTTCTGAAGTAGAGTAGCAGTTTTGGGGGTGTGGTGAAGGACGCGGAATGGTCCGTCGTAGGCTGGTGTCAAAGGTGGTCTGACCGTGTCGTGGCGCACGAAAACATGTGTTGCAGTGGCCAGATCAGGGTGGGCGAATATGGTCTTGTGTTCGGAAGGTCTGGGTGGAGTGGGCCGGAGGTCTTGAACGCAGTCGAGGAGGCGTTGTAGGAATTGCTGTGGCTGGTCTGGTAGCTTCGTTGACGTGAAGATGTCTCCCGGAAGCCGTAGAGAAGTGCCATATACCAGCTCTGCTGTTGAGCACTGCAGGTCTGCCCGGATGACAGCTCGTAAACCTAAGAGCACCAGTGGCAAGGCATCAACCCAGGTGTCTCTATTGAGGCGGGTAGTCAAGGCGGTCTTCAGTTGTCGGTGAAGGCGTTCCACCATGCCGTTGGCGCAGGGATGATAAGCCGTGTACGGCAATGTCTGGCTCCGAGGATGCGATTAAGGCAAATAAACAGCGAGGACTCAAACTGACGTCCACGGTCTGTTGTCATGGTGCCAGGACAGCCAAAACGGGATACCCACGTAGAAATGAAAACGCGGGCAACTGTCTCGGCAGTGATATCTTGAATTGGAACAGCCTCTGGCCAGCGTGTGAAGCGATCGACCATGGTCAATATATAACGGTACCCCTGAGACACTGGTAGAGGGCCCACAATGTCTAGATGAACATGGTCGAAACGACGGCCGGGTGGAAGGAAAGGTTGGGGCGGCGTCTTAGTATGACGGGAGACCTTTGTCATCTGGCAGGGCAGGCACATGCGCGTCCAAGCGCGCACATCACCGTTGATTCCGGGCCAGACATAGCGCTGGGTGAGAAGACGCTGAGTAGCCCGAATGCCAGGGTGACAGATGTCGTGTAAGGAGTGGAAAACGGTGCGTCGTAATGAAGCGGGAACGAAAGGGCGGGGAAGATCAGCTGAGACATCGCACCACAAGCGCTCAGATGATAATGGATGAGGCACCAGGCGTAGTCGGAGAGAACGGGGGTTCTCCCGAAAAGCGGCAAGCTCTCTATCATCCTGCTGTGCCGAGGAGAATGAGGCCCAGTCGATGGTTGGCGGTGGAGAGTCAACCGCGGCTATACGAGAAAGGGCATCTGTGGCGGTGTTGTCAGCTCCTTTCACGTGGCGGATGTCAGTCGTGAACTCCGATATATAAGCCAGATGGCGGAGTTCACAGGGCACGTACTTGGATGAGTTAGTGCGGAAAACATACGCCAGTGGCTTATGGTCAGTCAGCACGTAAAACAAGCATCCTTCCAGGAAATGCCGAAAGTGCTGTATTGCAGCGTAGATGGCTAGTAATTCCTGGCCAAAGACGCTGTAGCGGGTCTCAGCAGGAAGTAGCTTCCGAGAGTAAAACGACAAGGGTCTCCACTCGGAGTTAATGCACTGCTGTAAGACGGCTCCGACGGCCACGCTGGATGCGTCCACCATCAACCGAGTAGGGGCGTTGCTGCGTGGATGAATGAGAAGCACGGCGTTAGCGACCGCTTGCTTAGCAGCAGCAAAGGCGGCCTGGGCTTCTGACGACCAAGGAATGGCGGAGGACGGGCCGGCGGTCGACCGAAGGAGGTCGGTGAGCGGCCGTAGCAGTTCGGCACAGTGTGGTATGAAGCGCCTGGAAAAATTCACAAGCCCCAGGAATTGGCGTAATTGGCGCAGTGTTGTAGGCTGAGGATATTCCTGAATTTCTTTAACGTGGGACCGGAGAGGGCGTATTCCTTTGGATGATATGTGATGGCCCAAGAACTCGAGCTCAGATGCGCCGAAAGTACACTTAGAGGCGTTCACAACGAGGCCGTACTACTGAAGACGTTGGAACAGAGCGCGTAGATGGTGCTCATGATCTTCAGGTGTGCGGCTGGCGATGAGGACATCGTCAAGGTACGCAAACACAGTAGGAAGACCCCGTGTGACCTCAGAAATGAACCGCTGGAAAGTTTGAGCCGAATTGCGGAGTCCAAAAGGCATCCGCACGTATTCAAACAACCCAAAGGGCGTCGTGATGGCGGTCTTAGGTATGTCGGCGGGCTCGACAGGAATCTGGTGGTACGCCTTAACAAGGTCCACTTTGCTGAAAATTGTGCAGCCGTCGAGGCGCGATGTAAAATCCTGGATGTGAGGTAGAGGATAGCTGTCATGGACAGTCTTGGCGTTCAATGCTCGATAGTCCCCACAAGGACGCCAATCACCAGGATCACGCTTTGGCGCCAAATGCAGCGGGGAAGCCCAAGCGCTTGACGACGGACGGATAATGCCGAGCTGCAGCATGTGGTGAAACTCCCGTTTAGCAATAGCTAGGCGGTCTCCGAACAGGCGGCGTGGTCGAGCGGCTGCCGGTAGACCCCGGGTGACGATGTGGTGTGTCACCGTATGTTTAGGCGGCTGAGTGAGGTTGCACGGTTTAGTTAACTCCGGGAAACTCGCCAAAATTTTTTCGAACGGTGAGGAAGGTATCAGCATGCGGATGGCCATTGGAGCGATGTCGGACAGGACTCCCGAGATGGAGCGACGAGTCTTACCATCTATGAGGCGGCGCCGCCGCACGCTGACGTGCAAATCGAAGTATGAGAGGAAGTCCGAGCCAATGATCGGTTGAACCACGTCTGCGATGACGAAAACCCACCGGAAAATGCAGCGAAGGCCGAAGTCGAGGGTGAGAGATCGGAGCCCATACGTTGCTATAGACGAGGCGTTGGCAGCACGAAGCACTTGCCCCTGTGACTTTAAACGATCAGCCTTAGCCGGGGGCACAACGCTAATTTCCGCGCCCGTATCTATAAGGAACCTGGCGCCCGATAGCTGGTCCGTGACCATGAAAAGGCGGCTGGGACGAGAAGGGAGATCACACGCCACCGTCAGTGATCCCGGCAGGCGTTTCCCTGCCACGAACATGGGGGTGTACACTTCGTGGCTCGGTGTAGGAAACGCCGGTGGTACCAGCAGAGGAGTGGAGGGCTGGGACTCCGAGCATCTCGTGTGCGTGGAAGAGCTAGACGACCGGAACGAGGCGAACGAGTCTCCTGCAGGGGGCTCCGGAGTGCGGCAATGGAGGCGGCGAGTTCGTCGATGCGGGCCTCAAGGCGCGAAATCGCTGTGTCTGCTGGTGGTAAGACAGCGTTGACAGATGGGGAGGTCGCTTCATGAACCTGATCGGCGACCTCCGCCAGGCGGTCCAGATTGACGTCGCCGGCCGCCGCGAGGACGAGGCGGATTGGCTGAGAAAGGCGTTGGAGGAAGAGCTCGCGAAGCAACGCTGAGTGGGCAGAGACGTCGTGTTTCCCAAGAAGCTGTCGCATTCGGCGCAGTAGTTGGGAGGGGCGCCTGTCGCCAAGGTCCCCCTCTGCAAGGAGCTGCTGTAGGCGGACGCGTTCCGAAGGCATGAATCGTTCCAGCACCTTAGTTTCAAGGTGCTGATATGGCGTAGTGTCCGAGGGGTTGGAGAGGACGACGGAGAGCTCGCTGGCAACGTCAGGAGGAAGGACGGAGGCTACGTGGTAGTAGCGTGTTGTTTCCGAGGCGATGCGGTACAGGGAGAATTCCGCCTCGACCTGATGAAACCAAACTTGCGGGTACTGTGGCCAGAAAGATGGGAGACGCAGTTGCACGGCCGAGACGTCCTGCGGACGTGAGGCTTGTTCGGTTGAGGGTGCATTCGAGTCAGTCATTGTCTTCGTCCGAGGTCACCACTTGTAGGCTTATGCCACAAGAGCGAAAGAGAGACACGCCTGAACGATAACCGATGCCAGCCCGGAACGTGAGCCGTGGCTTCACGTGCCACGGCCTAGCGCCTTCTTTATTTTCTTCTGTCGCCCTCGCGCGCTCTCCGGTTTGCGCGCCGCCCGAACGAGGGCGCTAGAACTACATCGAGTGATCCAATAATGTGGAATTGAGTATGGATGACCTACAGCACAACGTTGAAATTGCAGGGCTAGAGTCACAGACAAGTAGACTTGACGAAATGCGTGAACAGCTTGCGTGGAGTTTGGGCAAAATATCACGCGTGATAGTGTCACATCTGGACGAGTGGTTGAGGCGCGGCAAGACGATCATAGAGAGCAACTAACTTCGAGCACGTATGGCAGATGCCCGTTAGCAAAGACAGAACGAACACCAGTGCAATCGCGGTCGCGAACAGTGAGGTCATTCTGTTGATGTGCTATTCTCGGCGAAACTTATCTTGGCAGGGGAGTTAAGACTACGGAGCCGGAGCATCAGCAGAATGATGTTACTACGCTGCTAATCCAGCAGCTTTCAACCGATGTAAGTTCCAGTTTTGGTTTGGCTTACTCGCATCGTCAACAATTCAAGCTGATGGCACCTAAGCACAGCATCAGCGACAAATTTACATCGACACAACTTTTGAAAAAATTCCAAACTCCAACGATATTTTTCTTGTTCTGTAGTGACAGGCACTTTCTGTCGCGTTACGGCTATATGTTTCTCGAAGAATGAAAACGCGAGTTTGTGGAAACGGTCGGTCCAAGCGGGGTAAGTAAACCATGTTTACCACGCTAACCGGTGTTCGTGAAGATACTATGCAGTCAAGAAAGGGAAAAAACAGACGACAGTGTGAGCGCTCACACTGTCGTCTGTTTTTTTTCCTTCTTGACTGCATAGTATCTTTCGTTCACGCTCAAACTGAGCTGCGCTAAAGCAATATCATTTTGCAATGCACCAACTCACCCAGTCAGTAGTACTGCTCGTAAAGCGTTGTACTGTCCAAGAAATGAAAAAAATAAAGCAAAAATAGTCTCTTCAATAATTTTTTACACCGATGACTGCTCAAGCTTGTTTTGTATTTAACTGAAGAAAGTATTCTTTATTTGACCTATAGCTGACAGAAAATTAGAAACTGAAAGAAACTCTAATCACATCCCAATACGGCGGCTACGAAACTTTATCCATAAACTAGTGCATGCATCAGTTATCCTTCCAGAGACGGCGCCACGATTTAAGTTCCGTTCGAAGGGGGGGGGGCATGTGAAAATTTCGGGAGGAAAAAGACTGCCCCCCCCACCTACCGCTCGAGTCCCTCTTTGGTGCAGCCCCAGCCTCCTAGCCGCAGATTCATGAATAATTGCTATGAAATGTACGACAAACTCACTAGAAACTATCTCATATGAAGTATTACTACAGTGAAGCATCGTGAGCGTTATTTATCAGTTTAATGTGGTTATTTCCCAATGACATTAGGCTCAAATGCGTTGATGCGACAGCCTGGAGAATGGAAAAACCAGCTTGTTTTTCTTCCTTGTTCATATTGGCAGATTCGCAATGATGAGCAGATCCGTGAATACTTTTTCGAGTGCCGTCTTTTCTGGACGATGCAGATAAGTTTACGTAAGCAATGAATAACACAGGAAGTTTTTTAAAGCCATCTAACATGTAGTATGCACTTCATCCCTAAGGGCAAAGTCACCTCACATTATGGTTCTTGCGTGATTAAAATTAGCCTTTACCCAACACAAAGTGGATGTTTCAGGTTGTGACAGAAGGGCATTGTCACCTCACATCACGGCTCTTACGTGATAAAATAGAGTCTCGGCATAACGCAAAGCGGATGTTGTAGGGAGTGAGAGAATGAAACGTCTATTTAGTTTTCACTCAGAAGGTCTGTGGGTTGTATCCGCAAACCCGGTTACCAGTCACAAGTGTACTTGACCACTGCACACGCACGTTTCACGACGGCCTCTGTGCTTAGGCATGCGGAATGTTCCCCTTCAGAGAGGGAAGGTTCGTCGCGGCACCTCCCCTCCCCCTTGTGCACACGTCTACGTCTATGAGTTTTCGAACCCGAGCTTGACCAAGGTCCTCTCACTTTTTTATGTCGCGTTAGTTTGATTGTCCCGAGTTGCATTATTGGAGAGAAACATTGACTTGTTCCGCCATCTGCCGGCTTTTGCCTTAACAAAGAGCAAGACCGGCCACGAAAATTTTTTCTTTCAAATTCACTCAGCGGCTTACAATTAACATAGACTGAGAGCACCACCGCCTGGGTGTTTGCGAGCAGACAGAGTAAATCTTAGTAAGTATTGTACTACTACAAAAAAATAGCCCTCCAGATTTTGCCTCAGAGATTTGATTGCATACATATGAACTCCCATCTATGGTGGCTAGAATTGGGAGGTGACGCCAACGGGAGCTCGGAGCCGCTCCTTCGTTTCGAGCAGCGCGGCGGTGGCGCTGTCGGCGGAATGGTGATGCTAGTTACGCGCGCGCGCCTTGAGCGCGCGGACCTTTCAAAGATGCTGTTGCTGAAGCATGATTCAGATAAATTGGCGATTCAGATAACTCACTGTGACGATGGCTGATAGAACGCCATTTCAAGCATTAAAAGAAATTGGCTGCCGCTGCAAGACTTCTGTGACGTTGAATCTGCGCAAATTAAAGCTTTCGTTCGCATATCCCTGCAGTGTTTTGGAGTGCAAGGCGACGGCGTTTTTTTTAAAAAAAATATTACCAAAGTTCTGGGCGAGGAAAATAAAACAAATATTTATTGCACATCATATTATTAGGAAGATCTATTGCACATCATGGAATACAGGGTAAAATAAAATAAAATGAAAAAATACGCACATTTACATACGCTCGGGAGTAGTTAAAAACATTGAAACATTGCACACAGACAGCGCATCGCTTGGCACTAAGTAATAAGAGGCATACAATCACTTTCCACTCGGCAAAAAAAAAATCAATAGAGCTTAAAGTTACAATATCAAACTCAGAGCACGCGTCTAAGCTTCAGCAATTTCATTCTTTCCTGCTTAGCGTTTCGTTTGCTGTTCTGGGCTTTGACATGAAAGTGGAGCCTAGTAAGAACATAAAACTTGATAATTTTGTTTTTGAGGGACATACTGTGGTCAGGGCAGCCAACAAGTGTAAGCTTTCTTAACTGCAAGAAGGAAACCAAGTCCATGATGCTGTCAGGTTTGACTTCTGTAACACTGAAGCAGTGGGTAAAAGTGTTCTCGAGAGTGGTCACGAGTTCATTGAGCTTGACTGATGGGTACAGCAGGCCTCCTCGGTCAACAGCAGCCGTGAGGGATGCTGCAGCTGGAGATGGATCGTTCTCGCCTTGTAGGAGCTGCTGGCTGCACTCTGCACATTTGGTGCTTGCAACGCTTTTTCTTGCCACATATCCAGCCATGTAGAATATGAGTCTGGCATCGCTGCTTTGCACGACCATGTCTGCATGCTCGGTGCCGTGGCCGTATTCATTGAGCACTTCATGTGCTTCGGCAAGGTTTCCTACGTCAAGAAGCTCGTCTAATTTCCTCCGAGGAGTGAGGTCCTTTCCGTTGTCAGCTCCCAGCAGACTTCTCAGCAGTCCTGAGGACACATTGCTTCCTTTCGGTGGTTTTGCCAAATTCTGGAAGCTCAAAGTGTTGACCGAGATTAGGAACTGAGAGGCAGTCGGATGATCATTGCATCCAGACATTTGTCGGACGATTCCAAACAGCCTCTCCAGGGGGTCCTGACTCAAGCGGCATGTCATCATATAGCTGAAGTTCAACTTCATCGTCAGGTAGCGGAGAAGGTGTAGCGTGCTTGATAAGGTAACACGAAGCCCCTCGGCTGTACTGCGGCTTAGGAAACCTCCGGAGCCAGCAGCTGTTTCCCAATCGTCCAGGTAAGTCAAGAAGTTTTGAATGCACTTCTCGTGCATCCCTCCAGGCTTAAGTGCACCCGAACTGCACCTTGAAGTCATGGCCTCAATGAGCCTTCTCATTCTTTCCACAAAGCTGACTGTCGCCGCTGTGCTCCCATGCTTTTCTTCGATGGTTGCATTGTACAAGAAAAGGCCTCTGAGGACTTCATCACTGTAAAGCCGCACTGCATAATTTACCCTCATTTTCTCAAAGCCATTGGGATGCACAACCGATTTGCTAATATGAGGCATGGCTTTGAGAGTCGTGTCATGCTGTTCATCAAGCTTCCGGGCACAGTCAATAGGGTCAACACTGGCATGGCCTTCTGGCAGTTTCACGCCCGTTCGAACAAAGGTGTTCCTCACACATTTAAGAAGGTGTGGGAAGTCTGAGATGAAGTGCAGAAAACGTTCTGGGTCTGTAGGGTGCTGCCTTCTACATACTGTGTTTTCTTTCCTGCCGTGTATGCCGAATGAGTGCCACATGCTTCTGTTCCACGCAGCTCCATCAGTGGTGATAAAGTCTACGTGCAGACCGGCGTTTTCGCTCATGACTACTGCTTCGAGGATTATTTTGCCTAACGTCTCGGACTTCACATTGCTGCGTGATGCGAACACACCAATAATCTGGTGCCACGTGCCTGTAAAAGGCACGAACAATACTACAAGGCCATGGTCACATGCTACGGAGCGCTCACTCTCTGGTGTGAACTTCCCAAGGTCCACAAAACCTTCGATGGTGCCATCGGTTCCCAAGCTCAAGTGTTCAGATAGCTTAATCTCATCAATTAACAGCCCACCATGGCGCTGGAACAAGTCCATAGATTTTGTTTTTTCCGCCACAGCAGCAAACACTTTTTCGCTCAGGCCGAATCCACTCCTGTAACGCTTGAGATATCGACGTAGTGATGTTCGAGAAGGCAACGCCATGATGTTGTTTTTGCGTATATGCTCATAGAGGCGTGGGCTTTTCATGGACATAATAAGGCAATCTAGAGCCCATTCACTTTCATACTTCATCCCTTTCGTGAATTTTCTTTTAGCCGCAGCAAAGCACGCCTTGACTTGTTGCTGCTGCTTAATGGGTAGGGCCTTCACCGCTTCTTCAAATGCTGTAGAATCATTCCGTGCATTCTTTTCTTTCATTTGTTTGATGAGTGATTTAGCCTGCAGGACACTCAGGCGACTCCTTTTCGCTTGCGCTGTTCGCAGCTTAAGCCTGTATGAAAGCTTTTGGGACTGGGCCACATTTTTGCCTTTTCTTCGCCTGTAGGACTCACGATTCAGGAGTAGTCTTCTGAGGTGCTTGCATTGTGGGCAGGCTTTTTCTGGCGTTGGAGCAACCCCACGGCAATATGGGCTGAAGGTTCTGCCATCAAAAGTCTTCTCCTTGTACTTTAAATTCACTCCAAATTCACCAGTTTTACCAAACCCTCTGCATGGTATCATGGAGTCGACGTCGCGAAGCAACTCTTCTGCCATTTCGATGTAGGTAATGTCAAGGGTCTTTATTTTTGTGGCTTGCACAAAAGCTGTCGCTTGAAGTTTGTTTTCATCTGATGTCATTAGCACATACTTGTCAATAGTCAACTTGTCACCATCTAGTGCGCAAACTGTAAACACCGTGGCGTTGTCGGCTCCAGCAATTAGATGTCGAGCCCAGTAAGCGCTGGGAAGACCACACTTGCGGACGTCGGGAATTGCGGGCACATTCGGAATAGGTATTTGGTTACTGTCGCTTTCTGTGCTGTACGAGCCAGCTGTCTCCTCGCAAGCAGACGTGCTTGGTTCCTGACGCCGAATTTTCGATGGTAGGCCGCAAGTGGATGTTCTTGACGTCCTTTTCTTCGGCACTTTCTTTGAAAGATACGCAGGAACATTTCGGAATATGGTTGGCACCGCGTCAGATTTCAGCACCGGTTTCCCTCGGGGAATCTGAACAGTTTCGCCATTTATCACATGCGTGTAAAAACGCTCAATAAACTGCTCGTCGAAATGAAGCTCACATAGCGCCGACTTCACGTCCAACGACTTGTCGGCACGGGGGTACGGCTCGTTGCCAGGCTTCGAAGAGGGCAGGGTCTTTGGGAACAGAGAAAAGAGAAGCACGCTGACCTTGCTCCCTCGATGACACATAGCCGCTCGTGCAGCCAGGAGCAAAGCAGTGGCGTTGCCTCGCTTTCGTAGTGCTGGAGTTCATCCTAAGGTCGGCACTCACACTGTCATGTCAGCAACTAAATACATTTTGCCATAAGCGAGACATCAACGCGGAAAACTGCACACACCCAGACACGCTTCCAGAGGCGAACCAGCGAACCCAGCGGCGAGTCGACGAGAGAGCGCGGAGCGCGCGCTTCGCCCGCATCACTATGCCGACAGGAGCGCCGTGGTGGCCGTCGCGGCGGCGCTTGAAAACGAGGATCGCGCGCGCTCGGCGAATATGCGGGCGCTGGCGTCACCTCCCAATTCTAGCCACCATACTCCCATCTCCAAAGCCAAACAGTCCCATAGGAGTTGAGCGTCATCGGCAATAGGTGGCAGCAGTAGTTCCTTTCAGGCAGTGTTGATGAGGTTGATAGAGAATGTGCAGAATATATTAAATACACTTTTCTTACGTAGCCATGTAACCCCTAATGCTTTCAACAATGAAAGTAAGAGGCCAATAATAACTTGGGAAGGGTCGAAAAGCCGCAAAACACTTAAGAAAGAAGTGATGAACTCTAATGGCACAATCGCTACGAAAACATGTTCTGCCTGCATTTTCAAATGATTTGCTTTGAAAAAGAACTATCAAGCAACTGTATGTGGTCCACTATCTAAATAATATTTTCTTTGCCGATCCCCCAGAGTGGGTGAGAGCCATTCGTTTAGGTCATCATCGTAATCATCTAGCACAACAGTCATCCTTCAGCGTTCTTAGTCACCATCTGTCTAAACATCATCTTCAATCATCGCATGGGTCCGCGGAAAAATAAAGATCACAGGGTCTCTATCCCACAGTGGTGTACGTGAGAAATAACTACTCACACATTTGATTTCATATTTATGCAGGTTAATCGATGGTTGGCTCACGCGTACACTACCACTATTATCAGTATTTTGATACCGCTATAAATATATATTGTTATATCGATAATAGTCGTAGAGCATGTGGGAGCCATTCGTAGATTAACCTGCATAAAGATGGAAGAAGTGTCTGAGTAGTTATCGCTCACGTAGAACAGACGCGAATGCGCGTAGTCAGGGGGGGGGGGTATTGAGGGGGTTCAGTCCCCTCCCCCCGGAAATTTTCAGTATTGCGTGTCTATATTCAAGCGCACATACAAACGCACGCACAAACCTACAAAAGTGTACTTGATCCCCCCCTCTCCCTAAAACAAATTTCTACCTACGCCCGCTTCTGACCACGTGGGCCCAATTGATAGTTAGCCAACTGGATGTGTATGTGGATATAAACTTGCGTGCCGTCTTTCGCATCCGTCACTGTGCGCCTTTGCGGTTGTTAGTTTGCAATTTTGGTGTGTCGACTTATCTCCGGAGTGAGCGTTTGCACTTCAGGTCTATTTAACGAAGAGTCTTGCGGTCAGCATTATCATCGTGACTCTTTATTTAACGTTCTTATTAGTACATGAAAATACACAACAATGATGAGAGCTATAGACATTGGCTAGTAGGCGGTCTTATAAGATGTATATTCAAAGGAACAGGTTGTTCAAACTAAGCAGATGTAAAAAGTACACTTCAATCGTAACAAGAAAAAATAGAGCAAAATGCAAAAACGAGTTATATTTGGAACAGCAAGGGTAATAGTAATACCACGCAACATGCTTCGTTTGCACATGCAACATATTATTTGTAAACTGTACATCCAATGTAAGTACATAGAGGTACGTAAAAAGGTGAAATTCGATATACAACCAATATGTCATAAAGCATGATTGCAAAAAAAAAGTATCTGCTAGTGTAACTGCTCAAGACAGTATACTGTAGCACCCAGGCAACACTATTACTTTCTTTTATTTGCTACGGTAAGTCATTCCAAACCTTCACACCTGCGAATTACATTTGTATTCCATGTACATTGTTAGTATATGGAACATTGAAATACTGTAGTGTGGCACGTCGGGTAAGGCGGGAGCAAGATGAAATTATCGGTATATGAAAGGGCAGGTTGTAATGAATGATGTTACGGACAAGCGCAGTCTTTTCATTTCGTAAATGATCAAACGGTATCATTTCTATTTTATGAACCAATTGCGCGCTGTGCTCATCGCATCTAGCATTTTTTTTTTCGTAACTCGATGAGTTTGCTTTTGTAGAAAGTGCACAGGTTCCAGATAAGTTGCGCATGTGTGGAGCTCACTCAGACTGACTCATGAAATATGTTCATCCCAAACTCCCTTTGAATCAAGCTTACCAAAATATTACTCCATTAGACTCACTCATACTCAGACTGCGAAGCAACCTCAAGAGCGGCCCTCAAGAGTAAGGTATATAACAGCTGCATCTTGCCGGTACTTACCTACGGGGCAGAAATCTGGAGACTGACAAAGATGGTTCAGCTTAAAATGGGGCGAAGAAGCAAATGATGGAAAAGAAATTGATAGGTGTAACCTTAAGCAACAAAAAGAGAGCAGAGTGAGTGAGTGAACAGACCGGGGTTAAGAATATCATAGTTGAAATCGAGAAGTGGACATGGGCTGGGAGCGTAGCATGTAGGCAGGATATCCACTGGTCATAAGGGGAACTTACTGGATTCCCAGAGAAGGCAAACGCATAAAGGGGAGACAGAAAGCTAGGTGGGCCTATGAGATTAAAAATTTCGCAGGTAGAACATGGCAGCACAAACCACAAGACCGAGTTGATAGGCGGATCATAAGAGAGGCCTGTGCCCTGCATTTGGTGTAGTCAATTTGACGATGATTGATGAGGATGATGAATATTTATTGAGTTTGTTTCGCCCTAATATCGGTGGGTGTGCCCACGTAGTTGCTAGGAGTGGAAAATCAAAGCTGTCTGTGAGCATAATAATTAATAAATAATAAATAAATAAATAAATTATTAAATAAAAAAATTATTGCAATCTTCATTGGGAGTTGATCTTGACCCGAATGCTGTGCGCGGCAAGCACATGTTCTACTGCAGATTCACTCCAGGACTTGAACTTCCCTTTCATTCCTTGCGACATGGTTGACGGGAGTACGAAGAAGCGACGCTAAACTGACGAATAAAAAGGCGATCAGCATGAAACCAGATTGGCCGTCGCTTTCTACTCTAGAAGGCAAAGCTGACACGCCCCTCCACGTTTTGTAGCAATCACAAGAATGACGTGTTTAATTCAGCCCGTTATGAATGTTTCATGACGCGAAATATGCATTTCAAGTTTATTATGATTTACAATTAACGGCCTTGTGGTGTTACCATGTAAAACAAGAACGAGGAATTTCCCCACTACTTGACCATTTACTTGGTATTGGGTGCAAGCCATCGGCTTAGAAGAAGAAGAACCAGAGGAGGGGGCATGGGGGCCGCGGCGGAGGCTGCTCTTCTCTGCACGACGGTTGTGCGCGAAATTATCGTTTGTCTGTCGGTGGAAGATCTCTTCAGCTTTGCGCGATACGATCCGCTGTGGGAAGAGCTCGCCTTGCCTCTGCTCAGCAAGAGGCTCCGGTTTTTCCTCCTCTGTGAGGTAACGTACTGCGCGTATCACTCGTTCATAATGTCTAACAAACTTACGAAACACCCCGCATTGAACGTGTAGAAAAACTCACGCTTGTACAGTAGTCATTGACCGTGAAATAAGTCAAGGTTTGCCAATGTGCAAAAAAATTGAGATATGATACCAAATAACACAAGTGACGACTATCAACGGAATGTTTATTTCTGCGAATTCAGAATAATTACTTTGCCGTCACATTGCAACAATTCAAACGACCTGGAAAGTTACAGTACCATTGCAGCACGTTTTTCAATGAGTTATCCGGGATTCAGATGGCTCACCCCGAAAAAAACAAAACTCCTTAAATTAAGTCGCCAAACATTCAGAGCAAAATGTTGTGCCTAAGAAAACAGGCGCGAACAGGTGCCAAAGCACAGTCGATCTCAGCACTAAAAATTGGCAGATCCCACGTACAGTGGGAATCGATGATATGCGAAGCATGAATGAGAAATGTCGATATGTCACTTTAAAATAAGCGCAAGGTTACGAGGTGGAGGTAAAATATTCTGTACAAGACTTCCGTGTCATGGTTATCATGTTTGAATGTGTCGTTTACCTTCGTCATCTATTCACATCACGTGATACTAAATTTAGTATACGTGGAGCGATCGAAATGGCCGCGAGCACGCTATGAGTGTGTTATGTTGTCATGTTGTTACACGACACGCGTGTCAGGATTATCATGTTTGCACCAGTCATATATTTGAGTATCCATTGATGTCACGTAACACCAAATTTGGAGCTAGAAAGCGACCGCGAGCGCATCATCAAGGGCCTAATATACTCCAATGTAGCGTAGACGCGTGCGCACGCTGGCCACAGCGATGATATACGTTAGCAAAACGCGAGCAGTCTATAGTCTGACGCCAGGCAGGACCAGCATTCGTTGGCGTTGCCCAATGGCAACCGGCGCTGCATATCGCAATGGCAACATACTGCATATCGTGCTTTTGCCATAGAGTAACATTACTCTAGGCCGATGCGCTACCCAGACAACACTGCGTCTTCCTCTTTTTGTGATGGAGGGACGCCGGATGCGCTGAAACACGCTTCCGTGAAAGCAACGCAGTGGGCCGCGCGCCAGCGAGTATGTGGCATGACCAGCGCCTAGCGTGGCAACGCCGGCGTGACGCGACTAAATCAACGCCGACGAGCACACGCATCACGTCATGTCGAAATGAATTGGCACCTTGACGGTGGCATGTATTCATGCTCTCACATGACGCACATCTCATAATTCTTAAATGCGAAGCATTTCTTAGCGAACTTCGGTGACATTGAGCGTATATATCAATCTATCTAGCCGCCTACGACTTTTAGTTCTCCTGGCCGTTTCGAATATCGTATCGATACCAAACTTGGTATGGTATAACATGACTGTATGGCGAGCATATTTGACTAGTCATAACATGAAAATCGGAACATGTATGTTGTGAATGTCATGATTTACATTTCATGGTCCTGCTGCTGTTGCGGTGGTTTTGTTCATATGACATATTTCGGAACTGGTATGGTATGATATGATTGCATGGCGAACACAAGCGACAGACTTTTACATGAAAATCAGGACATGCGTGTCATGTAACAACATGACTACATGCCATGCTCATGATGCGCTCACGGCCGTTTCGCTAGCGTCACATATACCAACTTTGGTATTAATACGTGAATAGTACGTGAATGGATGACGAAGGTATGCGACTGGTGCAAACATGATAAACCTGATATGCGTGTCTTGTGTCAACATGACTACATGCTATGCTCATGATGCACTCGCGGCCGTTTCGCTAGCTTCGCATGAACGAAAATTGGCATTACGTAACGTCTATGGATGACGAAGGTATGGACTAGAGCAAACATGATAATCATGAGATGCGTGTCATGTGAGAACATGACTACATGCCACAGTGAAGGTGCCAATACATTTCGACGACGCCGGTGTTCGTTTCGTCGCGTCACAACGGCGTTGCCGCGTCAGGCGCTGGTCCTGCCATATACTCGCAGGCGCGCGCCGCGCCGCGTTGCTTCGACGCATGCGCGTTTCAATGCGGCCGGCGTCCCTCCGTCCCAAAAAGAGGCAGACGCAGTGCTGTCCGGGTAACGCATCGGCGCGAAATGCAGCACGGTGCATTTCGCGCCGGTTTGCAGTCGGGCCGCGCGATAGTGATGTCACGCCGACGGATGCTGGTAGCGTCGGTCGCGCCGGTCGCGCCTGGCGTCAGACTATAGAATGCTCACTTTTTGCTAACGTAGCGTTGCTGCGCCAAGCGTGCGCGCGCGTCAACGTTACGTTAGAGTATATTGGGCCCTTCAAGATGCGCTCACGGCCGTCTTGCTAGCTTCACATATACCAAATTTAGTGCTAGGTGACGTCAATGAATAACGAAGTAGCTCCACATATACTAAATTTGGTATCACGTGACGTGAATAGGTGACGAAGGTAAACGACACATCCAAACATAATAATCTTGACACGGAAATAATGTATGGCATAATTTACCTTCACCTCGTAGCGTTGTGCTGATTTTGAAGTGACATATAAACCTTCCTCATTCTTGCTTCAGATATCATGGATTCCTACTGTACGTGGGATCTGCCAATTTTGATTTTTGCCCCAGTCACGTACCTTCGTCATCCAGTGGCGTCAGGTAATACCAAATTAAGAAAATGTGAAGCTGGCGAAATGGCTGCGAGTGCATCATGAGTGTGCCATGTATTCATGTTGTTACACGACACGCATGTCGTCATTATTATGTTTAGATCTGTCACTATATATGTCGTCCTTTCGCGTCACGTAATACCGAGTTTAATACATGCGAAGCTTGCGAAATGGCCGCGAGCGCATCATGAGCGTAGCACGTAGTCTTGGTTTTACATGACACGCATCTCAAGATTATCATGTTTGCACCAATCACATACCTTCGTCATCCATTGCTGTGGCATGTGGTCATGTTGTCACATCACGAGCATCTCATGATTATCATGTTTGCACCAGTCACATACCTTCGCCATTCATTGACGTTACGTAATACCAGATGTGGCATATGGGAAGCTAGAGAAACGGCAGCGAGCCCATCACGAGTGTGGCATGTAGTCATGTCGTTACATGACACGCATGTCATGATTATCATGTTTGGATGTGTCATTTACCTATGTCGTCCGTTCGCGTCACGCAATACCGAATTTGGTACATGTGAAGCTAGAGAAACGGCCGCGAGCACATCATGAGCGTAGCATGTAGTCATGTTGATACATGACACGCATTTCATGTTTCTCAGGTTTGCACCAATCTCATGCCTTCGTGATCCATTTACTTCCCGTAATACCAAATTTGGTATATGGGAAGCTAACGAAACTGCCGCGAGCGCGTCATGAGCATGGTATGTAGTCATGTTGTTACATTACACGCATGTCATGATTCTCATGTTTGCACCATTCACATAACTTCGTCAACCATTCACGTACCGTAATACCGAATTTGGTATATGTGACGCTAGCGATACGAAATGGCCGTGAGCGCATCATGGGCGTGGCATGTTGTCATGTTGTTACATGACAAGCATGTCACGATTTTCAAGTTAGGGTCTGTCGCTTGTATTCGCCATGAAATCATGTTGTACCATACCAGTTATGCAACATGTCATGTGAATATAACTACCGCAAGAGCTGCAGAACCATGAAATGTAAATCAGGACATTGATGACATGCATATCATGATTTTCATGTTATAACTGGTGAAGTAGGTTCATCATACAGTCATGTTATGCCATACCAAGTTTGGTATTGATACCATTATCAAAACGGCCAGGGGAGTCAAAAGTCTTAGGCAGCTAGATAGATAGATAGATAGATAGATAGATAGATAGATAGATAGATAAATAGATAGATAGATAGATAGATAGATAGATGGATAGATAGATAGATAGATAGACAGATAGATAGATAGGTAGATAGATAGATAGATGGATAGATAAATAGATAGATAGATAGATAGATAGATAGATGGATAGATAGATAGATAGATAGACAGACAGATAGATAGATAGATAGATAGATAGATAGCTAGATAGATAGATAGATAGATAGATAGATAGATAAATAGATAGATAGATAGATAGACAGACAGATAGATAGATAGATAGATAGATAGATAGATAGATAAACAGATAGATAGATAGATAGATAGATAGATAGATTGATTGATAGATAGATAGATAGATAGAGAGATACGCTCTAAGTCGCCGAAGTTCGCTAAGAAATGCTTCGCATTTAAAACAGGTCGCGTAAATCTAATTATTCCTCATAGAGCGAACTGTTTTGGAAGGCGACAATGTTTTAATGACAACTGATGTAGTAATTCAAGATTAGATAGAACGAAAATCGGCTTGCTACTGCATATATCAAACATGAGAAAGTGAGATATAGGCTCTAAGAAGTTGACTTTCCATCTTAAATATTTCTCATTTCCTCTCAGAAGAGGACTGTTCCACGCGCCCGTAGGCACGTGCACGTTGGGAAGGCTGGGCATTTGAGGGGGTACGCTAAGCCTGCCCCATAAGTTTATTAACATAGAGGGTTGGTCTGCTGGGAATCTTCGCACCCCCTTCTCGTCTCTGTGTGTGAACAAATGCACTCTCTCTCAAATACCTTCCATTTGAGAGTGAGCGGTTTGATTAAAAAAAATCGATTGGAGTGAGTGAAAACCATCGCCTGTCTTTAATAGTGCTTCTAGGTGGGCTAGTTATATGGACCACAAAAGGGCAACAAGGGAGGCCCCGCCTGCGGTTCTTACCTTGGGACCTCCCAGTGAATCTGTACCCATGCACTTTTCCATGTTCACACTTGATGAATAAAGATGATGATATGATATATGATATGAATGTGCTGCATAGATGCATGAAAACGAATCACAGAAGCAACACAGTACCAATGAGATCCTTGCACGCTAACAAGGTGTATTCAATCCACCGCGTACTTGTCACCGCCACCGGAGTGTGTGGTGGCTGATTGCGTCTCAGCTCCCTTTGTAATCGCAACGGCTATCGTAAAATGCAAGAACCAGGCTATTCTCAGCGAAGCTGGCAGGAATCAACGTAGCCTATAACGTAGTGAAAAGAAGCCAGTTGTCTTCGCTTCGAACAGCACCCCAAGATGGACACTGAGCGTGATATTGAAGAATGACGCCAACAATAGGCCTTTTGGAGGCTTCCCGCACGCAGAGGGTACGCACATCTGAGTTTGAAGATCTTAAGCCACTGCCCACACCATGTTTTTTTGTCTACAACCCGACCGTGGAGATACATTACGCTGTACTACGAACTGCGAAAAAATGAAAATGTGAAAGACATTTCCGTACGGTGTTGCATGTTCGTTGCGTTATCTTGAAAAAAATTCGTTAAGCTAACTTTAAAAATATTAAGTTATTCAGTTTTACATCTTGGTCGCATGTTTTTTCAGCGAATAAGATCAAAAGAGGGAAATAGCTCGATATGTGTGTCTAAGACATTAAAATAAAGCTTTATGCCATGCCATCCCGCTTAACACAGAGTAAGAAATATAAGATTATAATACAACACAGTGATACATAGAAAATCCTTCGAAAACATAGAAATGCAGTATCTCAGCGAAAGGTGGAATCAGCGTCGCTAATTTATCAACATTCATTTTACAGGGTTCCTAGCCGAACATACAAGTGGGGAGTGTCGACCAATGTAATACAGCGCGTCATTCGTTTACAAGCTCAATTTATTGTCACGGGGTCGTGACGTAGCCGAAGACAGGAGACATTGTGTTGGAATTAACCTGTTTATTTGGGCGAACCTGTGCCTGGCAAACGGAAAATCCGATTACAGTAGCAGTCTTGGACTAATACAAAGAGAAGTTTATTAACTTCAAACTAAAAAAAACTCTTTACATCATTTTATACATACAGTGTTCGTTTAGACACCCCTCTGCGGCGGACGGAGCATCGGCCGTCGATCAACTACTTACAAGCGGCGAAGTGCGTCGGCATTTATACTCTTGCCATCGAATGTTCTAGCGTTATCGCTGGCGGTGGCGTAGGTTCCAGAATAATCTGTACAGTTCGCAGAGTGGGCGTCATCTTATCGAAATAATCTACTAAAATCCGGAAGCTTCTCGAAAACTGCAGGCGCGGTTTGCGCTGAGAATTGTGTAGTGTTTTGCGGCGATAATGAAACTTGAGAAACAGAAACGTGGCATTGCCGCCCTCTAAAAAAGGCATCGTCCTGATGCTTTAACTAAGATGAAGGAACAACAATAATGCAAGAAAGTACAATGAATAAATTACGATACAATATCAATACAAAGAACACTTTCAGTTTGTTAACGCGCATGAAACGGCTTGAGGCGTGCGACATGGACGACTTCAGGTCGCGATCGGCGTCATTAAGAGTTCGTGATGCCGTCGGGGACAACCTCGTAATCAAGTGGGCCAAGACGTCGAACCACCCTGTACGGTTCCAAGTACCGTCGCAGAAGCTTTTACCATAGTCCACGTCGGCGTATCGGCGTCCACACTCAAACACGTTCACCGGGCTAGTATTCCATGAAGCGTCGTCGAAGATTGTAACGGCGGCTGTCGTTCGTCTGTTGATTCTTGATACGGAGACGCGCGAGTTGTCGGGCTTCTTCGGCGCGTTGAAGCGTCACCCCCGGAAGCTTTTCAGGCCTGCGCGTCACGTGACGTGACGTCGACGACGTCACATTGCGCCGGCCGGCCGGCCGCCCTTCGCTGGGTGGCTGCGCCAGCCGCGAGCGCTTGCCGCGAGCGCCCTTCACGCCTACCGACTCGGGCGAGGTTCCTTGACACCATGTCCGCACGATTTATCAAGGTATCCATTGATTGTATGGTTTAACGCGCCGACGCAACGCAGGCGATGAAGCGCGCCGTAGGGGAGGGCTCAGGATCAAGTTTTACTACCTGGGAATCTTTATTGTGTGCCGAAATCTCGTACACACGGGCGTTTTTGCTTTTCGCCTCCATCAGAAATGCGGCCGCCGCAGCCGGGTGTCGAAACTGCGCCCTAGTGCTCAGCAGCGCTACGCCTTAGCCACTGAGCCACCGTTGCGGGGGAACTTATCAAGGTATCAAGAAATAATGAATATCATGAATGGAATAATGCGTATTTATTTATCACAGCCAGACGCCGTCTGTACAAATATCACAGTGCACATTGTTCTCGGTCCAGGCAGACGACAGGCAACACAAGATGTTGCCCTTAATGCTGAAAATATGCCAAAAGTACAAAACACAATATCTTGCCACATAAAACTCAGAAAACAAAACAGATTGTAACAGCAAAAACATCCCCGAGCTTTGGAACAGAAAAAGCACACTTTCATTTAAATTGTAGGTTAGAGGAAAACATACCATTCGTTTATCATAGTAGCAGTAGCAACACAAGGTATCAGGTTCAAACACTTGCCAAAAAATACAATACATAAGAACACTGGTGACTAAATTGTGGTCCACAGCATGATAAATGACAGAAAGAAAAGTAATTGTACTGCCACAGGTAGGTGCATGTTCTAGGGAAAAAATCTAACAAAAATCTAAGAAAAAACAAATCACAGTGCACAACATGTCTGTACACAGAGTGCACAAGGAAAGTGTACACAGCTTAGGTACCAAAACGGACTGTACAACTGCTACAGTGGGCACCGAGGCAGTTCGAGTTAAAAAAAGAAAAAAGTACAGCACCTTTAAAAGCTAACAACTTGTAAAGAGATACAAAACTGGAAACAAGGCTCAAACAAGGGAATGTATTGCTTGAGCCAGGTGGCAATAAGTGCAGCGCTCCTCAGACAGCATCGACAGGTTGTTCAAAATTTCCAACAAGGAACTTACTTTTTGAACTGAGTCTGGTACAACAGCGCTACCAAGGTTCTTGATTGGTGAACCTTGATAGCAGGCAAAGACTTCAAGGTTTGCAAACACGGTCAATGACGCATTCAAACAAGATTCACGATAGTCGATAATGTTCAAAAACATGGAGCACTCTTCTTTATGAATCACAGTCCACTTCGGAGACACTGACACCCCTTGCAGGCGAGCCCTTAGTTCTTCGAGGGACGAAAACCGGTCTCGTTCTTGCTCCGCTTCATATGACGCCAGCGACTCTTCTACAGCACGGGCGAGTTGGGAGGCTTCTTGTCGGCTCCTCTTGGCGTCAGGGGTTTCTCTCGTGCTCTGGTCTCGTACTGATAGGTAGGACAGACAGCCGGGAAATACCGTTGAGACAGATCCAGGACGCAACCGTGGTACTGGGAGTGCAACTTCAATAACTCTCCCTGTCCTTGGATCCGTCTACGATGTCGTCTTCTCAATGCATGAAGCGTCGAAATGATCAGCGCACACCTGCACAAACGTTTCAAGAACGTCTGAGACGCCACTTCTCAAAAGAAAAAAATGCGCTCCCGTTTGCATGACCGTGTTTACAGTCCGTGTAGCTAAAACAAAGTCTACCTACGTTTCGCAAGCATCTAAATAAAAGCGCTGCGCTAAGCGGTACAAGCAACATGAAAGGAAACACGGGAGCGTGATGTCACCGCACTCCACGAAGCGCTTCCACCGAGAGCTTGCAAGAATGGACGACACCACGGCACTGTTAGTGAACAAAGCGCAGCTGACCATCCTTGCTGCGAAACGCTGCTGGCGTCAGCGCTTCGCGAGGCCCGGCGGCCACACGCTCAAGTATTTCCCATCATAGGTGATTTCTACCCGAACAAGCAACGACAAGCTAAGAACAGGAGCATCTCAAATTCTTACCTTAGTGCACGAAGTCGGCACGAAGTCCTTCCTAGGAATGGCGCGTAGCCATTGTTTGAGAGCGTCGGCGTCTTTAGGGAAGGAAAACACTTGTATCTTCTTTCCTGTTTTGTAGTTGCCGGTGCATCCGGGTACACAACACTTATTCGGCATTGTCGCATCACTCCAGCATCACGCACGGAAACGAAATTGCCGCAAAACAACAACGGAAAGCAACAAACGTGAAACACCGTCAACACCACGCCGCCGAACCGTCACCACCGCCGCCCGCGCTGCGCTCGCTGCCACTGCTCCCCGAGAGTCGGCCGGCCGGAAATGACGTCAGATTGCTGGGCGCAGGCCTGAAAAGATTTTCCGGGGGTGACGGTTGAAGGTACTCACCCACATCGAGATTTTCTTCGTCAGTGACATTGGGTAACATGGCATCGAGCGTCGTTGCCGGGCACCTTCCGTTCACCAATTTGTATGGAGATATCTGTGTCGTCTCCTGCACCGCCGTGTTGTATGCGAAGGTCACGTACGGAAGAATGGCGTCCCAGGTCTTGTGTTGGACATCGACGTACATTGCCAGCATGTCGGCGGTCGTCTTGTTTAGCCGCTCGGTGGGGCCGTTGGTCTGTGGGTGGTACGCTGTCGTCCGGCGGTGGTTTGTGTGGCTGTATGCCAAGATCGCTTGACTTAAGTCGACAGTAAATGCCGTTCCTCTGTCGGTGATAAAGACCTCCGGGGCGCCGTGACGTAGGACGATATTTTTCACGAAGAATATAGCTACCTCGGATGCACTGATTTTTGGCAGGGCTTTTGTCTCGGCGTAGCGGGTGAGGTAGTCGGTAGCTACCACAATCTATTTGTTTCCGAAAGCTGACGTCGGGAACGGCCCCAGTAGGTCCATACCAATCTGCTGGAAAGGTTGGCGAGGTGATTCAATTGGCTGCAAAAGTCCCGCTGGCCTTGTCGGTGGTATCTTGCGTCGCTGACAGTCCCGGCATGTCCTCACATAACGATTGACGTCAGTGGTAAGACGTGGCCAGTAGTACATTTCTTGTATCCTCGCGAGTGTGCGAGAAACACCGAGGTGTCCTGCTGTCGGATCGTCGCGCAGGGCGTGCACGAGTTCTGGTCGCAGAGCTGAAGGCACCACAAGGGGGTACTTGGCTCGAAGCGGTGAAAAGTTTTTCTTTTGGAGAAGACCATTTCGCAGGAAGAACGACGCAAGTGCGCACTTGAATACCTTCGGGACTTCGGTGGTCCTGCCTTCGAGGTATTCTATTAGGGCATTAAGTTCTGGGTCGGCCCGCTGTCGTTCAGCGAAGTCGTCGGTAGATATTGTTCCCAAGAAGTAGTCGTCATCCGGGTCGTCGGGTGGTGGTTGGTCGACAGGTGCACGAGAGAGACAGTCTCGGCGTCGGAGTGTTTCTTGCCGGACTTGTAACGACGGTAATGTCATATTCTTGAAGTCTCAGGCTCCATCGTGCGAGGCGACCTGAAGGGTCCTTCAGGGTGGTTAGTCAACACAAGGCGTGGTGGTCGCTCACAACTTTGAAGGGCCTGCCGTAGAGGTAGGGGCGAAATTTCGACGTAGCCCAGATGATGGCGAGGCACTCCTTTTCTGTTGTGGAATAATTGGCTTCTGCTTTGGATAGTGATCGGCTTGCGTAACTAATAACCCTTTCAAGTCCGTCAGCCCACTGCACAAGAACAGCGCCAAGACCTACGCTGCTAGCGTCAATGTGTATTTCTGTCTCGGCGAATTCGTCAAAATAGGCAAGTAACGGAGGCGTCTTGAGGCGATGTTTAAGCTCCTGGAAAGCGTGTTCCTGCGGCGTTTCCCACTTGAACTCCACGTCGGCCTTGGTAAGGTTAGTGAGAGGATCGGCGATGCCGGCAAAGCTTTCACGAACCGCCTATAATAGGCGCACAGGCCCAGAAATCAGCGCACTGCCTTCTTGTCAGTGGGGGGCGGAAAGTCGGCGATGGCGGCTGTTTTCCGTGGATTGGGACGAACTCCAGACTTGTTAATAACGTGCCCCAGAAACAAGAGCTCCTCGTACGCAAATCGGCATTTTTCTGGCTTCAGTTTGAGTCCGGACGTCTTGATGGCTTCTAAGTACAACTTCAAGGCGCCAAAGATGCTCGTTGAAATTCGAGGAAACACGACGACGTCGTCAAAGTACACAAGGCAAGTCTGCCACTTCAATCCTGCCAGTACTGTATCGATAACGCGTTGAAAAGTTGCAGGCGCTGCGCAAAGACCGAAAGACATTATCTTAAACTCGAAGAGGCCGTCCGGTGTTATAAACGCCGTCTTCTCTCGGTCTCTTTCGTCGACTTCAATTTGCCAATAGCCCAGTCTTGAGGTCTGTTGATGAAAAGTACTTGGCCTTATGGAGCAAATCAAGTGCGTCGTCTATTGTGGGACAGGATACACGTCCTTTCTCGTGATTTTGTTAGGGCGGCGATAATCGACGCAGAAACGTCGGGTCCCATCCTTTTTCTTCACTAACACCACGGGGGACGCCCATTTACTCTTGGACGGCTGGATGATGTCATCCCGCAGCATCTTATCAATTTGTCTCTTCATATCCTCACATTCTCGCGTCGAAATCCTGTACAGACTCTGACGGAGTTGTCTGGCATTTTCTTTGGTTATGATGCGATGTTTTGGGATTGGGGTCTGCCGAATTTTTGATGACGATGAAAAGCAATCTTCGTATTGCAGGAACAGGGCCTTGAGCTGTTCTTGCTTATGGTTCGGAAGTCTTGGATTGACGTCGAAAGCTGTGGGAGGGGCTTGGTTCCTCTGAGCAGGTTCCGCAGTGTCGGTGAGGGCGAAAGCACTGGTGGCGTCCACAATTTCTTCGATGTATGCGACCGTTGTTCCTTTGTTCACATGTTTGTACTCATTGCTGAAATTCGTGAGCATAACCGTTGCTTTGCCTCCCCGCGGCTCTGCAATTCCTCTTGCGACGCAAATATTTCGGTTGACCAACAGATGCTGACGGCCTTCAACGACGCCTTCCAAGTCAGGTGATTTAAGAGCGCCGACTGAAATAATGACGCTGGAGCGAGGCGGAATGGTGACTTGTTCTTCCAGCACATTCAAGGCATGGTTTCCTGACGGCGTGCGCAGCGGTAGTGCTTCTTCTGTGGATAACGTTGTTGACTTTGTTCTTAGGTTGATGACAGCCCCATGGAGGCATAAGAAGTCCATACCATGGATGACATCTCTCGAGCAACGCTGTAGGACTACGAAGTCTGTAGGATAATACGGCCGTTAATGGTGACTCTCGCTGTGCAGATTCCAATAGGCGTTACGAGATGACCTCCGGCTGTGCGGATTTCAGGGCCTTCCCAAGCTGTCCTAACTTTCTTTAACTTCGTGGCGAACGACCCACTGATGACGGAATAGTCGGCTCCAGTATCGACGAGAGTGGTCACTTTGTGGCCGTCGATACGAACGTCGAGGTCGCTAGTTCGCCGTCTCGCATTACAGTTAGGGCGTGGCGTCGGGTCACGGCTGCGTCGGCTTGTTCCGCTGCTTCAATGTTGCGTCGTCAGGCCACCTTCTGTAAGAGAGCTTTCGCTGTCAGGGCTTTGCCAGGTTGGCGTTGTGTTCGGAAAGCTCCGTCGCGTCGTCGTCGTCGGAGGAGGAGGATGTTCCTCAATTCGTCGCACAGCATCCGCACCTCCATCGCTTGCTGTCCTTAGTTTCCCGGATACGGGCTAGGAGACCGGCCCCGCGTTGGGCCAGAGTACTGCCAATGGTGCGGCGACATGCGGCAGCTGGGCGACGGCGAACGGGAAGGACTTCGTGGTGTCCATTGAGTTCCTGTCAGGTAGTCGGCGATATCACGTGGCCGTTCTCCTGGCTGTGGACGCGGTAAATTGACGGCGAAGTCACGCAGTCCCATCTGTCGGTACTGGAAACGGCGGTATGTGTGTCCGGCCTCGCCGCAGTGGTAGCAGAGCGGGCAGTGATCAGGGATGCGCAAGACGTCAGTATTCCTCGGCGCACTGCGCTGGGTCACTGGCAAACGGTAGGACTTCGGTGGGGGTGGTGGCGGCGGTGGCGTCTGGCGACGGAAGTGCGATGGGGCAGCGTTATCGCGTGCGCGTAGAGAAGGGTCGTGGCAGCGGGCTGCAGCAGCATAGCTCATGGCTTGCAGCTGAGGTTCTTGAGACTGAGGAACACCCAGCGATTGCTGGATCTCCTGGCGTACGACGTCCGCGATGGATTCCACGTGAGGCTGCGCTGAAGGAAGTAATTTTCGCAGCTCTTCTTGCACGATCGCTCGGACCATCTCACGCAAGTCAGTGGTTCCAAGCCCTTGAATGCCGGCGTAGCTAGTAGAAGAGAAGCTACGGTTACAATGCCACGTGCGCATCTCGAGCGTCTTCTTTATCGTAGATGCTTCTGAAATGAATTCGGCGACCGTCTTTGGCGGGTTTCCGATCAGCCCGGTGAAGAGTTCCTGTTTTACTCCTCGCATGAGCAGACGGACCTTCTTCTCCTCGGACATGTCGGAGGAGTCAGCGTGGCCGAGAATTTTTATCATGTCTTCCGTGAATATCGCAACGTTTTCGTTAGGCATCTGCATGCGGGTTTCGAGAAGAGCTGCGGCCTTCTTCTTGCGCACCACACTTGCGAAAGTGGTGAGGAACCTGGCATGAAAGACGTCCCACATTGTAAGGCTTCGCTCTTGATTCTCGAACCAGGTCCGAGCAGCATTTTCTAAGGCAAAATACACATGCCGGAGCTTGTCATCGTCTGTCCAGTCATTGAAGGCGGCGACGTGGTCGAACCTTTCCATCCAGCTTTCCGGGTCTTCCAGTGGCGAACCGCGGAAAGTTGGCGGCTCTTTGGGTTGTCGGAGCAGGAGTGGTGCAGGCTGCACGGGGGCAATCATGGTTGCAGTAGTTGATGTTGGGATCCGGGTCTGCCTGGCTGCTTCAGGAAGTGGCCCGTACTCTGGTTGTAGTCCCCTCTGCCGGCGGCTTGTTCGCTGTTCAGGGTTAGCGTCCATGCCTTCTTGGCCGCTTGGGCTGGGGTCGCGGCTCAACAAAAAGGCAGCACCCCCAATAGATGTCACGGGGTCGTGGACGTAGCCAAAGACAGGAGACTTTGTGTTGGAATTTAACTGTTTATTTGGGCGAACCTGTGCCTGGTAAACGGAAAATCCGATTGCAGTAGTCTTGGACTGATAGCGGCAAACGGAGCGTCGGCCGTCGATCAACTACTCACAAGCGGCGAAGCTGCGTCGGCATTTATACTCTTGCCATCAAATGTTCTAGCGTTATCGCTGGCGGTGGCGTAGGTTCCATAATAATCTGTACAGTTCGCAGAGTGAGCGGAAACTTATCGAAATGATCTACTAAAGTCCGGAAGCTTCTCGAAAACTGCAGGCGCGGTTTGCGCTGAGAATTGTGCAGTGTTTTGGGGCGATAACAAAAACTGAGAAATAGAACGTGGCGTTGTAAATGTAAAGTTCTCTACGGCACGACCAATCATTCCTATCAAGTTGTGTGATTGTAATCGGAACCATACATACGCTGCCTCATTCAGGTGTACAATTTCAAATCAAGTTTTAACTGCGTTACAACATGCATAGAACTGGCTGATGGAGTAGGCTGGCTGAGCATGTTGATATTTCTTTAGTCAGTAGGGTTATCTGAAGGTTCGTAACGCCCCCAGATAGATTACGACCTATATTTGTTTTTGTTTTTCAGGATCAGCTTGAATCTCCAATTGTGAGCAAGGAGCTGACGGCTGAACTACGGTTTCGCCTACGCGTTGCAGAGCGAGCGTCTCGGAGGCCTTCATTGGCGATAGCCTTCTGCTCGGGCAAACGATATGGTGAGTGTAGGTATGGGGAGGGGGCATTCGAAGCAATTCTTACGAAAACAGCCGCAGCAGGGGTGGATACCATGAACGAATCGCAGATTACGCAGCCGTACAACATTGGAAAGGAAAAAGCTGGAAAAAGCTGTATCTTGATTTGATAAATCATTCCTTCACAATTACGGATGTTTGATGATGCCGCGAGGATTCACGAGGTAATAAGAATAACAAAAACACTTGGCACGTAACGTATGCCAAATCAACTAGGATATGATTACGAGGAACGCCATAGTAAAACATAAATTATATAGGCTAGACGGTGCATGCTAAAAATAGATGACAGAAACCACTGGGGAAGAATAGGTGTAAAGAAATAGCGCATAGGGTTCCAGAAAGTTTGACCTCCTGTATCTCTTTAACATGCGCCTATATTTAGATGCAGGGCCAGAAAGCGATCGTTCAGTTCACAATATACCACATGCAATTTGTTTTGCGTTGTCTTTTAAGGGGTACAGGGTAAATGGTATATGTGAGTTCTTACGTAATAGTTTTGAAGCTACTGCAAGTATACTGATAAAATTTCACGTGCCTATAAGGAATGCCGCTAGTTATCACGTGACACCCCTTTTTCGTGCAGAGATTGTTTATACTTCCTATGGCCTACTCCTAAATTTTAAAATAGGTTCACCTAATCGATGTACCTTTTCTCTGCAAGCACCGAGAGGAATGAAATGATAAGCAGCCGCACTTTTGTAGCAGCTCACGAGCTATAATATAGGACTTCATTTATGAAGTCCTTCTCAAAAATAAAATAAATTGCTACGTGCACAAAGCCGCAGATGGTGCGTATTGCTGTGTGATTTTTTTAGTTTCCCTTTTTAGAAATCAGCATCTTTAACGCTGTATTGTTAGAGAGCTCGTGTCGCAGAAATTCCACCTTCATTTTCAACTTCATTGGGTGTGACAAATATCATCCGTGAGCGAAAAAAGCAAGTCACAGAGATCGCCGTGGGAGGCCGCTACTTGTCCACGTGTGCGTGCGTGATCACACTGAAGAAGCCACGCATTCGATGAAAAAAAAAAGTGATCAAGGTTACGAGGCACGGGTGACGTAGTTTTTTTGCCCCTGCCACCTCTCCCTGCTTAGGTTTCAGCGCTTTCGTGGGGACGAGATAAAATATAATGCAATTGCAGCATGCGAGAAACCTTTGTAACTCTACTCGCACTGGACAAAGTCTCAAACTTTTTCCGGCGTCGAATTCGTGAAGCAATATGCTCTTCCAGTGAATTCATTCCATGGTTACTTGAAAAAGTGTTTTAGGACTCCTTAATGCATTTTGTTTGACAGGTGTCACGAAGAAAACAAACCCCTTCGGCGATTTGTAGGTGCATTTGGGAGGCCTCAAGCTACGTCGAAAATGGCCGAGATAGTGCAGCCATCATTGCTAAAAACACACAGGAACTTTCAAGCAGCTCTAAAACTGAACAACTATGTCCATCTAGCAGGAAAACATATCATGCCTTTTCAGAGGCGTTGACCAAGAAAACAGCAAACGCTAGATAACGTGCTGCTACCTGTGAGACATTGTGAGACTCTTATGGCCTCCGAGATGTCGAGCGCGTGGCGTGTATTTTGCAGGCCATGCGACTCTTGCTTTAGATCAAAAACCTGTATGTACCATTCGGCGCGCGCGCTGGGGCACTTTACTGCGTGCATGTGTGTGTATGTAACAAAACATACTAATAAGTATGCAGTAAGCGGTTGAAGGGCGCACTGAGGGCTGGATTTCGCTATCGCTTTCAACTTTTAAAGGCGAAGCTTAAGGGTCCCCCAATTTTTTTCAGTTCAGATTCTTCCTAACTTGTAGCTCATGCATGCGAAATTTCATCGAATTCGATTCAACACTTTTTTATAAAAGGTACACCATATGGTGTGTGGTGCACTTTGGCACAGCATTTAAACAACTTGGAGTTGCCGCTCGGCGTCGGACTTCCAAAGCTTTGTTCCTGAAGGTGCAGTGGATTTCTCGATTAGATTAGATTTGTGGGGTTTAACGTCCCAAAACCTCCATATGATCATGAGAGACGCCATAGTGGAGGGCTCCGGAAATTTTGACCACCAGGGGTTTTTTAACGTGCACCCAAATCTGAGCACACGGGCCTACAACATTTCCGCCTCCATCGGAAATGGAGCCGCCGCAGCCGGGATTTGAACTCGCGACCTGCGGGTCAGCAGCCGAGTACCTTAGGCACTAGACCACCGTGGCGGGGCGCAGTGGATTTCTCGGTTTCAAAATTGAAATTACAATTTTTTGAAGGGGGGGGGGGGGGTTACCTTATACTATCCTATATCATTCATCATTCCTGGGAGAGCCGAAGGCCTAAGAAGGCAAGCTACAGTAAATTATAATAAGTCAATGCGGTAAAAATAATTGAAAGATATTTGAAATCAGTGACGTCACAGTGTTATTCATATGCCTAAGTGTCAGTGCTAAATTAAAAAATAAGTCTCATGCTTTTTCCGAAGAAGCAAGCGTTTATTTCAAGTCGAATCAACGGCGATACAGCTTTCAAAAAAATAAATTTTCACCTTTAAATAATTACTCTTATATGGTATTTGGTGTGTTCACATTTCAGCGTCTTTTTTTGGCATGTTAAAAGTTATAGCATTTGTCTCCTCTTACATGAATGAATACGTCACGTAGCTAAACCTAATTGCATGGAACTGACGCCGTCTCTCTATATCAACGAACGTCAAAATTTTGTAGCCATTTCAGTTTTCAGTGTTAGAAAGTATCTTTTTGTAAGAAGAAAGTGAAATGAAAGCAATGAAACAGCAAAAAGAAAATAAAAACACCAACATTTCCATTTGTGTTCTGAAAATAAATTATAGTAGGGTACAACTTAAGAAGCCAGTGGCATTTTCCCCTCAAAGGTGAACGTACACGAGTCTTCACCAATAGACGCGCACTTTCGGTGACGTAATGCGCCGGACTACACTCTAGCCGCTGACCCAGCCGACGGAAAACATGTCTAACACTGCCGCCCTCGCTTCGAACTGGGCCGAGTTATAGTGTACTAGCAGAGTCCCGTTGGCTGTGTGTGGCTCCCTTCGTCGGAGGAAATTCGAATCATGTGTGGTAATCTGTCCTGCCAGAAATATTATCGTGAGTTTACGACACACAATTTCGGCAGCGTTTGTTTGTTCTGAGTAGTGAGCCGGTGAAGAGAGATTGTAGCCAACATCGGTGACGCTGCGCTGCGCTTCGTCCGGAAACATTATCGCGCGGCGACATACCGATACAAACATCGTGCAAGTTTGTTTCATGGTGTGCTATTTGCACCTAAGTGAAGTTACGACGAGGAGAGTTTGCCAAAGCTAGGTATCTACTGTGACCGGCGGGTATCGGAATTCAGACACGTCGTTGGCCCCCTTCCGATAATGAACCGATTGCCGCGCCACCTTTTGATTCGCATGCCTACACTTACACGCATTATTTGTGTTTTGTGTTGTCACTCCCAGGGGACGCGAATGTCAGCTAACTTCCGAAAAATTGGGCCGATTGCGTGTCCGAATTTTGAACGCTATTTCGCAACTCATATTATTGAATAAATCTGGCACGGTATGCCACGGGCTAACGTGCGCGACCTGATGAAATTGCAGGTTCGCAACCAAAAAAAAAAGCCTGACCCAATAAAAGAAAAGACATTGTGCAAACGCACAAAAAGTACATACGAATCTTATGCTATTAAACCAGCGACTGCTTTACAATTACAAGCCCGGTGCCGTCGATCATGCTCCATAGCAGACGACGCACAGTGTTGTAGAAGGCACGGAGTTATTTTTTTCTCGTGATCTGGCGTGTGCTGTAGCATTTCCATCATAGCAATTTTACCAAAGCACTCGTTACGATACACACAATTTATTTATATCCACAATGACGAGTTTTAGAAGCGGTCACTATTTTTTAAGCGGGACTACTTCTTTAGTCACGCAGCAAATCAGCTGCTGCGCTTCAATCATCTGGGCGGGGCCCCCTCCTGCCTTCTTAAGTTGTACCCGACTGTAAACCCTCATTTCTCTGTTGAAGTTGTCGTTGAGCCAGTTTGTCTGAAAAACATGCGCAATTTTAGAGATTCTTGTCCCGACTTTCACGAAAGAACATGATTTTCTTTTCGAAAACACTGAAAAGTAGATCCCAATATACCACGCGTTTTAAGCAGAGCCAGTATTCTTCATATTCTTTCAGCTTTCATATTTCGCTTGGTTTGGAGTGGCCAAGGCCATGTATAACCGCTTATGCTCGATTCACACGACGGACGTGATCGCGGACGGATCAGTGACGTGCATGCGACGTCTTCGGCATTTCTCCGCGGCTCGCATTCCCACGACAGCGGAGACGGTGTGGATGGATCAGCCCTACTCTCGCTGCCACGAGCGTACGTGACGGCGCGGGCGGCCGCGGTGGTCTGCTGTCGAGGTTACATTGCGCAAAATGAAAGTCACGCGTAAACGCCGCCTTGCTACAAGTATAGTGATATTCTAGGCACTATACTACAAGTTTAGCCTTGCCGCGATGGCTGTTTCTGTGGATTAAAATAACATCGCCTTCTTATTCCGTGCTCTTCCCAGGCTATCCCAACAAAAGCGACTTGGCTTGGATTAGAAAGAACGCTGGTTGCCAGCCGAATTCGTTTCACCACTGGTAGTTTAGTTTCTATCGCCGAAAAGCCGAAGTCATTCCAACAGTGATTTCAATCTCCGCCGTTTCACGAATCGCTCCCTGCGGACCGAAGGAGGAGCGCAGGAACGGGTGACGTATTGTGACGCTGCACGCGATCCCCGGGATCGATTGGTGATTTGGTCCGTCGTGTGAATCCAGCATTACCGACGCCATTCACTTTTTAAATGCAAATGCATTTCTTAGTCCGCCTATATCTGGCGTCCATCAGGATCCGTCTACCACCCTCTTCCATAGCAACAACTGCGGGTGCGCGCGTCCCTATCAACTGGAGCCCCTCCTTGTGACGCTTTGGCGTCAGCAGCTTTCAGCAACTGCTGCCGGCGCGCGCACTTATCCTCGTCCGTAGCACCCAGCGCCACCACCTCCTTGACTTCAACGTGACTTGCCACCTGCTCCATGCAGTGCGTTTGAAACGCGTTTGTGTGGCGGTTGTGCTGCCTTGGCGCTTTGCGTTTGAGCAGCATTGAAGGTGATGGCAACGTCCCCGAGGTGATTACCAACGCACGGCGGAAGCGTTCGTTGCAATTGGTGTTTAAAATTGAGACACTTGAGTGCGTCGATGTGTTCAGCGAGCCTTTCATTTTCTTGGTATCCCTGGTGGCTGGTGCCCTTAATACTTCGGTGGAAGTTACATTGATCTCTCCTTTACCCGAAAATGTGACATGCGCACGCTTCTCAAAGACCCTTTCACTGTACACTTTAATGATCACAAGGCTGAGTTTACGCCCGCCAGGTACAATGACAACACAAACAGGTGCTGATGAATTTGCAAACAAATGGTTACGGTACAAATTCTTGTCTCGTCATTACGTCATTATTCACGCCATTAAAATGACTTCGCCCTATACTCTCGGTGCATGAAATGTATTCGCATTTCCTAAATTACCTTCGGGAAGGTGGAGCATCTATTTTGTTGCTCTTTTATCTCGACACCCGGACCCAAAGTCATGTGCACGAGCTAGATACTTCATGTAACCGAACATTCGAGGATTTGGAAATATAAATTGGAAGTTTCCGATACTTGCTGCGATGTAGCGCCACAACATTTTGCTCAAGTGAACAAATATATACGGTAGTAGCGCAAAGTTCAAAATAGATAAGAAAAAGCAGAAAAAGGAAGAACCAGATAAAAAAACAGTCGCTACTCTCAAAGCTATGATGAATATAGAACCTATATATTGTTTCCTTCTTTTGGTTTTTTTTCAACATTTAGCTACGAAAACATGTTTAGCAAAGATCAACTTGCCCAAGAGAAAGTCATCCCAAACACTGAAGACTAAGTCAGAGTAAAAAGGAGATCACACCTGCAATAAATTCTGCGTCTAGTTGCCAAGACATTGCATGACTCAGTGTATATGATTACAAAGTAGAACAGTAAAGGGATGTTACTTATGGCTTAGTTTGCTTTTGTAAAATGATTGATGATACATATGTGGGGTTTAACGTCCCAAAACCACAATATGATTATGAGAGACGCCGTAGTAAAGGGCTCCGGAAGTTTCGACCACCTGGGGTTCTTTAACATGCACCCCAATCTCAGCACGAGGGGCCTACAACGTTTCCGCCTCCATCGGAAATGCTTTTGTAAAATGTGGAAGCCAAATTTAACGGCTGAAGAGCCTGACGAAAGCCTTGGCGCTTTGCCTTGTACAGTTTGACGTACAAAATTATAGAAGAATACAGAAGAGTGTAAATACTAAATCATCTGCACTTTCAGGTACTTAATCAAGCAGATGAAAAGCTTAAAATACAGAAAACAACGCGCAAGACTGATAGAAAGTGAATTGAAACTCACTTAGTTTTTTAATCAATTCTAGAGAAAAAAAGAGGACTTCTTGAAATTTCATAAATAATTGTCAGTGCTAAACAATTCACTTTTTAGTTGTTAGTGCAGCCTTTTAGAACTGGCTGTAGTCGTTCTTGAGAGAAGTATATATATCTTTAGACGTGAGAATGTTTGAGCGTGTATTTCATTTCTTTTGATATAATACAGCAAAACAAAGCGTAGATATGACTATGTTGGGCTAGAAGGAGACCTGTCAGCATCGGCGCACCGGGGAGGGAGCGAGCATTCCATTCAAATGCAGCAGCGCTGCTGTCGGCTCTGAGATGCCTTCCTTCACACACGCTCGCCCGTGGCAGTCGCTTTTTGCTGCACCTGTTTTATGATGCCATGCAGATTACAAGAAAAGCTAGTTGGCACTTGTATAGCGGCTCGCTGCAAAGCGTGTATTTGCGCTTAAAAGTGGTGTTTTGAACTTGCTTCCGCTGCGTGTGCGAGACGCACCCCGAGGCGCTAGAAGGTAGACCTGCCATGAGCTTAGCATCAAAGCAACGTCCATGTAGTTTTCGCTTTGACGCCGCAGTGTTCTCTGCGACACATAAATTCATGTAGAAACATCAGCGAGCATGCTTGAACGGTTTATTTGGGCAACTTGCACATCGAAAAGCAAAGTGTATTTCACACAAGCTTTAAAGGCACATTTATTTTGACACAGTCTTACAGTTGAATGGGAAAAAACATTATATATATATAAATCACAATGCACTCAAGCATCCACTCTTTTACCCCCATTTGTTTTTCTCCATTTCGATACTTCGCAGCTTTCACATGTCTGTACACCTGTTAATTTTTAGCAGGCTTTGTCGTTTTTGATGCGTCTTTATTCACAATTTATGCCCCTGTTGAACTGCGCTCAATGTGGAGAAGAGACAAGATTTAATAAAAGGCAAAAAGCTAAGACAAAGAGAAAGGGGGGAGCACAAAACAATGCAGTCCTAATAGGCATCTGGCGAGTTTGCGGTCCTGGCTGTCGCGTCCAAAGCGGAGCCTGTTTCCAACGGCTGGAGCCTTCTGATCGTCCAGGTACTCGAGCAGCGACAGCCATAGCTCGCTGGCAGCGGCGCCAGCGATGCACCCAGGTTGTGCCCAGGCCTGGAATGAAGTCAGGTGCCATTCCAGTGGGACTGTAGCAATGACCCCTTGCCTGGTTTCAGAGTACAGTGTGCAGGCCCAGATGAAGTGCGCCAGGTCTGCTCGGGTGTCGCAATGGCTGACGATGCCAATATTTGTGGTGCCTTGGTCTCGATTTCTGTGAAAACGCTGCACGAATAATGGGATAAGGGGAGCTCCCGTCTGTACTTACCGCAGCAGGGCTTGTTACTGGCGGAGGTATCAGCGCTTGAAGGAAGTGGAGGTTTGTGTGCAAGTAACCACAGTGCGAATGCAAAACTGAAGTATAGTACGTTAAAATGAATTCCACAATGTTTTTGTCGATGAAATTACGGGAGGCGTAACCTTTGTCCCTACTTTGAACCATATGATCTAAAGCAATGCCTTCGAGATGCGGCGCACAGCAATTCATCTGTAGAGCAGATGACGGTTGACTACTTGCCGCAAAGCGTGTTCTTCAGTCTAATGCAGCAGTCTTCGTGCCCCAAATGTAAAAAAGTTGTAATGAATCGTTTATGAGCTGATTCAACATTCAATTCTTCAATAGGAGTTCAAAGTAGTTACTCCTATCTGCTAAAACAGCTTTTCTTCACCAAATGCGGTCACGTTTACTCGCGTTTGAAGCTTATTGCCACTCTTCCGTTCCGATTTCTAGATTTCTCAACTTATCAGCGCATTCTCGAAAAGCTCTGATTATCACCACAAATATTGTCGCTAAAAACAAAATAATGCAACATGTTTTTCTATATTACTGTATGATGGCCTTCGGTTGTCTATTCACGATATTTTATGCAAAATTGAAGATGGAGTTTTTTAATATTCAAATTTCAGTGGAGTACAATTTTGCCAGTATGAGAACTTTGAGGCAATATATAAAAATTTACGTTTGCCCTACGGCAGCAATAACTTGTGTACCTAATGAACACACTATATCCTTAAAACGTGTCAAGTTTGAAAACGCTGCTTGCATTACTTTCGGAGAAAAAATGCGGAATACGTAACTTATTTTAAACTGTTGCAAAATTAGACATTTTTAAAAGCTATTCTCTTAGGGTCTACAAACTTTAAACCGAATGAATTCATTGTTTATTAGACATGCATTTCAGGTAAAAAAAATATCTTCCTTGAAACAAAAATATTTGTCTCTTTATAGCATCTGAAATTTTCGAAATCGACAGGTGACAAAATTGGTGCCTCCGTGTTGGTGAAGTTAGATTTTTTTCTCGTAAGTTATGCCGTTAATCATAAAACGAAGTTGACTTTCGGGCGACCTGGTGAGAGGTGCACGAAATATAAAATACTCAATGAAATCTCAAATATCAACTTTTTGACCCGTGTCAATCTCTCGTGGAATCACCCTACTAATGATGACTGCACCACACAGCTTTTTCTGGAATGTTAATGGAATGACATGGAATGACATGGAATTATGGTTAGAGTGACGAATAAATAAGCCCATTTGCTTGGACAGATGTCAGCGCCCTGAGTTCCTGCTTTCCATCTGAAGTCAGCGTCGTGTGCATCGATGTGCGTAGTCCAATCTGGGTTCAGCGCAGACACGAGGAATGTCGTGCAGCCTGCCTGGGCGTCCTCGTACTGTTCGCTGCGCCCGGTGCCATTTTCGAGTGCGAGTGGTCGCCGTTCGTGGCCTGTAGGCAGCCGGCTGCCAAGGCCGCCCTGTTCAACGGCATCAGGCGACGACTGCGACCAGACTGCTTCGAGGTTTGTAAAGTAGCATGGGTGCGGAAATAGAGGCGAGGGAACGATAGCTCGGTTACTCAGGCATTACCTCACGATGAGCCTTTCCTGCCTGAGGGGTTCATGTTTCAGTTAGATTGCTAGCAATGGTCGGGCGGAATGGAAAAAGCAAGCTTGTTAAGGTGAGAGCCCGAAAAGAGTGCTGACATAAATTTAAAATATTTTCGAATAGTGCACCAAGCTAAAAGACACTGGTGCTAAGAACCTTAAAGAGAGCCCTGCGGTACCTGAGAATGTGCCAAATATACTTTCAAAAGCGCCACCTTAAATTAACAGTATTGGTTTTCGATACCGAGTGGGTGGCTTCTCAGTGACGCGTCATGGCGATGTGACATCGCGAGGAGACAGTATGTCACAATGTACTAGAGGCAAGTCCATTATCTGTTCATGGTTCCCCTAAACAAGGATGAGCGTATCATGGTTCCAGTGACCCCGACATTAGTTTCTGTCATTTAGACAGCATGCAGAACGCAGAGTTTCGCCTACTCAGTAAAACTTTGTTGACTGGTGAGGACGTACATCGCAGTAGGGCAGCCAGAACGTTTAACAGGTTTACGTGCTACGCGACGCAAAACATGCAAATAGTGAGTGTTCCATACTGACTGTAATGGCTACTGTTGGCGCAGCTTGACGCTTCCACTTTTACTGCACATATACACCCCATGAAATGAATGGGCGGATAGCCGCCATGGTAGCTCAACTTGTAAGCATCCGACGCGTTATTCGAAGGTACCTCGTTTGGTCCCTGCCCATGGCCAGCTATCCTTACGTTCACTCTTTTATTCACATTTGCATTACAAATACTTGTAATAATATCCCCTATACTTTCGGTGACATGAGATATGGAGATGCCATTAATAACATGTCTCACAAAGAAAACGGGCTCCTAAATGTACACTTCTTTCTTCCCCTTTCATTCATGTTCCTCACACAGGAACGTAGGGCAATACTCGTTTTGGTGTAACTAAAAGAAGAGAAACAGCCGCGAGCGTGCGATGAGCGTGGCATGCAAGTCATGCTGCGCATGACATACCATAATTCCGATATTGCACTTGTTATGTATATTCGTCATACAGCCACGTCACGCCATACCATATTTGGCGTTTATCAAGCTAGCGAAACGGCCACGAGTAGGGCCAGGAGCGTCGCATGGAAGTCATGTTGCAGATGTCATGTCTGGATTTTCATATTAGCACAAGTAATACATGTTCGTCGTACAGTGACGTCTCGCCACACAAAATTCGGTGTGTGTCACACAAGCGAAACGGCCGTCAACAGACCATGAGCGTGGCATGTAAATAATGTGGTACATGATGTGCACAGCATTACTTATATTACCCGTTGTCATACACGTTGGTTTGTCAAAATGTCTCGTTATACCATTTTCTAAAACATCGAGCTAAGGAAACGGCCGCAAAAGCACCAAAGCTAGGGCCTGTCTAATCCATGCCGTTCATGACAAGTTATGGTATTATTTTCATGGTATGATCAGTTATTCACTGTTCGCCATCAAGTCATGTTATGTCATAGCTATTTTCGTATGAATACCACTAACCATGCAGTATGGAGAGCACCAAGTCGTAGGCTGCTGGATATATAGACCGACGCACCCAATGGTCGCCGAAGTTCACTGAAAAATGCTGCGCATTTATTATTTCACACCAGTTGTCTGTCTCTGGCGTTTGTAGAGCGCTGACACTGCATGCCAAGGAACAGCATGAGGCCTCGTTCGAAGCAGCTTTATTTCAAGACCTGGCGCGTCCGTATGGTAGAATACTTGACTGCCACACAAAACGCCAAGGTTCGATTCCGCCGCCAACTCCGACCTTATTTCTGCGCACCTGTCGAGATTTTTTCCTCACCAGACACTCCACGGACACAAGATTTTCCTCTCCACGGGCTCCTTCAAGGGGCTCTCTACACTTTCAGGGGTGAAACTCCCTGGGGTGAGGGCTTGCCCACCCTAGCTTTCGTAGCCAGCCACTAGTACTCGGAGTGCTCACTAGAGGAGGGACGGTAGGATGGCGCCGTGCAGGTCGGACGCGTTGCGATCGGCTCCAGTGATTTCTTCGCTTCTTGGTGTTATGTGAGGCCGCATTCACCCGAAATTGGGTCGCAACAGACTTCTAAGATCACCGGGACGCTGTGGACACAAGAATCGCACCAGTGGATGGACTATGTGTACATTAATAAGTGACTTTCGTGACGATGACACTGAGTGTGCAGCTTCAGACGCCATCGTTCTGCCCGGCCGCGCCGTTGTCTGCGTGGTGCACAGGCTCCGCGTCTCAAACAGAAAAGGGCTTGTTCTCGCCACATTAAGAGATGGAAGATGAATCATCGAAGACCCCGGAGGACGGTGAAGAGAATAACAAGAATTCCGGATGGATAACGGTGACTAAAAGACGATCGGAAGTGAGGAAAGCCAGCAGGACGGCTGGACCCGGAACGCCGGTGTCTAAGAAGAACGCTCAAGAACCTATGCCCGGCCGTCGCAGCTTCATAGAAGTCAAGAAAAACCTTATAAGAGAACGCAAGATGCCACCGCTGCCTTGTGAATAACCTAAGGTCGTCGTGAGGCTGAGAGGCGGTCTGTGTATTAGTAAGTCTGGCGCGTCTGTCGTGGCAGTGGCCATATGTAGTGCGGTGGGGCTCGGTCCGGAAGAGAGAAACACGGACACATTGTGCCCTAATCACCTGCAAAATTTTGTGGTCGTTAGTACTTTGAGCCAAGAGAATGTTAAGCGCTACGTTAACGTTAAAGCTGTTATGGTGTCAATTAGGGAGTCAATCATAAGATCCCTCTTAATGATGATACAGGAGCCATCGACCGGAAGATTGTCAACGCGAGAAACCCGCTGGCCCTGGGAGCAAAAAGAATCAAGAATACTGGCGTCATCACAGTGGTGTTCGACGGGTACAAGGTTCCCAATTACGTTTCCTAAGGCGGCACACTCATCAAGTGCACTTTATACAGGAAGCAAGTTGATGTTTGCTATGCCTGCGGCCGACTAGGACACCGCTCTGACGTCTGCCCGTCACCCGACGCTTCAGTCTGCAAGGCTTGCAGACAAGCTATCCAGCAAGAAGAAAATTATGTTTGTGAAGCAATATGCAGTTTGTGTGGCGCAAAGCACCTCACCGAATCCAGGGAATGCCAGCACCGATATCAGATACCCTATGTCGTCAGGCGCAGGCGAGGCCCGAGGGCCCGCGCCCCTCTGGAGAGGTCTCCATTCGTCAATGTCGATGGCTTCCTCGAGCTCAACGACTGTCATCAGCAAGGCCAGGCTGGACCATCGGCTCCTGGAGGCCGATTCAAATCACGAGGGAGATCTAGAACCAGAGGCAGCTGCAGGAGTCGTTCCACGTCCAGGTTGCGTCTCGGATCCCGCTGAAGAATAGGGGCCCGCTCCATGTCCAGCAAACGGTCTCAATCCAGGGGTGGCACCAGACCACGTCCCAGCTCCGGTGCCCATTCTGGATCTGATCTCGGACCTGGCCAGGGAAAGACTGACGCACCTAGCACCAGACCGGACCCCTCGCCCAGGGCAGACTGTGGGCACGCACGGGGACTCCAGCTGTCCTGGGCAGTCCACGCCACTGAGGACCAGAGCAGGGGCAAGGCAAACCTAACCTGGGCCCACAGGGTTCGTAGTAATGACCGCGTGCAACCCATGCAATGCGACCCGACCCCAGAGCATGCTAGAGACGCGGAGATATTACGATTGAAAAAGGAAAACGCCGAGCTTAAGGATATCCTTACTAAAATGGCAAACAAAATGGCGGAGTTTAAAAGAATGCTGAGCACGATGCACAGGAATACTGAAGGCGAAACCACCGATACGCCGGTTCCGGCTCCTATTGGAGATGGGCCCTTGGCAACCAAACGCAGAGCGGTAGTAAGCAAGCTTAAGAACACGGAATCTCAACTCGAGGAGATCAAGCAAACGCTGGTTACAATTACAGAGAAGATTAAGATGGTGGAAGGAGTGTAGCTAGCCTCACAGAGAGTGTTAGGCAGGTGCAGGCTGTTCTCAGTGACCCAGTAGAGGGGCTTAGGACAATGAACGAACGCATCATTGCGCTAGAAAATCACGCCAAACTGCCTAAATCTGCGCCACAGGGTGCGTCGCCTGGAAACGTGGAAATGGCCAGGTCGATAGACCTGGACCTAATTACGAAGAGGAATGCATTTTTCAAGCCACACTGACCCCCCTCAGGGTGGTGATCAAAGTAGAATCCATAATGAATAACGATAAAGACACTGTCTGTATTTGGCAATGGAACTGCAGGGGGTACGCTGGTAAAAGGGCACTTAGCAGCAGTACTTGAGAACAGTAACGAAGAAACCTCAAATTATAGCCCTTCAAGAGACCTTAGCCTCTGCAGCGTCCCTTACCGGGCAGTCCCTGGCCAGTCAGGAGGACGAGGTGTCTGCACACTGATAAGTAAAAAGCTGACACACGTCTCTCACAACTTGCAGATGGCCAGATGCAATATCCAGTATGTAATGGTACAAATCCTACTTCACACACCACGGCGCAATCAGCGGAAAACAGTGTTTTTGTTTTGAGTGTTTACAGTAACCCCAGGCACAGGCGCCAGCAATTCAAAATGTTGCTCAAGAGGGCAGTTGAATTAGCTGGTCCTCGGCCCCTTGTCATAGTCGGTGACTTCAATGCCCCACATGGCTTATGGGGATACGTGTATGAGACGAGAAAAGGTCGCGACCTCTGGCAGGACGCCACCGAACTTGACTTTACCTTAATCACTGATAAGGCTTTTCCTACGCGGATAGGCAACTCTGCGGCCAGAGACACGACGCCAGACCTCGCTTTCATTAAGAATGTCGAAAAGACTACATAGGCTAACACCGCCATGGATTTTGACAGCGACCACTACGTTCTGCAAACTTATATTATAGTGGACCGTAGCAGAGTCGGAGAGCTCATGGTGGTTGACTAGGATCTTTTTCACAGAATTCGCGGTACAAGGGCCAGTGCTCCTGACAATTTCGAAAAATGGTGTGTGGGCATCCGCAGAGATACCACCGCTGCTGCCAAGAAGATGAAGACAGATTAAAAGCCAAGACAGCTCTATTTTCTCGATGGAAGAAGCAGAGGTACAACTGTAGGCTGCGGCAAAGAATATCAAAGTTGAACAAAGAAATTGAACAACATTGCGACACACTGTGCAAACAGCATAGGGACGAGCTGTGCGAGTCCGTCGAAGGTCAAATCAGAAAGTCTTGGCACCTTCTGAAAGACCTCTCGGACGAGCACTGCACTAGAGCCAACCAGAGACACACTTTAGCCCGTGCCCTTCCCGAAGCCACCAAACAACAGGGGGTTGACGAACTCGTTACCCGATTAGTTTCCAAGTACCTGCCGGTCGAACGAGAGGACGAAGACGGCGTGTTCCTAGAGTATTGCGGCCCTCCTCTACCTGAACTAGGCGACTTTTCAGAGCCTGAAATCAGGAGAGTGATACAAATGCTCAATCGCAAGTCGGTACCAGTGCCAGACGGGATCACGAACAGAGCCCTCAGAAACCTCGACGACGCATCCATAAAACGTCTAACTGGTTTTATCAGTAAAGCATGGAAAACGGGAAGGGTTCCTGAGGAATGGAAGCTAGCTGACACCGTACTGATTCCCAAGCCAGGAAAGTCTCCTAGCGTTAAGAATCTTCGCCCCATCTCCCTCACGTCGTGCGTGGGCAAGGTGGCAGAGCACGAGATTCCCAACAGACTTAACGGCTACCTGGAGGGAAATGAAATTTATACGCACGATATGATTGCGTTTCGTACAGGCCTTTCAACGCATGATACAATGCTGCTCATTAAGCACCAAGTCCTTGATGGATACTCAGAGATACAAAGGCTCTTCTTGGCCTAGACCAGGAGAAAGCATTTAACAACATCAAGCATGAATTCATCTTGGAGACTGTGGCGAAACTCGAGCTTGGGCCCAGGCTGTACAACTACATCAAGTCCTTCTTGTCTGGAAGAAAAGTGAGGCTGCGCATCGCGAACTTCTTCTCTGAGGACGTACCACTCGGACATCGAGGCACGCCCAAGGGGTCTGGGATTTCTCCGGTGCTGTTCAATCTCTGCATTATCGGACTGTCGAAAAGACTGGCTAGCGTGGACGGCATCAAGCATACCATCTATGCCCCCGACATCACAATCTGGTTCGTTGGCAGGCAGCGAAGGCTGGGTACAAGATGCCCTTCAAGAAGCAGTCGCCGAGGTGGAATCGTACTGGCGCCAAACGGGACTCAGATGCTTAACCGCCAAGTCGGAGCTCCTGCTCTATAGAGAAGAACGAGGTGGCCGACCTAAGGGATGGAAACCCGTCGAAGAAAAGCGATATACACATTTACACGAGTGATGCAGTGGAAATCCCGAGGGCAGACACCATCCGAATCCTCGGCATGTTTATTGAAGCGAAGAGTGGCAACGGCACCGCTCTGCGGAAGATTGTCGCCAAGACTGACAACGCTTTTCGACTCGTCAAAAGGGTCTCCGGGAGACATAGAGGCCCTAAGGAAGACAATTTGTTAAGGCTCATCAATTCATTTGTGCTCTGCCACTTTACCTACACCGTTGCCATGCACAACTGGCTGAGGTCGGAGTGGGACAAGCTCGACGTGATTATCAGAAAGATCGTCACGAAAGCACTGGGGCTTCCCGTACGCACACCAACCGAGAACTTGCTCGCGCTTGGTGTGCACAACTCTGCTGCCGAGATAGGGGAAGCGCAGCAAAGTTCGCAGCTGGCTCGCTTGTCCACTGCAACGGCTGGTCGGCGCATGTTTGGCGAGCTAGGTTTTAACCCTATGGAGCTGGAAACTAATACAATGCGTATATAAAAACATATACAGGAAAACGTCATTGTTGCCCCAATACCTCGAAACACTCACCCTGTACACAAAGAGGGACGTCGTCGGGCAAGGGCGACGACTCTACTCAACTGGGAAAAGGTGGCGTAAATGCAAGTTTCGTGGACGCTGCAGCATCTCTAGACGGCAAAAAGTTTGCAGCGGTGGTCGTGGACCAGACGGGCTCGACTACGAAATGCGCCACGGTACGCACAACGAACCCCCAGGTGGCCGAACAAGTGGCCATCGCACTCGCTCTAATAAATGGTCGGTGCGAAGATGTGTACGGCGACTCCAAATCCGCAGTCAGTGCCTTTCAAATGGGCCGCATATCAACACAGGCAACCAGGATCTTGAACAGCTCCACCAGCGATACGATTGTCCCTCACACCATACATTAGTTCCCCGCGCATGTCGGCTCCGAAAACGGCGTTGCACTGAACCCGAACGAGTCGGCCCACACAGCAGCGCGCCCGCTCACTGACCGTGCTGCTCACGACCTGGGCGACGGCTCCAGTGCCGATGACGTTGGACATAAAGAGACGCCTACTACACACAACGAGATTACCAAGTATTACTACATGGCGAGGTGGGCATTCCCAATGCCATATTCAATACTCAATAGAGCACAGGCCGTCTCGTTGCGCTTACTTCCAACCCATTCATATCCGTCGTTAACATACCTAAATGATATTTATCCTCACAAATTCCCCGATGCCGCCTGCGCCGCTTGCGGTCAGACCACTACATTTGCACACATGCTCTGGGAATGCGGGTCGTTTGCACCGACTTATAGCAAACCCGAGTGGGATGCGCTTCTGCACAGCCCTAGAACTTCAGGACCAAATCCTTGCCGTCCAGTGTGCCCGCGACAGGGCCGTCAGGATAGACCTGCCAGTCCCCACGTGGCAGTAGCCGGATGACGCCGTGGCAACCTCAGCGTCTGCACTGGACCATAATAAAGTTGTTCTCACTCAATCGCTCACTAGAGGCGCTGCGGTGCTTGCTCCCAAGCCGCTCTTTCACGTGGCAGCAACTCTAGAGCATCGGGCGCGCGTTCATGGACTAAGCGCTCTCGCCTTCATGCAGGGTGTACCCAAAGCAGTGAAATACTGGCAAGAACGCCGCACGGGAACACTTTCGAATGATTCGCCAGCTGGGCAAACTGCACACGTTCCTCACGCTTTCTGCCGTGGAAGTACACTGTGACAGGCTCCTCGAAACTGTGGCGCGGCTGCGATGCGGATTCACGGTTTACAGATGCAGCTCCGGAGCTTCGCCAACACATCATCCTTCTCTCCGTGGATATGCCGTGATTTTTTTAACACGCTCACACAACTATGCCGATCGATAGTAAAGGCTATTGAGGACCCGCCCCAAGGACCCGGCTCACTATATAGCGCAGAAGGCAGCCTCAAAGTTTCAAGTAATTCTCGGTCATTTAGACATCGCCCCCTCACCTCTCTACAGTGGATGCCATATACCCAAAGACCATGACTGACGGCTGATTTGAACATCGCTGGCGGTGTAGTGACTGTGACCACCGCGAGAGGCCGCTACATGTGCGCGCACGCTCTCGGTTGCGCTGAACTTAAGCAGTGCGTTTGAATAACAACAACAAGTGCTGAACGTCATAGCGCATGCTGACGAATGGTTCCACGATCTTGCTTCCATCCCACCCCCCTCACTACCACTCAAACCTTTCCCTGCGTACTTTCATGCGCTTTCTGGTACGAAAGAAGAGAAAAGGTGCTTTTCGCACGTGACATGATCCCTGAACTGCACTCCTAGTACTTGCGGCATACCATTCGTGGAGTGTCAAACGCTGATAATGTTACTATTCAACTAAAAGTAAAAAAAGCATTGCAGGGCTTCTTTAAGCTATCGCATTGCATTTTCTTATGTTGGTTCGCTTTGTTTCCGTTGACAATTGCCCGTATACCATCACCCATGATGTGCGTGTGTGTCACATGTGACCGGGGGAATAGCTCTCGCGTCGCACGTGACAGGTATATCACGTTATTTATTTCCCAAGCATAGGCGGATAGGCTACAATTACAGTATTTTCACGCAGAAACACGTTGCTTTTTTAAACCAACTTTAGAAGATTATTCACGGGGCGCCCTTAAAGAATAAATGTCTGTGATATCACGCCTTCTGTGTCCAATGAATACCTAAATGGTAGTAGTCAAAAGCGAACCCGGCCTTCGTCATTTGGTTTTATCACGGCAAAAATGTCAGTACGTCCGCACTGCAATTAATAATTGATTCATTGATATGTGGGGTTTAACGTCCCAAAACCCCCATATGATTACAAGAGACGCCGTAGTGGAGGGCTCCAGAAATTTCGAACACCTGGGGCTTTTACGTGCGCCCAAATCTGAGCACACGGGCCTACAGCATTTTCGCCTCCATCGAAAATGCAGCCGCCGCAGCCGGGATCCGAACCCATGACCTGCCGGTCAGCAGCCGAGTACCTTACCCACTAGACCACCATGCTGGGGCCCGCACTGCAATTAAGCCATTTTATTGGCTCACTCTTTCGTTCTACTGTGCGCCTACCTAATCCCTGCGGGGCAAGGCGTGTTCTCTTATGAACTGCCAAATGTAGCGAAATCTTTGTGTTACTAAAAAGCACCTCCATATAAATACCACGTTTCCTTCAAAAGATTTAGTTTAAAAAGCCCTATTCAAGTCATCCATGGTTTCGTATGTGCAATAAACTTCAAACACGCTTTTTTATTTATTTTCGGAAGGCATTCTTTGGACACAATAATTAGCAGCGTCAGTAATAGTCATCAACATTGCTTTATGTGTTAAAGCTACGATGTTTTAAGAATGATCATTTTAACATCACCACAGAAATTATGAAAAATTATTCTTAAAAGCTGTGAGAAATGTTTATTTATACAGCGTATTATTCCTGTGCTTCATTTTTAAGGCGGTTTTAATATAGCTTTGTCACAAAATAGTGACTAGAGTTGTGATACAGTGACTTTCGTGATTTTGATTTTTGTCTTTATTTTACATTACACGCAGCAGTCGATGTACCAACACGCGACCGAGGATTCCCCAGCACGTTTCGCTCTTTACGCCACAAGCGCATTCTCGAAGACGGTGTTCAAGAACTCGCATCGAATAGACCGCATTGCCAGCTGCGTCATGTGGACGCCGTGCCTGCGGGTGCTCAATCCTCCTTCCCGAAGCCGCTTCCTCCCTCATGCCTACTGGGGCACCATGATCTTTGGCGAAAAGGTCCGGGCGAGCTCCGTCAAGTTCAGGGAACGGACGTCGTTGCCCCGAATGTTCGAGCACCTGGAAGAAGTTCGCTGCGGGTTCGGCGACCTCCAGAGCGCCCTGGTGTTGGTCATGCAAGAGACCGACCTGAACATGGCCGTGATTCAAGCGGTGTGCAGCGTCTTCAATGGTGCGGCTGCTATTGTCGGAACTTCATGTGGCCTAAGCCTCGACGAGAACACATTCGTCACTCCTGAACCGAGTCAAGAATCAGAAGCTGAGGAAAACCTCACAAGTACTGTTGTCGTTGCCCTGCTGGATACCGCGTAGACGTAGATTCTTTCCCTCCTTTTCACCACGACGACTATCATGACCAAATCAGATGAAGTCCGCTGTGGTGCCAATAATTTGACGCCGCAACTGCTCGCGGTCCCCCATGCCACGAACAACTCTTCCAAATGTTATCATAACTCAGTCTTCTTCTGCGAAATTGTTGATTCACAAACCTACAAATCCTTGTAATGAGGATGCCAATTGTTTGACAGAGCATCGTGTGCTTTTTGGTTGGCTTTGTGTGCTGAAGTAGTGTACGTAAGTTAGATATCGATTTCGTAAAATGGCGAGTCATATTTATTACTCAAATGCATAATCTCGTGGTTTGTGGTTCTACTCGCTTGTTTAGAGGCTCGGAGAGCATTCAAGCTTAGTGACACTGGTGTGGCACGAATATACAGACTGGATAAGCCCTAGTGCGCCATTCTGCGGCAATTGCACAGCTGCTCAGAGGCTAGCTTGAAGTGAGTAACAAACCGAGCGTGCGCATTGTATAGTTTGAAGTGAACTGCGTATGTTTTTTTTTTTTGAGGGGGAACGAGGCGTATTGTGCGACGCAGATAGCGTAACACGGGCTTGGCTACTTGGCTTCGCTTCTAATGTATAAGTAGATGTACCATCTAATTTTATTGCACGTAAGCGTACCGACTACGTTTATAGCACAAGCTAACTCGTATATACCAGTGCATAATGTGACAGCGTATTAATACACCGAAGCTGTATGGCTCGGGGGAAAGCAAAATTTGTCGTATTCACAGAACCGCCCAAAAAGGAAGTGAATAATCAATTAGTATTGAAGATATCACGTATGCTAACGTTTATTATATAACTTTATTATTAATATTGTGTTAATCGACAATACGAATACGCGTCATTTAACAAACATCTGAATATTTCATTCAATTATTCTTCATTTACATTGTAAACATGGTTATACATTGGTAGCCATATTTAATTACACTCGAGAAATGAAATGAAAGCCTTTGTTTTTTCTTACCGTATTGAATACTGATGAAGTCCTGACATTATGTGTTGTCAATCCTGTAGGCAAACTTCCAAGAGCGTATGTGCCAGTGAAATCTGGCAAGCCCCACTACTCGCTAACGGTCCACCAAAAATGTAGTCGGTTGACGAAAACGTGAGCGCCTCATAAATTGGGTGAACCGCACTACCTACCGCTGGAACACCTATAATGAGGTAAACACATCTGTGGCGAACACCAATCAATACTGTTTAGACATAAACAACTGAGATGCTTTAGTGAAGAGCTGGGATTAAACTAACGATCAACTCCCATCCAGATGTCTTAGCTTCGCTAAATTGCCATTAGTATGGAAGGCTGGGGCAGTAATGATGATCACGATGAAAACGTTGTTTGCAAAGAAGACGCTAGGGGGACCCCGTGCCAACCGGCTTGTCTCACGCATAATGAACACCAAGCCGAGCTTTGCGGCCGTTTGCGGTCATACTGGATGGCTAGTGGGGTCTTGTTTTATATAATATCCTTGAGGTATCGCACCGAGGTGTTAGAGGAGTGGGGCAGTTTGTAACTGTATGGTTGTTGTGTGGGCGAGATATCTCATTATGAAGAAGAGAGCCGGTCACAAAGACATGTTTATTTGCAGTTGCAACACTCAGTTGCATTTTTCGTTTGCAGCGTGGCTGCTGGGACATAGAAAGATGATTTAGCGCTTTAACAGTCTTGTTAAAAGCGTCCTCCCTCAACGTACGTCAAGCCATCGTTGACGAGGTTCGCAGCCACATCCGAGTAAGGCGGATTCTTCCTGGGACGTCGGTACACGTGCACCTTGCGGAAGCCTTGGGTGAAGGATAAAACAAAGCGTGGAAATTATTATGGCAGTGTAACTGTGCATGATACAACGGGGCACATATACACTAGGCCAGCTGCAACGTGTATACATTGAATAAATGGAGGTCATGCATGCCACGTAAACGAGATGCTACAACCACACCTTTCTTTTTTTGCACACTTTTCTAAAGGCGCGTATACACTGGAGAGACACGACACCGATTTTGGTCTGCCGACTGTCTTCGGGAGTGTCTCCTGTCTTTTCCTCGTCATATTCAGACTGTAACGACACAAACAGTCCACCGATGGTATCTGTAACACTCCGTCTGCACCTTGTTGTGATCACAGCCTTTTGTTGGCAAATTCTGTACTCACACTGTAGTCACACGCAATGACACCGACTAGTTTTGCACACCTGCACCTAAATTTCAGCCTTGCTCTTTGTTCTACCATTGTTCTTCTCTGGCTACGCGGCGCAGCCCCCACCATAATTCACGGCGTCGAGAAACGGGGGTGCGGAAACGCAAAAGGGGAGCGAAGAAGAGATTACCGTGGGGTGCGCAAGACGCCTATTCAAACGTCGTGGAAGCCTCGGAGGGGGCACTGTTATGTCCCCCAAGATTTCATTGATTGATATGTGGCGTTTAGCGTCCCAAAACCACCATATGATTATGAAAGACGCCGTAGTGGAGGGCTCCGGAAACTTTGACCACCTGGGGTTCTCTAACGTGCACCAAATCTGAGCACACGGGCCTACAACATTTCCGCCTCCATTGGAAATACAGCCGCTGAAGCGGGGATTCAAACCCGCGACCTGCGGGTCAACAGCCGAGTACATTGGCCACTAGACCACCACGACCGGTCATATGCCCCATGATTTCCCCCTTCGTGGCCGTTTGAAGCAAAAAAGAAATGGCCGAATTTCCAGTCAGCCCCACATCTCCCGACGACACGCCGACGACTGGTCTGCCGATGCGTTTTGGTGGTGTTTTCGGTCTGTCATAGAGTTACACTACGACGACATTCTGTCTTTTGAGGCATTGTTGTCGTCGTCGGACTAGTGGGACCAGGAGGTTTGGTGAATCCGTCGGTGGGTGACTCCTCGGCCAAAGGTCTGCGTCTGCCTCGTGTCTTCATCAGGGTCTTGTCAGTGTCGTGCCATTCTAGTATAAACGCGCCTTAATCGAATGTACGCCTGCAGACCTCAACACTACGTCGCCTAACGCCAAAATCAGATCTAAGGGTACAAACAGTCATGGCATTATAAAACATTACAAGAACAGGCTGAAACGTGATTGCCACCTAATGCACAGAACCCATCATACTGGGCAATTTTAAGTGGGGAACTACCTCCATGGCAGTCTTCTTCAAGTGATGCATTTTGGAATGAGACAGCTGGTAGACGAACACACCACACCGAGTCTGGGAATGTAACAGTATTCAACAAACAACACCTACCGTCTGACCGATAGAGGGCCGACGGGATGCACAACTTAGAGGCCTAAATTACGTGGGCTAGCTAGAGCTTGTAAATGCGGCTAGGAGCCCAAGCTCGTGGCTACTGGGACTGATCGGGCGGAACGACTCCGAGAGTGAACAGCCGGATCAGGGAAGCCGTCTTATTCTCTTTCTTTTACGGTATATAGTTAGATCTTGGTAGAGGGCTGCGCAGTGCGTGAATTCTCGGGCTGAGGAAGAATGTTGGGCTAGAGAACAACGCCGAATTGAAGGATCCACAAGTCAACATTGAGTCAAAGCTACTAGTATGCAGCAGCCAGTGTAAAGGGCTACTGAACACTCGCCGGAAAATGGAACGTGAATTTGTAGAAGCAAGGAGGTTCGGCTTTCTAGTAAGGTGAATTCGACACAAGTGAAGGCTCGACTACTTAGAGACCCCGACAAGCAAGACAAAAGAGCAAGCACAAACGTCGGAATCGGTGTTTATTTCAGGAAACAATGATAGCTATGCTATCTGTAAGTAGTGCATTGAGATACAAAATTCCCAGCGATCGCAAGCGAACATGAGCACAGTCCAAAAAGCCAACACCCTTGGAGTGAGGGCAAGAAAAGATTCGCTGCTCCTGGTATCTTCTGTCTTAGGTATTAGTCTTGCCTCAAGAATTTAATTTTTATCTCTATATGCACAAAACAATATTTAACTCATATTAGGCACATGTTCGCAGCTACAGTTACTGCGATTCACAAAAGTATGTCTATACCGATTAACAGCCAAGTTCTTCATTGTGATTTCATAATCTCCCTTTTAGCATCTTCTAGTCTGTACCTCGTAATCATTACAACACGAAGACTGTAGGCAAAGGCGACATTTTTTAAGCATGCTTTTAACAGCCTGCTGTATTTTTTTCTTTTTAAGCACGAAAGTGTTGTGTATATATATGATGGGTCCACCAAGCCTTTCGTGACCTATTTCCGCCACGTAAATGAGGTTGAAAAAAAATTGCCCGCAGCTTCCCTCGGGGGAACACTGAGGAGGATGCGGAGCATATAATTGGTTAACGGGGTGTTAAAGTGCGACTTACTTGGGTCGATGGCTAAATTGGTTAACGTGGTTGTGAAATGGGGTGTTAAATTGCGACTTACTTGGGTCGATGGCTAAATTGGTTAACGTGGTTGTAGGAGGGGGTGTTAAATGAGTGAACACGTACACACGTATGCGAAAGGGCGGCGCTGGTCGAAGGGACGTTGATCATTGTGTTTGTGGATTCGTTGGAATTCATTTCACCGCGACCTTGGACGTCGACGCGCCGTACAAACCAACCGACGAGCGGCAACTGAGCGAGCGAGCGCCGACCTTGAGTATATATACAGCACGACGGCGCATGCACTGTCAGCTGTTGAATGTTCTCGAAGCGCGACGCCACATGCGCGTCCACTGGAGAATCAGGAGAATTGTAGATGTCGAACGCGGTGTGTAGAGGAGGAAGGGTGCACAGATGGTGGAGGAGTGAAGCGCGCGCGGTGTGTAGAGGAGGAATGGATGCACAGATGGTGGAAGAGTGGGCGACGGCGCGACGGCGCATGCGCGCGCGTCAGCTGTCGAATGTTCGAGAAGCGGTGTGGACGGCGCGGACGGCACGGACGGCGCGGACGGCGCACTACAAGGCGCGAGTATAAGATGCTCCGCATCTAAAATAGGCACGATCAGGGAACAAAGGCCCATCAATGGGCGTCAGACCCATGGCCTCTCGGTCCATGACCACAAACGCTGAGTGTGCTATACATTGCACAACGCCACTGCATTTATAATGGGATCCATCGATACCAAATATAGCTTTGCGTCTCCTGTTCGTAACTCCGCGTTCCCCACTTACCCTCACGCCATAAAAACTCGCGGTCGGCCAACGCACTTTCGTCTGTTTTTTTTTGTCCTTCTTGACTATCTATAACATCTTTTCTTCACTCTCAAACTCAGGTGCGCTAAACAATATAATACTGAGATGCCCCAACTCGCCCAGTTAGCAGTACTCGTTGCACAAAAGAGAATGTTAACGTGACGAGCGTTATTCCATTTATAGTCAGGCAATGACGTTCATATCATAGCGCTAGTAAGCGACCGTAGCCCAAGTTCGGCGTTCGTTCAGTGACGCTTTCTTGGCTATCGCGCCGCTTTCACCGATTCCATTCTCACCGTTTACTACAGCTAGAAGTATCTTAGACCACAAGAGTTTGTTTGAAAATTTGTCAAAGGCGTCACTTGTCGAAATGGTGATGTACCACTCAGAATGAATTGAGGTACATTCAAGTTAAACGTTGCTATAGCAGTCTAACACCATGAGATATTGCGCAAGCTAGCTTCCCTACACCAATGCACTCAAGTACTTCCGAAAGTACACGTTTCACTGTCGCGTCATAGCAATTCCTATGACGAAGCAATCAACCACGTGTTTTATTTTTATTCATGGCCTCGTATTTCAGTTATTGTAGGGGGTTCAGGTATTTACCTCACAAAGGACTTCGTGTTTATCGGCAGCTAATTATTTTATTTTTGAAGGCAGCAAGGGTTTTGCTCACATGGTTAAAGTAGATTTTCGTGCGAAATTTTAAACACCAATATTTTTCAGTTCTTTGAGTATAATTTATTCAGCATTATTCTGGGCAGTGTGCCGAGCTCGGCTTGCCGGTATTTCAGTCTTTTAGGAGAACTAAAAATGATCAAGCCGGAGATGAAGCAAGCTGCAATGTTTGTCGCATATTAATGCGGTTCACCAGTCTGAATCACCTGCTTGAACTGTAAATGCACTATATAGACCGTGACTATGCAGAACTAATTTACAGATATTGCAGCCACGGGGCCAGCATGAGATGGTATACTAAATGTGGCTTACTTAGTCTTTGTAATTAGTGTTTTTCATCTCTCCTGGAACGACTGAAACCTAAGCCATCGTAATGTCCATTTGTGGCGGTGAGTGAGCCAGCGAGAGAGTGAGTGAGTGTTGCAACTTCCTTTTGTCCAAAACATGCGTGAATAACTCGACGTCACCTGGCTAGGCCTTCTCAGAGATGGCAGAATATTTCATCAGGGTCTCTGAAACATCGTACGCTGATGCCACTCGATTTTATTATAGCGCAGATCGAATGGTTTGGGATAACGCTACCAAGTAGAGCCAGATAAAGGTGCTAGTGACTACATAACCGAGCCAGACGGTTATGAAAAAAATATATTACAAGCGTAATGTAAACTTGGTTAAACCTCCGTAGATAAATGAGATTAAAGTCAGTATATACTCCTATTTCACGCGTATTGCCACATACGAGATATTGCTGTGACATAAACGCTGATGTTGTCACTAGTGTTTGTGTGTGCAATCCGTATCATGTGTACTTAGTATTAGTGTATTTGATTACTCGCTTTACTTCTCTCGATGCAAAGTTGTTTCTCACCATCTTCTTCCATGTCCTTCAGGTTGAATCCTGCCCGTCGTCCTGCACATATATATGTCGTCCCATCAACAACACCAATACACAATGCGTACTCAGTATTGCAATACTACTACAGCGACTAATACTGACTATATATAATAATTATTATTATTATGAGTAGTAACAGCATAAGAATAATACTTGGCAGAATATATATAGGTCTTCATTCTAGACATCCTGAAATAGTACACAATAACTGACATCTCTAAGTGTGCGCCGAATTCGGTGAGCTCGCTGCGGTCGAGCAGGATTCGTAGTGCTGGGCTGCTGACCCTAAGGTCACGGCTTCTGCTTTGCAAGTGGCGAAATGCTGAAGGCCCTTGAATTGTGAAATTTCCATGCACGTAAAGAGCAACAGATTATCGAAATTTCCGGAGCCTTTCAGTAAGGCGTCTCTCAGAGTGAGGTCTTCGTTTTGGGATGTAAAATCGCGATATTATTCTTGAAGAATTCAGTAATTACGCCCAGCAGAGCGTGGTAAGGCGATGTTGTTGCGTGGGCCCGAAAGAACTTTTTTTTTACCAGCTTTCGCAGAAATACTTGATCACAAGAAATAAATTTCTAAAACACGCAAAAATGAATTAAAAACGCTTTTTTCTTTTACGTTTTAGATGAGCAACATACGACACTTTGAGGTGATCACTCCAGCTGGGTATTCACTGCAGCAGCGAGGCCCCCTACGTTGAATAGCAGACTTGCAACACTTCTCAATGTGGCCGAAATAGGTGGCAGATTAATTATTTTATAATTCTATAAAAAATGATGATACCCGCAAAAGTTCTTTATTTGCATTACAATATCGATCCCAGGGAACTTTCGAGGCTGGACAGAGGTTAAATAGCTCGTTTCCAGGGCGTCGGCTAACCCGCCACAGAAGGGCAAGAGATGGCCACCATGAGTGAAGACGGCTAAGGGAAGAACGAACACACTCAGAGTCAACAAAGCGGAAAGGTAGTGAGCCACTGCATGTGGATAAATTAATGCCGGCTCCTTATAGCGCGCGTGTGTGTGTGTGTGTGCGTGTGTGTGTGTGTGTGCGTGTGTGTGCGTGTGTGTGTGTGCGTGTGTGTGTGTGTGTGCGTGTGTATGTGTGTGTGTGTGTGTGTGTGTGTGATTGGAGAGAAAAAGAGTGATAGTACTCGGGCTGGCTGGTGCTCTTTTTCAGGCGCACTGCCGAAAAAGGTGTGACATACAAAGGGAGGGCCATGGGTGTCCATATAAATCGGAAAACGTCTTACTATTTGCGGAAAGTTAGCGGTGGTGTGAAGGTGTGTTACCTACATACGCTACCGCAAGTAGCAAAGATGCGCGTGTCCTTTTCTTGCACCGCTCGTGCCGCTATTCGGAGAGCGCCGTCACGTGGTGCAAAATGACGTCAAAAGTTCAAATTCTCCACATCAAGCCAACTTCACGTACCGAGCAGCACGATTACCGCGTCGACTTCCCTAATAAAAATCCTGGGTTGGTGGATGCTGGTATTGATTGATTTGATTGATTGTGGGGTTTTAACGTCCCAAAACCACCATTTGATTATGAGAGACGCCGTAGTGGAGGGCTCCGGAAATTTTGACCACCTGGGGTTCTTTAACGCGCACCCAAATCTGAGTACACGGGCCTACAACATTTCCGCCTCCATCGGAAATGCAGCCGCCGCAGCCGGGAATTGAACCCGCGACTTGCGGGTCAGCAGCCGAGTACCTAGCCACTAGACCACCGCGGCGGGGCAAGGATGCTGGTATTGTTGCTGGATATGGTGGAACAATTACTGGATATGGTGGAAATGCATGTGGGAGGTAGTGGCAAGATACTGCACCAGGGTGGCCAATCCTTCTCTGGTGGGGTAGTGCGTTTCCCGGTGGTGGTTAACGGTGAGGCCGCACCCAGGCCTCGTACTGCAGTTCCATCACCACACGGATTTTTTTTTCATATCCGGTTGGGAACTGCGCGGCACCGGATTTGAACCATGGACCTTTTGGAACCTGAAATTGGCAACGTTTACACGCTAGACCCTTATCTAGTCAGGGAAGTCTAGCTGTACTATCCGAGGAAGCTAGAAGGGTGTTAAATGGGATATAATAGGGCGCACTGAGGTTAGGAGGACAGGTGAGGCATAAATGGGTGCTACAGAATGGGCACGTTCTTTGCTATAGGGCTTGGCTGACAGAAGAAAACTGGGAGTGGCGTTTCCTAATTCCCAGAAACATAGCTGGCAACATAGATAAATACTATAGCATTAATGAAAGGGTGGCAGGTATCGTAAATAAACTGAATAAAAGATACAAGATGAAGGTGGTACAGGCTTACGCGCCTACATCCAGCCATGATGACGCTTCAGTTGAAAGCTTCTATGAAGACGTGGAATCGGCAATGAGTAAGGTAAAAACACAGTATACTATAGTGATGGGCGACTTTAATGCAAAGGTAGGGAAGAAGCAGGCTGGAGACCAGGCAGTAGGGATTATGGCATCGGCACTAGAAACGCCAGAGGAGAGCTACTAGTAGAATTCGCAGAACGCAATAATTACGGATTTTGAATACCTTCTACCGAAAACGAGAAAACCGCAAGTGGACATGGAGGAGCCCTAATGGCGAAAATAAGAACGAAATAGACTTTATAATGACTGCACACCCAGGCATCGTGCAGGATGTGGAAGTGGTTGGCAAGGTACGATGCAGTGACCATAGAATGGTACGGTCTCGAATTCGCCTAGACTTGAAGAAGGAACGACAGAAACTGATACGCAAGAAGCCAATCAATGAGCTAGCACTGAGAGGGAAAGTACAGGAATTCAGAGTGTCGCTGCAGAACAGGTACTCGGCTCTTAGTGAGGAAACCAACCTTAGCGTAGATACAATGAATGATAATCTGACGAGTATCATTACGGAGTGTGCAGTGGAAGTTGGAGGCAGGGTAGTTAGACAGGACACTGGCAAGCTTTCCCAGGAAACGAAGAACCTAATTAAGAAGCGTCAAATCATGAAAGTGTCAAGTACAACAGACAAAATAGAACTGGCAGAGCTTTCGAAGTTGATTAATAGACGTAAGGTATGCGATGTAAGAAGGTATAACATGGAGAGAATTGAACACGCTCTGAAAAACGGAGGAAGCGTCAAAGCAGTGAAGAGGAAACTTGGGATAGGCAAAAGGCGGATGTATGCACTAAGGGACAAAGAAGGCAAAATAACTACCAATATGGATAGGATAGTTAAAATAGCGGAGGAGTTTTACAGAGATCTGTACAGTAGCCGAGACAACCACGACCTTAATACTATAAGAACTAGCAGTAACCCAGATGACACCCCACCAGTAATGATAGAAGAAGTCAGAAAAGCTTTGGAGAGCACGCCTACAGAGGAAAAGCTGCTGGTTGAGGATCAGGTAACATCAGATCTGCTGAAAGATGGAGGACAGATTGTGTTAGAAAAGCTAGCCACCCTGTTTACGAGGTGGGTCTCCTGACGGGAAGAGTACCAGAGTCTTGGAAGAACGCTAACATCATCTGAATACATAAGAAGAAGATGCAAGGACTTGAAGAAATTAAAGGCCGATCAGCTTGCTCTCAGTAATACATAGGCTATTTACAAAGGTAGTTGCTAACAGAGTAAGAAAACATTAGAATTCCATAAACCAAAAGAACAAGCAGGATTTCGAACAGGCTACTCAACAATCGAACCGCATTCATAACTATCAATCAGGTTCAACAATCGACCACATTCATACTATCAATCAGGTAATAGAAAATGATCAGAATATAACCAACCACTATACATAAGCCCTTATACATTACGAGAAGGCGTTTATTTCAGTACAAATATCAGCCGTCCATGCAGACGCTGCGGAATCAGGTGTGGATGAAGTATATAGAAACATCCTGGAAAACATCTACAGGGGATAAACTGCTCCATAGTGCTTCACTAAGAAGCAACAGAATACCAATCAAGAAAGGTGTAAGGCAGGGGGACACAATCTCCCCAATGCTATTTACCACGTGCCGGCAGGAGGTTTTCAGAAGCCTAGAATGGGAATAGTTGTGGATAAAAGTGAATGAAGAGTCCTTAGTAACCACGCGCTTCGCCGATGACATAACATTGCTAAGTAACTCAGGGGACGAATTGCAACTCATGATTATGGAGTTAGACAAGGAGAGCATAAAGGTGGGTCCTTAAAAATTTATTTGCAGAAAACGAAAGTAGTGTACGACAACCTCGGAGAAAAGAGCACCGCTTCGAGATAAGTAATAGTGCACTTCAATTATAAAAGGACTATGTCTACTGAGGCAGGTAATAATCGTGGAGCCGAACCACGAGATTGAAGTAACTAGAAGAATAAGAATGGGGTGGAGCACATTTGGCAATCACTCTCAAATTATGACAGGTAATTGCCACTATCCCTCAATAGGAAGGTATATAACAAGCTGTAGTCTTGCCGGTAAACTTAGCTACGGAGCAACAAAACCTGGAGACTTACAAAGAGGATTCAGCTTCAATTGAGGACGACGCAGCGAGCAATGGAAAGAAAATGGTAGGTGTAACCTAAGAGACAAGAAGAGAGCAGAGTGGATTAGGAAACAAATAGAGTTAAGGACATCGTAGTTGAAATCAAGAAGAGAACTGGACATGGGCCGGGCATGTAACACTTAGACAGTTAACCGCTGGTTTATTAAGGGTAACTAACTGGATTCACAGAGAAGGGAAGCGGGGTTAGTGGGAGAAAGAAGGTTAGGTGGGCTGATGAGATTAAGAAGTTGCGGGTATAAATTGGCAGCAGCAAGCACAGGACCGGGTTAAACTGGCGAAACATGGAGAGGCCTTTTTCCTGCAGTGGACGTAGTCAGGCTGATGA